>BQKN01064880.1:220348-234167 GCA_022839385.1 Asparagus kiusianus | reverse complement strand
CTTAAATTATCAAATTCAATTAATAAATGTTTGATGGATTTATTTTTAAAAAAATGATTTAGATGTTCCTGCAACCTTGTAGACGGTGAAAAATACCGCCATAGACTATCAAGAGATCCGCCTGTAAAGGGAAATCGCCCAAAGCCACGCAACTCGCCGGAGTAGGTCTATCATCAAATCCGCCAGCAAATCTCGGGACCGTCAATAAGGCCAAGCACCTGCTACCCGACGTGCTGAGATGGGCTTTCCCACCCCTCTCGACCCGAAGGGAGAAAGCACAGTACTCCAGGACCGCCAAGCGGCCGCTCACAGTACGGAGGACTGGGCAGGTGTCAAGTCGACCTGAACACTCATAAATGCAGCTCACCTCGGCTGTCTGAGTCAAGGGACGAGTCCGCCAGCATTCGGCGAGATGTCCAAGTCCACTCGAGTGTCAGGGACATGATTTCCCACCTCCTTCGACCTGAAGAGAGAAGACACGGCACTCTAGGACCGCCGAATAGCCGCCCACAGTACAAGGTGAGCGGACAGGCACCAGAACCGCCGACACCCTCATAAATGCTGCTTACCTCACTCATCCAAGCGAAGGACGAGAGCCGTCGGCGCTCGATGAGTTGGTCAGATCCACTCAAGTATCCGACAACCTTTGTCACACGTACGAGGAGAGGCCTTCCTACTCCTACGCGACGTGATGCAACATGCGGCTCCTCGAATGACCGCTGACGGCACAGAGGGATAGCAGTACACCTCCGAACGATGTATGGTCACATCCCATAATTCAAGGAGCAGCAAAACTGTCTCTCTCTCCCACTTAAAAAGCTTCTTTCAGCAACCTAGGAAAGGGATCGACGAGGCATGGACGAAGGATCGAAAAGAAGGAAGATCGAAGAGGCATCGAAGGAGCATCGGATTAGCTAAGAGATCGATAGAACAATCGATCAAGAGGAGAAGGCTTCCTGCATATCCTTGCATTGCAGTGCTATCTCCGAGCTCCAAGCCCCGATCGCCGGCGAGCCAGAAGATCCGAACTCGATCAACCTGAGCTTCTATTGAGTACTGAAGCCCTCTCCAGCAACCTCAGTCGAACCGTCCAAGGGAAGCAAACTCGGCACGAGCACCGAGCGAAGCATCCTGTAGCACCTTAAAGTCCCCACGATTAAACAAAGAGGGCCTTCCCTCTGCTTCTGTTATAATTCCGATTGATTTAGTTTGTAATAAGCCTTCTTATAAATACAAATAAAATCCCCCCATTTTTGGGAA
The DNA here is from genome assembly GCA_022839385.1 of Asparagus kiusianus. NCBI lineage: Eukaryota > Viridiplantae > Streptophyta > Magnoliopsida > Asparagales > Asparagaceae > Asparagus > Asparagus kiusianus. The sequence continues at coordinate 232,907 of BQKN01064880.1, read as the reverse complement.
AATCAGAAATTTACACCTACAGAAGATGGCGACCACAGTGGGAGAAGCTGTTTCCTCAAATGAAATGGTGGTAGCTCAGTTCGATGAGGTTGCTGTTGGGACAACAGTGGAGTCCCTAGAGATCGAGTTTGACCAGGCCAAGTACGAAGAGTACTTGTCTTCCTCCTCTTCCGGTGGCGAAGCGTCTCGCAAGCGCCACAGAGCCGTGCGCCGGAGCCGACCTCAGACGATCAAAGCTCCCGTGCCAAAAGGCTCTACCTAAGTCTCGACGGGGAAGTCCGCCCCAAAGTCTCTCGAGGCCAAGTCCCAGATCGAGAGCATGGGGGGAGGGTCTACTAAGTGGGTCGCCAAACGACCCTCGGTAATACCCGTCCCAGAAAAGACACCAGTTCGTTCCGGCACAAGCCACGTTGCCCGCGCAGACGCTCTCTCCGCTGGAAGAGCTGGCCAATGGCGACGACAGCCGCTTGCCGGGCAAAAAGCCCAAACCTCCGCTTCACACAACGGCCTGAATCACCATACAGGCCCAAGAAGCGAAAGACGAGAGGGCAACTCGCCCAATATCGTGAGGCCCTCCAAATCAGGAGCGCCAGCCGTAAAGGATGGGGCCACCCGCTCAGGTGGACTTCGCTTCTCAGGTCACATCCCTGACGCGAATAAACCATCCCCAGCGAGTGGGCCTACTCGACTAGGTGAATCCTCGAAGACTAGCGAGCCTCGCCATAATCTTTTGGAGGATAAACGCAAGGACAAGGAAGTAAGTGACACTTCGCGAACCCGCTCGTTCAAATGAAGGGTTGAAACTTGCCTACACGCTGGAGTTTGCCCAAACGCGAAAACTTGCCCGTCAAGGCGAGATCGCCTAACTCCAGCACCACAGCATTCCACCCAGAGTGCACAAGAGGGTACATCCAAAGATCTCTCGTGTACTCACCCAAGCGATCCTTCTGATGCTGGGGGTTGTCACCAACCACCCACAGGGGATCTCCGAACATATCTAACTCGCAAACGCACTATACATGAGGCGAGTTCTCAGTGCCATTGCGAAAGACTCATTCACATGGTACTCGCCGATTGCCAATGCATAAGAACGGCGAAGCCCTCGGTATTTGAGAGACTTTCTCAGCAACCTTCTCGGCAGAGGCCCTCCCGTCGAAGGCGTCGCCACCAAAAACGACGCGCTGCCAACGACCTAGAACTCCCGTCCGCTACAGTCAACATGACGGACATGGGTAAGGGGGTGCTCTCCGACTCTCCGGATTCGGACTCCATCCTAAGGCCTAACCTTCGGTTCACACGAACCCGACAAGAGGGCATATACCAGCGCACCCATAGCCGTAAGGGGGCAAGCATTGGGTTTGATTATTCCACCCTGGCACCCTCCTCCCACGGCGAGGATGAAGTTCATTCGGCGGCTGCGACGTCCCAAACTTCGCACTCAAGCCAGGAAGCACCTGCGAGGGTACACATGACGGAACTCACCCACGAGCAGACAATGACTCAAAAGCTGGAAGAACAGCAGGCGACCATTGACTCTCTAAGAGAGATGATGGAGCAACTTCTGAACAAGAAGAAGAAGAAGAAGAGAGCCCAACGTCCCTTACCCCGACAAACTGGAGATAAGGAGTGGGTACCTCCCCACCGTCCGGTGACGGAAACGGAGGACAACAGTAATCCGCAGTCTGATTACTCCTCCAAGACGTCGCTAGGAACGTCACATACTAGTGATAGCACCCGTGACAAAAGGTTTGACGAGTTCCAAGATCAACTCAATGCGCTGAAACTTCAGCAAAACATGAACAAGCTGGGGGTAGTCCGTCCCTACCCATCGAGTGGGACACGGTCCCATACCCAGCAAAGTTCAAGCCAATCAGCCTGGTGCAGTTCGATGGCAAAGGCTCGCCCTCGCAGCACATCTACAACTTCATGGTGCAGACCGGGTTCCTTACGGGGAACGACGCCATTCTCACACGACTATTCATTGGCACCCTAAAGGGGGTGGCTTTTGAATGGTTCCGTAAGCTGGAACCCGGCACAATCAAGTCATGGGCCGACGTCGAGAGGCTCTTTTTGGCTCGCTTCTTCGACGACGACACGAAAGTGTCGATGGCCACCCTCCTGGCCTAAAAACAACGAAAGTCGGAGTCGGTCAATGACTTCATGAAAAGATTCCGGAATCGATCAGTCCACTGTCAGGACCAAGTTTCCGAGGCGACACTGATCGAGATGTGCCGCCATAACCTGTCGATCCACATCCTATCCAAGATAGGCGCGGTGGAGACACGGACATGGAAAGAGCTTGTTCGTCAAGGCGAACAAGTAGAAAACATGATCAAAAGGCTCGAGGCCGAAGAACCACAGCCTAAGAAAGGAGCTGCAGAACCAGCCGCGCCAAAGAATCCCCCTCGAATAAGAGGAAAAGAGATCATGGCTGTTGACTCTGCCCCAGCGCCAAAGGCTGCTCAGAGGCCGAAGCCTAGGCAATTTGAACAACACCCCCCACGGCAGTATGACTTCAAAGAGGATCAGGTGGTGGCGACGTTCGATACGCTGCTCAAGAGTGGTCAAATCAAACTGCCTGAGGCCACGAAGCCTGAGGAGGTGGACAAAACCAGTGACCCGACCTACTGTGCTTATCACAGGTTCCTCGGTCACCACACAACCAAGTGCTACGTCCTCAAAGACAAGCTCCAGGCCCTCTACGACGCAGGGGCCTTGAAGAAGGAGAAGGTTCAAAAGCAGGTGACCACGAACATGATCACCTTGAGCTTTGGAACAGATCTCCTAGAGGTTCAAGCTCAGGTGGGGGTAATTCCCATCCCCAAAGCGGTTTTGAAGATCACCAACGACGATCCTCACAACCAGCGGGAGAAGGGTTTGGTCCCACAGACCCTGCCATCAGGGCAGATAATGTGGGTCCATCCAGACCTCCTCAACGACGAGCAATGGACCGCGCAACCTCCGAAGGAGGCCAAGGAAAAATATTGCAACGTTGTCTCTGCCATTCCAGACAAAGACAGCGCAGCGATGGCCACCCTGACCGATTCCGAAGAGGACACCAATGTCTTCGCCACAAGAGCGGGAAAGGAATTCGCCAAAGAATATCCCACGAGGGCAGAAAACCCTACAGGACCTCCCAAAAGGTCAGCCACGATAACTCCTCCCAATCCAGATGGGCCAAGCTCGAGCCGCCAACCTTTCCGGTTCAACGTGCTCGCGCAGCTGAAGAGTATCCCAGTGCGAATCACCATGTACGACCTCCTCCGATTGTCCAGGTCTACTCGCGAAGCCCTGCAAGAGGCGTTGGCAGACTCAGAGGCATTCTCAACCCACTTCTCGAAAGAGACAGAGGTGGAATAGGAATGTGCGAATTGTTGCCAGGTCTCGGAAAGACGAGTCCCGTGCATCACGTTCACCCCTGAGGACATGCTCATCAAGAGCACATCCCATGATCGACCCCTGTACTTCACGGGATACATCGGCTCGGCAAAAGTGGATCGGATCCAAGTCGACCCGGGTTCTGCATTAAGCATCGTGCCCCTGAAGTTAATCAAGCACCTGGGGATACCGCCGAAGCGTCTGTCCTCGACCACCACTACCATTTTTGGCTTCAACGCTACGGGGACGCGACCGCTGGGTAAAATCCGCTTGAAATGCTGAATAGGCGACATGAAGACGGAAGTGACCTGCTATGTCATCGATGCAGAGCCTTCCTACAACGTGCTCTTGGGACGCCCGTGGATCCATGGCAACCGAATAGTCCCATCCACCCTTCATCAATGATTGAAGTATGTGGACGACTACGAACGAGTGAAGACGGTAGTAGCCGACAAACAGCCCTTCAAAGGCGTCGAAAACTACTTCACGGACTCTCTGCTGTATCAGGACCCCATCGAACCGCCAGTTGAAGAACCCGGGAGCGACAACGAGGCGGACAGCGAGCCTGAGTACGGCGACAGCCTAATCCTGAACGACTTCGAGTCAATTGTAATCAGTTATGAGAGTCATCATGTAACCAATGCTGTTCAGGCAGAGGAGATTGTCATAAATGAAAAGACCAACTTTGCGTATGTGTCGTCTTGTTCTACGTCTGAGGATGATGAACCCAACGGCCTATGGTCGAAACTCTACCGTGATCCTTCTCTGCACTTGCCGGTATGCTCGTCATACGTCGCTAAGACACGACCGATCAAGTCATCACAAGCTGTGTTCTTCATGCCAGCCCAAAATAATTATCGAAAAGATATTATTTTCGGTCGAATCGATCGTCCCCTGCGCACGCTATGGGACGAGTCTGATGACGAAGACCCAGCGCCCCAGTTTTCGCAGTACAGTCGAATTGCGAAACGCATGATGAGCAATATGGGGTACGACCTCACTTGTTTGGAGGGTCTCAATTACGGCCGAGGACGCAAGACGGTCATCCGACCTGCTTACGTGCCCAAAGGGAAACCCTCAAACTACTTCAACAGGACTAGGAGAGGCTTCGGCTACTCCTCCTCCTCGTCGGATTTGTGTTTTTACGTCAATGAAGATTCCGACTATGCATGTTTAGGGGATCAATCGTCAGCGACCTCGGCGTGGGACTCGGATGTCAGCGTGAGGGATCTGTTCGATGGCCTCACAATCAACATGGCTACAATGGATCCCGTCGAGATGGCGGAAGATGGACAACTTCCACTTTATGACGAGACATGGGATCGCCATGTTAACGCTCAGTGGAGAAGTCGCTTTGAGCAGCGGGAACCGCCAACCGAGGACGAAATCCTCTAGGTGAACATGGGCACTGAGGCGAATCCCAAGCCCATATTCATCAGCGGCAGCCTACCTCCTCAAGAAAAGGCAGATCTCATCGCCCTCATAAGGGAATACATCGACGTCTTCGCGTGGAATTACGAGGATATGCCCAGCCTGGATCCGCGCGTCGCTACGCATCGCCTTAACATCGGCTCAGACGCCAAACCAGTCAAACAACAGTAGAGGCGATTTCGCCCTCAGATCATGGAGGCAATAGAGGTCGAGGTGAAAAAGCTCATCGAATCCGGCTTCATCAGAGAGGAACAACACCCCGACTGGGTGGCGAATATCGTTCCGGTCCTGAAGAAGAACAGTAAAATCCGTATCTGCATCGACTTCAGAGACCTCAACGCCGCGTGCCCAAAGGATGAATTTCCTTTGCCCATCACAGATGTCATCATCGACAACACGTGCGGATTCGAGAGGATGTCCTTCATGGACGGTTTCTCGGGGTACAATCAAATCAAAATGCACCCCGAGGACGAGAAACACACTTCATTCAGAACTCCTATGGGGGTGTACTGCTATACCGTTATGCCCTTTGGACTCAAGAATGCCGGCGCAACCTACCAATGCGCCATGAGCACAATCTTTCGAGAACACCTGCGAAAAACGGTGGAGTGCTATATGGATGATCTGGTTGTGAAGAGTCGCCACAAGGGCGACCACCTCCAAGACTTGAGAATGATGTTCGAACTCATGAGGACTCACCAACTCAAGATGAATCCAACGAAGTCATTTCTGGGAATGTCGAGTGGTAAATTCCTCGGCTTCGTCGTCACGACGAAAGGTATCCGAATCGATCCGGACAAGGTGCAAGCTATCCAAGAGCTCCGACCACCCCGGAATCTCAAAGAATTAAGAGGTCTCCAGGGACGATTGGCTTACATCCGAAGGTTCATTTCAAACCTTTTGGGCAAATGTCAGCCATTCTCCAAGCTTATGAAGAAAGGCACTTCCTTCGTATGGGACGAGTCTTGCCAAAAGGCCTTTGAGGACATCAAGGCTTACCTTTCGAATCCACCAGTCCTCGCTGTGCCGATTTCAGGGAGACCATTTCTCATCTATATACGGGCCATGGAGCATTCTCTGGGGGCACTCTTGGCGCAAAATGATGAAGCAGGCCATGAGCAAGGTATCTACTATCTAAGTAGGACCCTGCAAGGCGCCAAACAACGGTACCCAATGGTCGAAAAAGAATGTTTGGCATTGGTATTCGCCATCCAAAAGATGCGACACTACCTAGTCGGCCAGACAATCCATGTCATCTCCCGGATGAACCCTATTCGGGTCTTCATGACGTAGCCCACGATGCTAAACTGGCGCCTGGCTAGATGGGCTCTCTTACTCTCTCAGTATGACATCCACTTCATGCCGCAAAAATCCGTCAAGGGACAGGCCATCTGCGATCTCATGGCTAGTCATCCACTAGGGTTAAAGACCGACTTATTTGAAGATTTGCCAGACGAACCGCCTGAAGTCAACGTAACTTCGTTACCGGAGTTATGGCAGATGTTCTTTGACGGCGCGTCTCGCGCAGCTACGGACGGCTCCATTGTTGCGGGAGTGGGGGTAGTCCTCACTTCTCCACATAACCACGTGCTGCCCAGAGCCTTCTCTTTGACAGAGCCATGTACCAACAACGTAGCCGAGTACAACGCATTATTCATCGGACTCGAGCTAGCAAAGGAGCTAGGGATAAAGCATCTCGAGGCTTACAGTGATTCCCAACTTATCGTCAAACAGATGACCGGCGAATACGAAGTTAGGAACGACGATTTAATCCCACTCCACAAGGCGGCTGTCCGACTAGTGGAATCATTCGAGAGCTTTCGCATTGAGCACGTGCTACGTTCCAAGAACACACATGCGGATGCCCTCGCTTCCCTGGCGGCCAACTTGGCTCAACCATTCGGGATAACCCAATGGACCACAGTGGCGAGCAGAAAGCTCTTTCGACTGAAGGACGCCCCAGAAGCGAACGCCACCCATCAAGTCTCAGATCAGCCCAGTGCTGAGGATTGGCACCTCCCGATCATCGATTACGTCCTTTACGGCGTATTGCCCGAAGATGCAAAGGAGCGGGAGTCTATCCGAAGGCGCGCCGTGAGATTCTACTATGATTCGACCCCCAAGACGTTGTATCGAAGATCTTACGATAGATTGTTGCTCCGATGCCTTTCAAAAGTGGAGGCACAAGAGGCTCTGCGCGAGGCCCACGACAGCGTTTGTGGAGCTCACCAGCCTGGACCCAAACTTTGGGATCGCCTGCGAAGGATAGGCTATTTCTGGCCTGGGATGGTTCACGACACGGTCGTCTACGCGAAGCGATGCCATGAGTGCCAAATCCACGCTAACTACATGCATCAGCCACCCGAAGACCTACACCCAACAAAGGCTTCGTGGCCCTTCGAAGCGTGGGGGATGGACATAGTAGGGCCAATATCCCCGCCGTCGGCGAAAGGGCATCGCTTCATCCTCGCGATCACTGACTACTTCTCTAAATGGGCCGAAGCCATCCCTTTAAGAGAGGTCAAGACTAACGACGTGGTAAAGTTCATCAAGCACCATGTCATCTACCGATACGGCGTACCCCGACGTATCATTCATGACAATGGCACGCAGTTTGTCAGCCATGCATTCACCAGGTTCTGCGACAAATTCCGAATATAGAACCTCTCTTCCACGGCCTATAATCCATCGGTGAATGGCTTGGCCGAGGCCTTCAACAAAACGATCATCAAGATCCTGACCAAGTTAACCTCCACCAGCAAACGCGATTGGAATGAGAAACTTGGCGAAAGCTTGTGGGCATATCGCACAACGGTTCGCACACCGACTGGCCATACGCCCTACTCATTGGTATACGGCTGTGAGGCTATATTGCCATTAGAAATTCAGATCCCGTCCCTCCGCGTCGCATTGGCAACAGGGATGACGGTGGAAGACAACCACCAACAACGACTCGTCGAGCTTGAAGCACTGGACGACAAACGACTAGAAGCTCAACAGCACATTGAGTTCTACCAAGCCCGGATGGCTAAAGCTTTCGACAAGAAAGTCAGACGCCGAGCCTTCAAAGAAGGGGAGCTGGTGCTGGCCGTTCGCCGACCAATGATTCTCACCTCCAAGAAGAAAGGCAAATTTTAATCCAAATGGGAAAGGCCATTCGTAATAGAAATAGTCTATTCGAATGGAGCTTACCGCCTTATCAAGCCGAATGGCGACAAGATCATAATGCCTATCAACGGCAAATACTTGAAGAAGTACTACCCTTAGTTCTTCTTCACCAACTCCCATGAGTGCATGAGTCTAAACTGGCCCTCAGACCCTCCAACTGGTATACGAGGCTAAACTATCCCTACTTTACCCACTCTGGCGATAGACCATCCTCAGAGTTCAAATTCACCAATCTTCTCCAATAAGATGGCGGGTCCACTAAAGTCGCTCATATCGTGACAAACTTAATTCAATTCACCATTCTTCCCCAATAAGATGGCGGATCCACCGAAGTCGTTCTCATCGCGACAAACAAGATTCAATTCGCTATTCTTCCCCAATAAGATGGCGAATCTACTCTCGTCGCTCATATCGCGGCGGACTCAGAAGTCAATCCGCCAAACCCCCCGATGGGATGGCGAATCCACGAAAGACGCTCATATCACGACAGACAACTCGGTTATGTTAACTGTCACCTCTAACCGAACCGACTTATCAATCTCCCTCAACGAGATGGTAAGACCCCATAGTTGCTCCGATCGCAACAAAGCTTCATCAGGTTAATGATTACCTCCGATGACTGGCGCTGCTATTCGTACGAATCGCATAGCCTAAGTAATAACCTACCACGCGATGTGTTATTTCTTTGGTCGATAGTCACACTCCTATGTCCCTAAACTATTTGACCTATTCCAGCTGTCCTAATATTCCTCTAGGGTAACTGATGAGTAGCAGCCCACCACGCGACGGCTCCTACAACAATCGTTCGTCATATTCCTACATCCCTGAACGACTCGATTATCACTGCCGTCATCACCATCGCAGGCGATGACAACTATCAAGGGCGGCTTGACGGGCGTCACGCCCAACAATGCCTCCGAACGTCAACTTGCCAAACTAGCAAGTTAAGTGTGAGGGACGTCAAGGGGTCGCATGCATGAGCAACCACCCCTGATTTAGAGCTAAGTGTTGCCCTTTTAGTCCTACCAAAGCTGCAACGTGAAGGGCAGGTCTGACCCGACCTCTCGCCGCAGACAGCCAAAAAAAAGAGCTCGATTAAGAGACAAAGCAAGCCAAGCATCCACATAAAAAAAAGGGGGTGAAATAGTGCATGCAAGGCGAAAAGTGAGCAAAACACGAAGCCGTTACAGGCCAAAGTTACGCATACAGTGTTTAAGGTTGCGGTGCAACCATCATCAACCAAATTACAATAAAAAAAGAAAAGAGAAAGAGAACAGAAGAACAGACTTAAGCAGGCAGAGCATTACAAAAACTTCAACAAGCTGAAGGAGCCAATTTTGGCCTTGGCCTTCGCGCGGGCCGCCTCACGTTGGATCCTCGCCTTCTCCTTCTGCTGCTGCTGCCGCCTGACCAAGTCCGCCTTGCTGTCCTCTTCCTCCTGGCGAAGAAGCTGCAGCGCCCTCTCCACCTCCCTGGCGGCCTCGCCGAGCCTCCCAGCCACGTGCCCGTGCTCCCACATCTTCGCCTCGCTACGAAGAGAGCCAGCGTCCTCGAAGAAGGCCCTGTCCAGATAAGCGTCCATCCGGTCCAGAACCGCCCGGTGTCGCTTCTGCAGACGTCGGAGCTCGGCCTCTTTCGCCTGGATCTGCTTCGCCCGCTCCTCGCGCTCGAGCAGAAGGCGCAGGGAGAGGGGCGGAGGCACGTCGGAGGGATCTTTGTGGGCCAGCTCTTCGAGGCGATACATCCACTCCTCCACCCGGTGGAGTTCCTTCTTGCACTAACGTGCGAGCGAGAGACTGCCCTCTTGACGGATCTCCCTTAGACCTGCTTCCACGAGAGGAAGCGCATCATAATACCGACCGACACCCACTCCGATCTCGAGGGCGATCCCCTGCACCAAACCCTCCAGCCTCTGGAGGGGCACGAAGGCAGGGTGAGCCACGGGGTCCGGAGCGGAGGACCCCTGGGCTGAACCCATGGGGGAAGCGGGTGGAGCGTCGATGTTGAAGATGGTGGCGGAAGAGCCGACCCCTTCAGAAGCGCTGTGGTCAGAGTCAGAGGCCATGAAGCAGAAGGGTTTACGGCAGCGGTCTTTCGTCTAACGGGCTTTTCTCGAAGAGGAAGGAAAGTGATTGAAAAGAGGATGAGTAAGGGGAGTATATCCGGAGGAACAACGGTCGAGATCCGTTCTCTCGAAAATTCGAACGGTCCAGATGCCCTGCGGCGCTTCGAACTCAACGCCAATAAAGGCCATTCCTCTCGAGGCCCAAACCGACCGATCGGATGAAGCCCAAGGAGCGAGGCGTATGTCACTTCTCCATTAATGAGCATTGGCACGTCTTTAAAGCCTTAGCTGGCAAGCATTCGGGGCCCGCTAAGAGACACGTGACACGAATCTTCGCCCGCATTAACTTTTAGTCTGCCACTCCGGGACAGATTCGCCACCGCTTGAGTTCTGATTGCAATGTGAACTCGCCTTAATTTGGATCCGACGCACGAAGTTTCGCCTACAACCTAAACTCGCCAGAGGCCGAGTTGGGTCTATAGCGTAAACTCACCCTTTCGTGAATTCCGCTTGCAGTCTAAACTCGCCAGCGACCAGGGCCGTCTTCAACGTGAATCCGCCAACACTGGAGTTTCGCCTACGGCTCGCCAACAGTCAAAATTAACCCTCAAGTGAACTCGCCGGCGGTTTAAAACGACTCTCCCAGCGAATCCACCATCACTTGGACCGGCTCGTACTCGATTTGAGCCTTCGCCCAAGGCGTACCACCTGAAATCAATTGATGGCCATGCCAAAGGAACACCGGAGGGTGATACATTCGAAGGAAACGTGATAAAAAAACACAAACTTCATCAGGTGCTTCTAGACAGTACATTTGAACAAAGTTATAATTTTGGAGCTAAGAAAGTCATAATGTCACGTTCGAAAAACAAAACATACACCAGTTTTTCGTTAAAACAATACATTTGAACGAAGTTAGGACTTCACAAGTCATGACATAGTTTCAAAAGCAAAACAAACAGGCAAATTGTCTTATTACAATCATAGGTCAGAGATCTCAGTCGAACATGTGAAAAGGGCTAAAAGAAGAAAGCTCTTCCTTGGCCATTGCCACCCTCCTCGCGTAGTCTTCCCGAGCTTTGTCTTCAGCCGCCCTCCGAATCCGGTCTTCAGAGCTCGACCTGGCAGCAGCATCTTTTTGGCGCAAGGCCAGGAGGTTTTGAGCTTCCGCCTCAGCTTTCTTACCGACCTTGACGACATCAGATTGAAGCCCTTCCAACTTCGCCTCCACCTGCCCCAGTTCGGCTCTCAGGCGAGCAATTGTGCGATTGAGGTCAACAATCTGCTCCTCCAACAAGTGTTGTTGGCCCGCCCAGAAGGCGACAATGGGTTCCAGGTCCGCTATTTCTTTAGAACGGACCTCCTGTTCCCAAGCTTCCTGACGCCTGATACGAGCCAGGCATGACTCCATGTCAGCTTCCAGACCTTCCCGTAGTAATGTCTCAAGCCCTATCATACGCGACTCCAAAAGACGGAGCGCCTGCATACAACGAGTGGCAAGACGGTTTTCGTTCATGCGCCGAAAGTCGACCACACGGTCCAGGAGGGATTGCTTGAAGCCGTCGAAGCTACCCTCGCCAAGATTGACAAGGGAAATCACTTGTCTTACGGCGTTCTCGAACTCTTCGATGCGAGCCTGCAAAGGCAAGGAATCAGAGGGGACAGGCTCTTGACCAGGGGTGAGCATCACGATGGGGGAACCTCGAGGCAAGGTTCCGTTCCTGGCTGCGGAGCGGGACCGTGGGTAGGAGAAGCCTTCGGACTCTCGGGTTCATCATCGGATATCAGAATAGGCTCAGCCTCATGCTCTTCGGGAAGCGTCGCGTCACCTTAGGCTACGGAGCACAACGACGGCATGAAGGAGGGATTTAGGCAAGAGATACCTATCCATGGCTAAGTGGGGGTTGAGTTAAAGACATACCTTCGGCAGCAGCTGCTCCTGCAACGCCCGAAGAAGATGCCTCCTTCCTCTTCTTGGAGGTGACCCTTTTCACCTTCGGTGCCATCTGGAAGATGCAAGAGAAATTTGGATCTTCCCTGAAAGAGACGACAAGAAAACTTTGGTCTTTTCTTGACGAGGGGGAAGAGTGCTAAAATACCCCGACCCTAGACAGTTATCGACGGCTCGATTGGACCTTTCAGGCCCAAACAGTTGAGAGGAAGGCCAAACAATTCGGATCCCTTACGAACGGCCAAGATTCGGCAGTTCCAAGGCACGATCTTTAACCGACAGCCTGGATGGGGCATGAAGGACGAAGAGACCCATCGCACCATAATTAATGCGAGGCGGCGCACCCACGTCTCCATAATCGACGTGCACGTGGGCAAACACACGACCCGCCAAAAGCGGAGCCCACCCATAACCGAAATCGCGGTTAATATGACGACGGCGGATTCGCCTTCGGGTAAAGTTCGCCTGCAGGCGGAACGAGTTTGCAATTGAAATCCGCCAATGAGAGTTTCCCGCGGCCAAACGCCAATTAGTGCATATATATATATATATATATATATATATAT
>BQKN01064880.1:167053-195348 GCA_022839385.1 Asparagus kiusianus | reverse complement strand
TTTTTTTTTTTGCTTATAAGTCCAAAAAATATAAGCTAGGGTAACTCAGGTTAATTTTTGGTGGCTTATAAGCCACATAGTTTGACCAAGTAAAAGACCATAACATACCTTAACATTTAAGAAAATTCAAAAGCTCTCTATTCTATATTTTCAACTTTTTTTTTGGTCATTTTGAGAACAGAGATGGATTAGAAGTCACTCATCTTCCGAACAATTTCCTGTTCGAAATGGGTTATAATCTATTAAGCTTATCAAGCACTTTAGATTCTATTCACTTGAATTATAAGTCATTTGTGGGTTATAAACTAAGTGGGTTATAATCTAAAGTTGCCAAGCATTGTCATAGTTGTATTTAGACATGGGAGAAAATAGACCAATAAAATTAGGAAAGTTGATTAAAAATTTTATTTATTTATTTATTTATGACATAAGTCTGCCAAGTATTCTCCATTTTTTAAGGAAAAATAGCACATTAAGTTTCACCTAAGATCTCGATTACTGAATACAAATTTAATTAACCTTTTAAAATATTACATTGTATTAGTTTTCTTAATTTAAGAGTCTCCTATATTGTTATTCTCAGATAACAGACTTATAATGTCATGAATGCATATTGCAGCAACCAAGCGCATCCCAAGATTTGCCACCAATAGTCCCACATGAGCTTGCAGAATTAAGCCACCACAAGCTGCTCACACGTGCCAGAGGAAGATAGTGGTACATGTGTCCAAACTTTTGAAGAAAACTCAAATATGAATGCCAACTAATGTTCGTCAATTTATTTGATAAATATCCCAAATATCCCAGACTATTTGTATGTTTGCCATGTATATTAATTTCTTTTGGAGCCAAGGGCTTTTGAAATTGTATCTAATGAATTTGAAAATTTTAACCTTTTTGTACGTAGTTTGGAAAGGATCGAGAGCACAAATTAAGAGAACTTGTAATATCAATGGGTATCAAAATTCAAAATTATTATGAGAAGGAAGAAATTTTGGGCTCCGTAAAACTTGAGTTACTTGTCAAATAATGCATCTGCTATGTGTACCAGTTGATAACACCAAAAATATTCTGAAATCCCTCCTATTAGACTAAAGATGACATCAAAATACAAGAATCCTAACAAACATGAAACTAACAAATATTTCCTCAAACTCCCTTCTTATTATAAATGTGCATTATCTCATTCCAATCCGACTAAGATTCCAAAAAGCAAAAATGAAAAAGCACTTCTTCTTCGTCTCTCTCCTAGCCATTCTCTCTCTCTCCTCCGCCGTTTCTCCTTCCCCACCACCGGTTGCCAATAAATGCGACGGTCTCATCTTAAATCTCTCTCCTTGTTTGGATTATGTAGCCATGGGGTCTAATGTGACTACGCCTAATAAGAATTGTTGCATAGCTTTGGCTTCTCTCGTCGAAAAGACCCCTAACTGCGTTTGTCCCATTTTTAGCTCACTTCCTGGCTTCAATGTCAACATGACTCGGGCTCATACCATACCACAGGCTTGTGTTGGCCTTCTTGTTTTGATGATGATTTACAAACAATTTACTACCAATGTTGTTTGTCTAGTGTTTGTGTATTCCTATGTATTGTAGACAAACAACGTTGTTGGAGGTTGGATGGATTGCGCTTCAACGATCACATCAATAAGGAGGTTGGCGGAATGTCGGGTTGAAGCCCTTACAATTCAAGTTAAAGATCAAGTTCAAGCTTCATCCGCACGTGTACCAAGTTGAGCTACAACGAAGATCAAGATCAAGCTTGGGTAATGTAGTTTAGGATTTATATTATGTGTGTTAAGTACCTTAAGCTCAATATCTTATACACACACATTTATTGGTTTCTTCGTATATATATATAATATAGTTATATATATATATCTAAACAAGTTTTGGTTTCTATGAATATATATAGTTTTATATATGTACGTAGTTTTGAGTTTTCATGAGATTACACATTTCATATTTATTATTGTGTTTTGGTTTTTCTATATAGATATGAAACAAATTTACATTCATATATATATTCACATGTTTCATACTCTATTGTGTTTTTGATAACATTGCATAAAATATGTAATTTTGTAAAAATATTGTCTTATTAGTTTATAGACTTCAATATTAGTTTATACATGTTTTACTAAGTCTATAACAACATTTCATAAGGTTTCAAAATGTTGTTTGAGTCAAAATATCAAAATATCAATTTCCAGGTTTTCATGTTTTTGAACATATTTATAAAATGATGATATTTTTCATTTGGGAAGTCCTTTTTCGAAACCAGTTGTTGTAGCATGTTTATTATCATGTCTACAATTATTCCCCAAAGTTTTACATTTTTTGGAATTTGTTTGATATTTTTAAATAGCGTTTTAAAATCAGCAAAACTGTTTTTTTCAGGAGTATCAGTATTCGGTCGACCGCACCGATCGACCGAACCTGAGGTCAAAAGTTCACTGGGCCGACAGAGAGCTGTCGGTCGACCGGTCCGGTCGACCGATGAAAATTTCCGGTCGACCGACGAATTTTCCGGTCGACCGACGAGTGATTTTTCTGCTTCCAACGGCTAGTTTTTTGACCGTTGCCTTGGGGCTGTTTTTGTCTTTTGACTTGGGTTTTTGCTGAGATTCTTAGTGGGTATATATACCCCATTGCTGATGTCTTTTCAAGTCAATCAAGAGAGTTTTAAAACAAGTTTAAGAAAGTTTTAATCAAGGGTTTAAGTTTGTTTAAAGTGTGTTTATAAGCTTTTAAGCATTTGAGTGTTTTCGGTTTTGTGAATCAATTTCACAAGAGCAAGTGGAGATCATCCTTGGTGTTTGAGCATTCACTCTTCTCCCTCTCTCTTGTCATCTATAGAGAAGTTTCCTTAAACTCAATTCTAGCATTTTATAAGTTTGTTCTTAATTTCATAAGCTAGATTTTATATTGAGTTTATATTGCTTTATCTCTTTGTTCACACACAACCTATTGAGCTTATTGTATTTACATTCATAGTATAATTTGGGGTTGTGGGTTTGTGACTAAGAGTTGTGCTTAATTGAGTTCTCACTTTGTTTAGAGAACAATCATTATATTTATATTGTGCTTATTGAGAGATTCACTTGTAATACACTTGTACACCGAGAGAAGTGTGTGGTGAGAGACGGGGTCGAATCCAAGAGGAGTGGCGTCGGTTGACGTGCCTAGGGAGAGGTTGTAACCGAGCACTTGAGGAGGAGGACACGGGCTAGGACCAACACTTAGTGTGTGAGGTGTGATTGCATAGTGATTGTATTGTGAGGTGTAAACGTTGTTCGGGTAAACGTAGAAAACCCGGTTGTGATAGTGGAGATCTCCTCGAGGTGAGGAGCGGGGACGTAGGTCGTGGGGACCGAACCTCGTAAACATATCGCTTTGTTTGTGATTTCTTTGGCGCACTTGTTTTTCATGTTCATATCTTACATCGCCATTGTGTATTTCTTGTTGATCATCTTGCCCTATCACACTTGTAGTTATTGTTTACCCTTGTGTTAGTCTGCATACCCTTGCACATATCTTATTGTATATCTCTTTGTTAGGATATATCACTTTGTGTATATTGCATATTCTTGCTCATAAGTAATTATATATCATCTTGCAAGAATATATTTGTTAAATAGTTTTAATTGGCATTTAATGGGATTAGATTAGCATAAGACCCTAATCACCCCCCCCCCCTCTAGGGTCTAACAGCTTGTTCTGTTAAGTTACCCCATGAATGCAAAGGTAAATTTGTCTTTTTTAAAAAAAAAAATTCTACAAGAAAATGGAGTGTAAGAAATTGTCTTCAGATCACATCATCTTTTTGTATTTAGAGTATATCACTTTCTAACTAAATGTATATCAAGAAACACATAGGGGATTAGATTTTTGAATCACAGTTATATATATAGTGATTTAATATATTCACCCTTTTTCTTTTCTAGTTTCTAAGGTTTGGACTCACTTTAGTAGTATAGTACGTGATCATCTTTTTAATCATATTGCCTAGATCGGAGTCTAGGAAGGAGCAGTTTATACTCTTATACTTATCGGAGTGTTGAGAAGCAGTTTATACTCTTATACTTATCGGAGTCTAGGAAGGAGCAGTTTATACTCTTATACTTATAGGAGTGTAGGAAGGAGCAGTTTATACTCTTATACTTATCGGAGTGTTGAGAAGCAGTTTATACTCTTATAACTATCGGAGTCTAGGAAGGAGCAGTTTATACTCTTATACTTATCGGAGTGTAGGAAGGAGCAGTTTATACTCTTATACTTATCGGAGTGTTGAGAAGCAGTTTATACTCTTATACTTATCGGAGTCTAGGAAGGAGCAGTTTATACTCTTATACTTATCGGAGTGTAGGAAGGAGCAGTTTATACTCTTATACTTATCGGAGTGTTGGCGTTCTTAATTGGCTTACCCTAGCGTTATGACACCAGCTTCAATCAAGGTCTGGATGCTATTCTTTAGAGTAAAGCAGGCCTTGGTAGGATGAAGGATCCTCCTGTGGTACGCGCAATACTTCAGATCTGCAGTATTATCAGCTTCCTCCTGATTCGTGATCGGTGGTAGCTTGATCTTGTTGTTTCCAAGAAGGGTCTCGAAGATGGCTGGAACGTCTTCGTCCTTGAATGAGTACTCTTTTTGGAGCCTCTGATCCGAAGTCTTCTGCTGTCTTCGGAGCTGTTGTTGTGATGTTTGATTAACGTCAATAACTGTTGTAGGTGCCTTCCCTTCATCATGGGACACGAGACTCGAATTCAGAGGGTTAACCATCGGTTGGTTTCTTTCGACCTTCCTCCTTCTGAGGAAGCGTTCGGCCTATTCTCCGCGCACCTTCAACTCTTTCCAGGTATTGAGCGGCTCTACTCCCATAACGTCCAAGATGTTAATGGACAAATTGTTATGACAAGTCTGCAAGATGAATTCCTCCGTGATGGGATCCTTGCAGTTCATTGCCTGATTGCGGAAGCGTTTCATGAAGGTATCCACCGACTCTCTGTCTTTTTGTTTCTCATCGAAGAGTGTCCTGATCGACACTTCGGCATCATCATCGAAGAAATGAGTGAGGAACATGCTCTCCAGGTCCTCCCAGCTGTTGATGCTTCCAAATTTAAGACGCCGATACCAATCGAAGGCAGGCCCGCGAAGGGTGCCGACGAATGACCGAACCATCAAGGCTTCATTGCCGGAGATCGTGCCCAAGTGGGACTTGAAGTAGATTAGATGCTGAGTGGGCGAGCCCTTCCCATCGAACGGCGTGAAGTTGATCAGGTTAAACTTCGCCGGATACGGGATCGAGTCCCACTCTTTCGGGTAAGGACACGGATTGCCGGTCTTCTTTACCTCTTGAGCAGACATTAAAGCGTTAATTTTGCTCTCAAGATCCTTCATCTTTTCGTCCTCATCTATATCCTGTTTTGGGTAATTTTCGAGAGGAATAACGGGGCCACCCCCAGCATTATCATCTTTGGTAGGACCACCCCCGGTATTGTTATCTGTAGGGTGTGCATTTAAACCACAACCAGTATTTTTGGGAGGTACGTCGGCCATGATGATTTCGTCCACTTCTGGATCGCTGTCAACTGCGGCGTTCTGTGTGTGACGGCTGGATTCAGCTAGCTGGTTCGACAAAGCTCGGATTTGTTGGTCGTGCATTTGTCTCATCCTCTGCATAGCCATTTCCATTTCGATTTTGAATGTTTCTTTCTGCTTGGCTAGAGCATCCTCAATGATTTTGGTTACTTCGTCGGTGTTAATCATAAACACCTCAAGAGATTGTCCGGGACTAGATACGGTGGCTTCTGAAGCGACTGCCGAGCAAGCGTCTGACGCTTCATCATCCGAGGATAGTCCTCTGGTTATCCTCAAATAATCTCTACGTCTAGTAGTCCCTGCACGTAGCCGAGTTAAACGACGTGATATGAGGGGGTCCGAATCAGAAGGTCGGGTAGATTTTCCCTTATCAACCATATTGATGGTGACCTCTGGGGGTTCGTCACCTTGATCGACCGATCGCCTCTTGCTAAAACGCCTTTATTTGGGTTTTGATGCTTCAGTGGAGATCCTCTCAAATACCGAGACCCTTTGTAGAGTGGTCTTGGGGCAGCTACACACTGATAATACTGCCCTGATAAATTTGGTACACGGACAATGAGAGTCTGCTTCCCGGGTACTTCTCTTTCGAGATTTATTCACACCCCCAGCTCGATAGTACAACTCATCGACGTTGCGGTCAGAGCAACCTATCGGCTGTTTACATGAATCCTCAGGTATAACTCGTTCGTTTGTCTGACGCGTTTTCATCTGAGTAAACATCGCCTTGTTGGCATCTACAGGAGTCACACGTTTGGAATTACACCCTTGTGAGGGTGAAACCTTAACGGGCTCCTGGTTTTCTGCACGCACCGCCAAGCGGGCCGTTGTAGAAATTAATTTGTTAGGAGGTCGTGTACGACCCCCAGTCCGGATGTTTGGTCGAAGCGCCTTCAACGGTCTCAAGCTTTCCTTAACGAGCGCTTTTCCTCGATCCTCGGGTAGAGAGCCAATGTGATCTTTCAATGAGATTCTAGACTTGGGGAGATCCACGCTGTCGTAGGGCTTCACCGGAGGCACGGGAGTAGGATCTGGAGTTGACGAAGGCCGGAGAGCAACGTCGTTTGCTTTTTCCTTAGGCGCTGATTTGGCCTTTGGCATCCAAACTTGTTTGGATCTCGGCGATCTCTTAACTGCCTCGTCCTTTTGCATTTCTTGTGCTTTTCGCACAAGGGTCCGAGCATGCGCAAGCAAGGCGCGGCGCTTCTGGATTCGCTCCTCGAGAGTAGAGCGGGTTCGTTTGACACGAACCCATTCATTAATGGGAGGTCGGGAGGAGGACCTCGATGCTGGTCGTGGCGATAGATTAGCCACTTGGCACTTTCTGAACTCCAGATCTGCTTGGTAACGGAGTCTATCCACCTGATCCTAAACCTTGGCGAATTGGCGCGCGAGGCGTTGGCGTTTCCTTTGACGTGCTCTCTTTGATAGAGTCGGCGCGCCTTCAGCAGTCGACTCCTTGATCATGAAGGAGTTCAGATCTGCGAATCTGGCCGGCGGATCGTTGCAGGGTGCAACTGTAGCAGCGACGGCGAGGAGATCGACTTCTTGGATCTTCAGATCTGGAGACCGGCGGATCTTCTGGGAGGAGGAGATCTTCCTGCGCTTATGAGGATGAGCAGATCTGGAGGAGGAGGAAACATATTCTTCGAATCTCTGCTGGTCGAATTCGTATTCGACCTCTTCGAGCACCGGGATCTTAATCGTCGGCTGCGGCACGACAGCTTCGGCAGCGAAGCTGTTGGCTCCCACTGTGGTCGCCAGCTTGTTTGCGGTGAAAGTTGCTATTTTCATTGCTATCGGATCTATTACAACTTTAGTCGTTACAATAAACTCGAATGAAATAAAAAGTTGATCTTTTTATAAGATCTCCTTTACACAATGAAAATAAAACAAGTTTACAACTTTATCAAACAAACGCAGGGAGATCGTTTATCGGTCTTCTGCTTACATGGGATCTTTGCCTGTGACAGGGATGTTGATATCCGTGGACCACCGCCGATCAGATCTGGTTGCTGAAAAATTAGGCAGAGCTTCGTCTATCCGCGAAGGGATTGAGAAACCGTAGCGCCTATCTCGATAAAAGCGAGATATTTGCTCTTCTTAGAATTACCACAACGGGATAATACTAAGGATTGGATGCGGGTGATGTAGATCTGACGAAGAACTCTCTTGCGTTGAAGAACTCGATCACTTTTCTCCTCCTCCTCCTCTCTGAAATCTGTGTACTTTTAAGTCTTCAATCTGGCAGGGCTTCACCGAGGCACCAAAACTCCAGATCTCAAAAAATAAGGCCTAAGGCTTGTATTTATAGGCTTGAGGGGATAGCGGAGCGGTTAAAATGCGCTAAAGGCCCAAATCTGCCTTGGAGGGTGTCTCCCAAAATCCGGGACACCCCTGGGGTGTCTCACAAACCCCGAGACACCCCTGGGGTGTCTCATAAAACCCGAGACACCCCTGGGGTGTCTCGGAAAACTCGAGACACCCTTGGGGTGTCTCAAAAAATCCGAGACACCCCTGGGGTGTCTTGGAAAATCCGAGACACCCCTGGGGTGTCTCACAAAATCTGAGACACCCCTGGGGTGTCTCACATTGGCCGAGACACTCCGTTGAGGTGTATTCGTCCGCTTCCGCTGTAAGTTCTTCGTCCGAACTCGGATTTGAGTGATTCCAAATGCGCTGGAAGTCTGACGAAGAGTTCTATCAGCTCCAATGGTTGGATTATCTGTAGAATGAATGAGACACGAAGGGCGTTGTTCCTTTTGTAAACATCGCGGGGCTCCCGATTAGCCCGTGCCTTCGTTATTCCGAAATTCTGTCAGCTCACGTAGTTCGTCGATTCACTTCAAGCGTTCACCGACGTCAATCGAACTCCTGTGAACCAGATAGTGACGTTCATTGTCGTTCCTTAACACTAAGCTGTTCGTGGAGACCTATAGGTAATTTTCGATGCCTACAGTGTCATGTATCACGCTAGAAAGGAGAAGCTACAAGCACATCCGAAGGCGGCGCATCCAATAAACAAAGCAGAATCCCTGCGAAGGTTCTCAGGTATTTTCTAATTATTCCTAGGCTACAGAGGTTTATATGTCTGCCGAGCTGACTAAAAATATGCTATGGCACTCGACTAACCGCAAAGAGCATAAGAAACTAAGATATCCTACTGACGGTGAGGCATGGAAGCACATCGATCGTATATACCCCGACTTTGGTAAGGAGTCTCGGAATATTAGACTAGGGCTTGCTAATGACGGATTTAATCCATTTGGATTAATGAGCTCTGCTTGGTTAATCTGGCCAGTGTTGCTAACACCAAACAACCTGCCACCACCGATGTGCATGAAGGAACCCTACATGATACTGTCACTTTTGATCCCTGGAAGATATTCTCCTTGAAATGACATCGACATTTTTCGCCAACCATTAATTGATGACCTGAAGCTTCTCTAGGAAGAAGGTGTCAGCACTTATGATGTTTTATGGTAAGGAGTCTTTCTGTATGCGAGTAATAGTCATGTGGATAATTAATGACTTCCTGGCATATGCTAACCTATCCGGATGGTCGATAAAGGGTCAGATTGCTTATCTGGTTTGCATGTCAGGCTATGAGGGAAAGTTCCTGAAGTAGAGCCGTAAGTTTTGTTATTGGCAACACAGAAGATGGTTGCCTATAGGGCATAAGTTTAAGAAGTTAGTAGGAAAGTTCGATGACAATCCAGACTATAGACCGGCACCATCAAGGCTGACCGGAGAAGAAATATTTGAGCTTCTATATCCTTTACCTAGAAAAATATTTGGAAAAAAGATTCAAAAAAGAAAACTCATTTGGGGTTAGGAGAAAAATATTGAAGCAAAAATAAAAGGAAAAGGGAAAGGGAAAGTGTAAGGACCGTGAAATTTTGATACTAGTTAAAATTATTTTTTGGTATTTTAAAATATTTAATTATAATTTTTAAAAGAGTATTTATATTTTTTCTCGAATTTCTATAATTTTTTATGATTTAAAAATCTGATTATATATTTATTTAAATAATTTTGATATTTATAAATTTATTTTATGTGGTAAAAATTTCTAAAATTAATTTGTTGTGTTATCGGTACTATTACATAATATTTTAAATAATATATTGTATTATTAATATTATTTACAAATTATTTCATATAATACATGGTATTATTAATTACGTGTTTTTGGTATAATTTATTGTATTATTTCTATTGTTACATACTATCTATCGTATTAGTATAACTAGTACGTTTTACTGTGTACGTAATTATCCCATAATTGTTGAATTTTAAATTTAAGTAAAATTATTTTTATTATTAATTATTCTTGTTTAATTATATAATACAGGTATATTTCGACTATTTCGTATCAACTGTTGTAATAGCACAACATGTACGTTTTTAATTGTAGATAATTATTATGTAATTAGTTTAATTTTTAAGTACCCAATAGTATTTATTTTAATTATTTTTGTTTAATACCTAAACCCTAACCCTAATTTTAAATCCTATATATATATATAAATAAACCCCCCTCTCTCTCTCCTGCTCTTCTTCAAAAAACCCGCCGCCTTTACAATCTCCTTCCTCTCTCTCTCCCTGCACCTCCGACGAAACCCCCGACCCCAGCAGCCGCCAACCACCGCCGCGAGCACCGCCTGAACCCCGCCGTGCCCTCCACCTGCACCGCCTCGAACAGCCTCGAACCAATCCTCGTCGTCAGCCGCCATCTCGCCACGGTCTCCAACCTCGCCCAGTCCAGCGCCCCACCTCTCTCTTCCCCTCTCATTTTCCCCTCTTCCCCGACCTCCACGAACTCCGACCCGCCCCCCTGAGAACCGCCCCGACCAGCACCCTGAGCCGCCGCCTTGGCCACCATCACTGCCTCCCCATCCACCACCTTCAGCCCTTCACCACAGCAGCCCCTCTCCTCCGCCCTGAGAACAGTCCACCCCCGACGTCCCCCTGTCCTCCGACGACCAACAACAACCCCGTCAGCCAGCCGTGACCACGTCCGCTCCCTAACGCCGCCCACCACCTCCAGCAGCCCCTCCTCGTCACTCCTCCAGATCCGCAGCCCCGAGACATTCCAACAATACCCCGAGGCAAGATCCCCAACCTCGTTGTTATCTATTTTAATTTTTAGATTATCAAAATTATTATGTGCAAGATTCTCGTTCCGTTAGTTTATTTCATACGATTTTTAGAGTTGTTAATAATTGCCTGCGTGGGTTTGTTGATGAGCGATATTAATTACGAGATGCTTTTAATAAAAAGAATATTTTTAGATTTATTTTAAAATTATTATTATAAGAAAAGAAGTTGATTTTGAAAAAGGGGTTAGTTTTGAATTAATATAACGAGAAAGAATTTTTAAACGAATTTTTGGAATAAATAAATTTATGAGCATGATGATTGGAAATTGCGACATTTCATGTGTATTTATTTATTTGATAGTTGTAGTTCCATCTTGCAATGTTATTAGTAGTTATTCACGTTTACTGTTCATGATTCATGACACTGTTACATAGTATTCATTGCATTTATACCCTGTTATAGTTGAGAATCACGAGTATTGCTTGACCATAGTGACCCGTGAGATGTGAGTGGTTGACTTGGACTTGGGATGAAAAGGTCTGGGTTCATGTTATCGGATATGTTTATTGTTTATTTCCAGGCTCGCACCAGTGAATCGTTTCGCACTGGGGTGGGTCTGAGGAACTGTGATTGGATGTGTATTGATTATTTCCAGGCTCGCACCAGTGAATCGTTTCGCACTGGGGTGGGTCTGAGGAGCAGTGATCGTATGTGTATTGTTTATTTCAAGGCTCGCACCAGTGAATCGTTTTGCACTGGGGTGGGTCTGAGAAGCGATGATATTGTAGTTATTGATTATTTCTAGGCAAGCACCAGTGAATCGTTTCACACTGGGGCGGGTCTGAGGTACTAGTGTGATGTGGTTGTTATCCAGATATCCGATAATGTGAACTTTGACTCTAGTGAGACGTGGACCAGTGAGTTGTGATAGGATGGCTAGTTGTTTTCTTTTCATACATAGATTGGGATTAATATTTAATTATCTACAATTTGAGACATATGGTATATGCATGAGGGTTTCCATATTTGGATTATTTCGCTCGACGTACTACGTCTCATGTTGTAGATTTTTAAGTATTAATTCCAGCTATTGTATGCCCTGTTATTCGTATGATTGTTTCTGATCGCTAGCTGCATGATCTCGTTACCTGATCGATTTTGGTTGCTTTATGTTTATCATGTTAGTAGTGTTTTTGCATGTTGATTTTGTTGGATTATCAGTTGCACGTTCTTTTGTCGTTTCTGTTATCGTATCGTTTCTCGTTTTGGTTTTTGGTTCGTTCTATTTGTTTTGTGGGGTCTTGCCGTGCACCATGCACCTGACGTACACCTGTTTTCTCTGGTGTACGTCAGACTTAGGAGAAGAGCAGGTTCAGCAGGAGTCAGAGGATTCACAGAAGGAGTACCTTGAAGACGGTGTAGCAGAAGAAGCTGAAGCTTAGTTATTTGATCTTCGTTTTCTTTTTATAGCATTTCTTTCTGTTGGATCATTATATTTTATATTTCCAGTATTTCGTTCAGATAGTCTTGTATAAGGGTATGTTTGACCCGCATTTTATGTCTGGGATGATATTCATTTGTGATATGTATTATTTTATTCTGAGTTGTCTTTATATTCTTGCTATTATGATCGGGGACCTGTGACTTCGCTTTGTTTAATTTCTAGACGCTTAGCGTATTAGATTGAGAAGATGGGGTCTAGCACTTATCTCTCCTCAGTCTAATACGTCGTGGGCTTGTTCACGTTCCGGTTCCCGGGTATTTTGGGAAGCGGGGCGTGACAGAAAGCTATTTCTCAAGGGCAAATCGAAAGGAAATAAGCCTCGTAATGTCGAGTCACATGGGCGTGTCTCAAAGGTGTGACGCCCCTGGGTAGTTTTCCAGGGAGCACGTGAGTGAGGACAAAACGTGATGAAAAGACATGTGGTGGGTTTGTGAGGCCAGTCCATCGGATCTAATAGCGTACCGACTCCGGGATTCCGGGGCGGGGCGTTACAAATGGTATCAGAGCCAAGCCAACCGGAATTGTGAGAGCTAAGTGCTATGCGGCGCAAAGTGCTACGTCGAGAGGGCGGGAGCCACCTCTTGAGGCCGTAGGAGCCACCTCTAGAATCTCACACGGATGGTACGGTCTTGGATGATATGATTTGGCACAACGAGGACGTTGTGAGTTTAAGTGGGGGAGATTGTAATACCCCAACCCTTGAGAGGGTGATGTGATTAGTATTGATAGATTTGATTGGAATACTCATACCACCAAGATGCATCTTCTTTTCGGGAACCCAACTCTTAGAAACTCCAAAGTTAAGCGTGCTTGGCCTGGAGAAATTCTAGGATGGGTGACCCCCTGGGAAGTTTTCCGGGGAGCGCGTGAGTGAGGACAAAACGTGCTGAAAAGACATGTGGTGGTTTGTGAGGCCAGTCCATCAGATCTAATAACGTACCCACTCCGGGATTCCGGGGCGGGACGTTACAAAAGGGCACTGAACTTCTGCATGGATAGTCAAAATTTAGCATATTTTATCAGCTGCCATATTGGAGAAGTTTAAAAATACATCACAACTTGGATGTCATGCACATCGAGAAGAACATATGCAAGAATCTCTTGAACACTTTTTTGCAGGATGGGAAAAATTTGAAATATGAGTTAAGGGCAAGTCGAGACATAGCAGAATTGAACATCCATCCGGAACTGCAAGCTATAGATAAGGATGATGGAAAGTTTAAACTCCCAGCCTCTCGTGTCACACTGTCAAAGGATGAGGTCGACAATATGTGTTTATTTCTAAATTCCATGAAGACATCGGATGGTTACGCTTCAAGTATTTTAGCAAATATGCATATTGAGGACAGAATGATTTTAGGACTCAAGACACATGACCATCATATTCTATTACATCAACTTCTCTCGGCTACGTTACGAAATGCTGAGAAGGAACTCATGATGGTGGTAATAGAATTTTGCGGTTTCTTTAAGCAACTGTGCTCCAAGGTGATTGATGTCAGGGAGTTTGAAGAATTAGAGGGACTGTTACCAATACACTGTGTAAAATAGAAATACTATTTCCATCCTTATTCTTCATGGTCATGGTGCATCTCACAATACATTTAGCATACGAATCCCGCAACGTAGGACCAGTTCAATATCGCTGGATGTACCCCGTGGAGAGGTATTTATTATTATAATATTTATTTAATATTTGTCAAATTACGTTTCTCAGTTCTATTTTGTCACAAATCATGAAACTATATGCTTGTAAGTATTTGGGTTTCATAAAACAATTGATTTATAACCGTGCATGTCCTGAAGGGTCGATCGCAAAGAACTACATAACTAACGAGAGTTTGAATTTCATCTCTCGTTACTTACGGAGTATGAAGACAAGGCTAAACAGTCTCCAACGAATAATTGATGGTACATTCTATAATGATCATGGGGAGGACACTAGATTCCCCAGAATGGAGCTAGATCAAGCCCACACATATACCCTGAGCAATGATACTATATTTAATATATACACGGAGTAAGTATTTAACCGTTTGAATCAGATCATATTACCTCATAATAATTATCTCTATTTAACCGTTATAAATACTTCTTGTCTAGGCTTCACATCTGATATGTCCAAACTACGCTTAAATGCAGAACGAAAAATAAGAGAGTTATGGACACACACTCTAGACAAGTCCATGTATGGCTGAAGGATGAAGTAAGATCTTTTTACATTTTTGATTCGTATATCAAATATATGTGCCCGCCACCAGATATGTAAACTATTTTCTTATTTTCTTAAAGTTTGACAAACTGATTACGAATGGGGTTAACTTGTCTAAGAAAGTTTGTTTATATGCCAGAGGTCCCTCTAATGTGGTTAAGTATTATGGAGGCTACTGTGTCAACGACTTTAGGTTTAACACTGTCGGTCTTGAAGAGAGATGACAAACGCAAAACAGCGGTGTGTTCTGCTCCTTCTTGCAACTATCATATGCTAGTTCAAAAGATCTAAATCCGATACAAGGGAAAAATCTATTCCTACGGTCAGGTAGAAGACATCATGGAGATTTTCTATGGGATTAATAAGGAAGTCACTCATGTGATGTCATGTATCACTGGTTATCATGTATCATGGTGTGTCATGTATTATATTATTACCTTTATATTATCTGTTTGACTGGTTATCATGTATCACTGTGTGTCATGTATTATAGTATTGCCTTCATATTGTTTGTTTGATTGGACATCATGTACATGCGATTCTGTTGCTATGTGCTATTTTATTAATTATTTGCATTATATGCTTTTGTTAGATATTCATTATGTTTTCAAAGTATAGATTACAAAAGGATTGCGTAAGAAAGCGCTTGAGAAACTTTTTGGTAGACATTCTAGAGGTGACGTACATGCCTCAACGTTTAGTATTTTTATTTATTTGTTATATATGTACATTTCCATAAACTATTAATGTGAGCCTAACATTATTTTTTAACATTTCCTACACAAGATGCGGATATGCTATACATTACTCACCGCCATAGGACATAGGATGTGGAGATGCTCCACATGATGCGGAGACACATGCTGATCCTACACAGCATGTGGAGATACCACCGCCACCAGCATCGCATGTAGATGTATTGGAGGAGCGAAGATATGAGCCGTATAGTGCAGCTGTAGAAGTTGCGGCACTACCATCTGATTCTATTATGGATCAGTGAGTCCACGATCTGACCAAGGTGAAGGAGGGTTAGGATTCTTATCATGCTTTGTGACCTATCGTGCAACATAGGTACCAACAAGCAATGCGTAGATGCATTGAACTGAAAGGTATGAATAGATTTTTATAGTTTATCGGTTATTATTTTAATTTTTATTTATCAATATGGATTGATTTATATTTTACCCAATTTTTATTATTTCGCAAGTACTGGGCGACCTACTAGACGCGGTCGCGGTGCTACCAGGAACAGAGCCTCATCCCTGATATTCATCAGAGGGTCATGATCCGATGGGAAAACGGAGTGCCTGTCGGGGCCTTTGCCAATGTTTTCAACAATTTCCTCGCCGCTTTAGCCAGGAGACATGATTTTTTCAATATTTTTTTGACGTGGAAGTCGCAACGTATTGATGCGCTGGTGGTATGTTGGAGATATATATGTGTGAGTCATTTATTTTAATTTTCATCATTATTAGTTATTAGTTTATTATTATGTTTAATACACTAATTTGTATCTCTTTTTTCGTTATATTCCGAAGCGATTTTTCTTTCTTGACGATAACATTTGTGCCTGGACTTACTGCTTCCCGCAAATCAATGTATCGTTCAAGAGAAAGAAAAAATATTTTGTTCAAATAATAGAAGATTAGGAGTGCCTCTGGCATCTTGATGAGCATGCGGATAGAGTAGATTTTTTTGTACTTTATGATTACTGGGACATAGCCAAAATTTAGGTATTATTAAAGTACAGATTTTCATTTATTGTTTGAATTTCTATATTGTTTTGCAGGCTCAAGCTGAAATAGCAAGGAGGATCCGTAACGCACCCCACAGTTACGAGCATCACGCGGGCTCCAGGTCCTTTAGCCAGCATTATCATCAATTAGAGCTTAAGGCATATAATATATTAGCTTTCAAGTTGTCAATTTGAGTATAATTTATGTGTTATGGATTAATGATATATTTGAATAAAATAGGGAAGGGGAGATCTCGCACATTTTGTAGATCGTATTCTGACTTTCTGGAGCCCGAATTACGTCGATGAAGAGAAGAAAGCGAAGAACCAAGATTTGGCTGTAAGTAGCAGTTCATTTGTATATTCTATTTCATAACAATGCATCATTAATAAGTCGACTTACCCGGGTTGTTTTGATATATCACAGGAGATATTACATGTCAAATTATAGGAGCAAATATCTCAGTATCAGGTCGGTTCTAGCACTTCGGCCCGTCTAAGTAGAGAGGAGGAGGACTTCATCATCGAGACAATCATTGAACCGGGTAGGAAGAATAGATGTCGGTGGAGAGGATCTGAGCAGAGGCCGCACGAGTCTAGTAACCACCAGGAAGCAGTTCATATCAAGACTCGATGGAGCAGTGGTTGAAAGTGATTGAAGATTGACAGTTGTAGGAAACAACATATTAGTGGATTGCAGAGGAAGAACGGAGGCGCCGGGAGCAAAGAGAATTAGAGTTCACGCAGTTCATGTCGACTCTGCCTCAGGAGGCTCAGGAGGCATATAGGAGATGGTTTATATCGGATCAGGTAATATATATACTTTACTTTTTTAATTAAATTAATTAAATATATAATTCTTACTTAGTTATGAATTTTCTTCATGACTAAATGATATCATACACACTGATACACATTGATACAAACTGTTACACACAAACCCTAACTCTAACCCTAACACAAAGCCCAAAATATATATTTATAATATTTTTATGTGATGGTGGTGTTGATGGTGCGTGCGTGCATAATGGTGATGGTATTGGTTGGTGGGTTGGTTAGTTGGTTGTGATGTTGTGTTGTGATGGTCGTTATGTGATTGGTTTGTGAGGGGGTTTGGTCGTGGTGGGGGAGGGGGAGGAGTGGGGATTGGATGGTGATGGTGGTGATGGAGGGGGAGGGGGTATGGTGTGTAGTTGGGTTAGTGGGGGCTTTGGTCGTGGTTGAGGAGGGGGAGGAGTGAGGATTTGGTGGTGGTGGTGGTTGAGGGGGAGGGGTGGTTGGAGGGGTGGGGGAGTGTGGTTGGTTAGTGGGTGGGGTTGGGGGATTTGTGGTGGTAGTGGTGGTGGTGTTGTTGTTGTGTTGTGTTATGGTGTTATGTTGCGTTGTGTTGTTGTGGTGTTGTGTTGTGTTGTGTTGTGTTATATTGTGGTGTTGTGTTTTGGTGTTGTGGTGTTTTGGTGTTGTGTTGTGTTGTGTTATTGTGTTGTGGTGTTAGGGAAATTATATTTATATTTGCACACTCTTGTTAACGGTTACACACCTTTGTTAACGTTTGATTTATATTTATAGGCCGGGACTTCTACACAAGGTGTAGTCGGGAGTAGTCATAGTGCAGCTGGTGATGAGGATGATGATGATGATCAGGAGGATTGATTGTAATTAATTTAACTTTGAAAACAATTTCCTATATTGTATAAACAATATTTATTATGTACCTACCGGGATACTTTTATTTGTTTTTATTTAAATATATGTGTGATATATACATGGGATTGAATATTATACTACTAATTAAATAGGGTTTTTAAATTTATTATCAATATTATACAGGGTTTTTCACTTTTATCGACGGATTTTCCATCGCTAAATACATATTTAGCAACGGAAAACATACACAAAAAATAAAAATAAAAATATATCTTTAGCAATGGATATTCCGTCGCTAAAAATGATTTTAATGATGAAAAATGGATATGAAAAAAATTAAAATAATAAATACACCTTTTAGCGACGGATATTTGTCCCTAATATCACTTTTGGTGACGGAATTATCCGTCGCTAATACTTTTTTTTATTTTTTTTAAATATGGTGACAGAAAATCCGTCACTAATATCATGCTGCTGAAAATTAGCGACAGAATTTCCGTCGCTAAAGATACAATTAGGGACCCTCAATATAGGGATGGTTTTTTAGCGACGGAATTTGTTTTTTTTTTTGTCGCTAAAAGTTTTAGGGATGGAATTTAGACCTTTAGCGACGGAATTATCCGTCGCTAAAAGGTGTAAATCTAGTAGTGACTGATCTCATAACGCTCACTCTTTATGGTCTCATTGGCAAACTCAAGTTTCAAGAGAAGAAAATCAAGGAGAAGGAGGAAGAACCCCCACGCGCAAATGAAGAGCCTCCTCAAAAGATAAAGTCAATAACACTCAAATGAGCTATTGAATTAACTCATCCTCCTCCGATAGCGATATCGATGTGTCAAAATAAGTGACACATCCCTCCAAGAGAATTTCAAGATTGGTAAGAATGAACAAAAATTTTAAAAATAATTGTTCTAATAAATTCTCTTCTCGTGAAGGAAAATTCTTTGAATGCAATGAACCAAGACACATAACACGAGATTGTCCCAAAATAAAAGAAAAATACATGAAGTATAAGAAGAAGAAGGCGATGTATGCATGATGGGAAGAATTCTAACAGAGCGATTCGGATAGTGAAGCCACTAAGTGCGCCTTTCATGATCTAAACATATGCTTCATGGCTAATAAAGATAAGGTATTATCTGATTCCGACAATGAATCATTTTATATACAATGTGAAGTAGAAACCGCTCTTGAAGAATTAAATTTTAAATTTAAAAGGTTAGCAAAAGAACATTCTCATTTTAAAAAATTACATAACTCATGTGATTCAAGATTTGAGTCATTACAATTCTCTTTAAATGTTTCCATTGCTTTGAAAGATAAAATAATAGGAGACCTTGATTTTGAAAATAAATAATTAAGGTCTCAAATTAAAAAGTTGAAAATTGAAAAAAATATGTTAAAAATCTAATTATGCGTCTACTAGTCATGTTCACTCACAACTTGGTAGAAAATGCCTTCATAAAACTCATACATCCACCTATAAGAAAAATTTTACTTACACCTATTGCAAGAGACACGATCACATCTCCACACATTGTAGAATTTGAAATAATCCTCATTTTAGGGTCAAAAAATGTATGATTGAATTCCTTGTTTTAAGATATGGGTTCGATCGCTTAGTACGAATCCCTTACAATCACTCACTCTTGATTACAGAGGAAGAGAAGATTAATTTGACTTCTCTTTTGTTTAAAAGTGAGTTATTAGTGGCAAAAGGACGCTTCTCTCGATGCTCAAGCCGAGATTGCTTCCCGTTGACGATCAGATCAAGATCTTTTCAACTTGAGAAGAGAATCAGACTTTGTTGATGGCTTAGATTGTTAGAACCAAGATTCGAATCTCAATCTTGAATGCCAAAGCTCTGCCTCCGGTGCTCCTTATTTGCTTCCTCTTTATAGCTGCTTGCGGTTATTTATAGAATTTCAGTACGTAACCGATGCACTAAAATTGTGGAGTCGTGCCATAACTGATGCGCTAAAATTGTGGATAGAGGGCGCAACTACCTCCTTCAATTCAGCCCATGTTAATTATTAGGGACGAAACGTGCTCCTGGAACTTAGTCCACGAGGCTAACTAAGTCTTCGGAGCCGTTACAGTTGGATCTGCCATGGACGAATAGCCTCACTGCATGATGAAGTTTATCTGATTGAACGAGCCTCAATATGCAGCGACGTTCATTTTCTAAGGCCAACTTTGTAGTATAGCGAACTCTATCTTCACTGACACCGTCTGACTAGCTTCGTATTCACTAATGAAATTCGTCTTCGATAGCTGAGTCCAACTACATAGCAAGTATTGTGAATTTACTTTTGACGAGCCTCATCTTCACTAATGAGCTTTATGTCTGGTGGTGAGTTCCAAACCTCATATCTAATGACTAGTTTCGAACCTCGTATCCAATGACGAGCTTCGAACCCAGTTTCTAATGACTAGCTTCAACCCTCTTATCCAATGATGAGCTTCGAACCTCGTTTCCACTGGTGAGCTTCGAACCTCGTCTTTTGATGTTGAGCCTCGCTACATGGCTAGCCTCATAGTTAAAGTTGTCAAGCGAGCTTCAATTAGTTCAGGCAAGCTAAGTTGTGAGACGAACTAAGCATTGCAGGCAAACTTTAATGTTCAGGCGAAGTCCAGTCTTCCAGGTGGACTTCAGAACATGCTACGAAGAACGGGTCATAACTTTTAAACCGTAAGTCAGAATTGGATGAATTATATATAAAAATCGACTATCTCGATGAGATGGAGCCGACTAAACCCACCCCAAAGGGTTCAGTTTGCTTCTATCCATTTTGCCAAATTCCTTACGGTTTGAGAGATATTAGCATTTTTTGTTAGTTTTGAGCTTCTTTGCTAGGAATTAAGGTAATTTTTATTGCCTACACTCATGATTATCGATTTGTATGGGTACCTAAGGGTACCAAGAGTACTAACATTCAAGGATCTAAGATTTGGTTACCTAAAGTTTCTACCACTTCTTTACATGTAGAGAACATCTCGCATAAGACATAAGAAGATGTGGTACCTTGATAGCGGTTGCTCTCATCACATGACAGACAACAATGATTTATTTGTAACCCTGTCAAGGATGGAATGAGGCAATGTCTCCTTTGGCGGCAGTGAGAAAGGTAAAATTGTAGGTATTGGTGCTATTGGTAAGAAGCTGTCTCCCATTATTGAAGATATTTATTTAGTAAAAGGACTTAATCATAATCTTCTTAGTATTAGCCAACTTAGTGACAAAGGATATAATATTATTTTTAAACCAGGTAAATACATTGTTAGCCTTAATGATAAAACTATTTTTATTGCCCGTAGAAAATCTAATGTGTATATTTTTAAGATGAATGATCCTTGGATTTGGCATAAAAGGCTTGAACATGCTAACATGAAATTGATTTCAAAATTATCAAAGAAGAACTTGGTGAGAGGTCTACCTAGCCTAACTTTTCTTAAAGATTCACAATGTGAAGAATGTGCCAAAGTAAACAAATTAAAAGTTTTTTTCAAATCCATTAATGAGGTATCCACCACTAAACCCTTACAACTACTTTATCTTGATCTTTTTGGTCCTATGCGTGTTGCCTCACTAGGAGGTAAACACTATCTTTTTGTTATTGTTGATAACTTTTCTCGATTTATATGGGTATTATTTCTTGCTAACAAGGATGATTATTTTGAAAAGTTTTCTCATTTTGTAAAAAGAGTCGAAAATAAAAAGGATTTGAAAGTTGTAAAAATCCATAGTGATCATGGTGGTGAATTTTAAAACAAGTATTTTAATAATGTTTGTGACCATCATGATATTATACATACATTTTCTTCTCCAAGAGCACCATAACAAAATGGTATTATTGAATGGAAAAATAGACCTATACAAGAGATGGCTAGAACTATGTTAAATACTTTTGATTTGCCAAAGTATTTGGCAGAAGCCGTTAACACGGCTTGCCATGTTTTAAATCGTGTTTTGATTAGGCCTATCTTCAAGAAAATACCTTATGAACTTTATTTTAGCAAAACACCTAATATTAAATATTTTTGGATTTTTGGTTGTAAATGTTTTACCTTGAATACTAAATATTACCATGATAAATTTGATTCAAAAATAGATGTTAGTATATTTTTTGGATATGCATCAAGGAGTAAGGCTTATAAGTTTTTAACAAACGAACACTCAACGTTGAAGAATCTATAAACGTTACCTTTGATGAAACTAATGTTGGTTTATAAGATTGTGTGCTTAGTAGGGATGATGATGACATTGAAGGTGGAATGAAACTATTGCAAATAAATGACACCCCCTTAACGATTGCATCAAATGATGGAGAAGGAGAGATAGAACCTGATTAAGAAGAACTACTTAAAGCATGGAAGTTTGCATCAGATCATCCAAGGAGCAAATCGTTAGAAGCCCATCTAAAGGCATCATGACTTGTTCAAGGGCTATGAGCGAGTGTGATA
Source organism: Asparagus kiusianus (assembly GCA_022839385.1). Taxonomy (NCBI): domain Eukaryota; kingdom Viridiplantae; phylum Streptophyta; class Magnoliopsida; order Asparagales; family Asparagaceae; genus Asparagus; species Asparagus kiusianus. The sequence goes on along the minus strand of BQKN01064880.1, from coordinate 173,081 downwards.
ACATTGCTTTCTTATCCCAAATTGAACCAAAATGTGTAGATGATGATTTGAATGATGAGTTTTGGGTTTTAGCTATGCATGATAAATTAAATAATTTTCAAAGAAATAATATTTGAAAACTTGTTCATAGACCAAAAGATTTTTATATTATTGGAACAAAATGGGTTTTTAGAAATAAACTTGATGAATTTGGTGTAGTTACTAGTAATAAAGCTCGTTTAGTCGCCCAAGGATATAATCAAGAGGAGGGTATTGATTATGATAAAACTTTTACACCGGTTATAAGAATAGAGTCAATTAGAAGGTTTTTAGCCTTTGCTAGCTTTAAAAACTTTAAATTATTTCAAATGGATGTTAAAAGTGTATTTTTAAATGCTTTTATTGAATAAGAGTTGTATGTTGAGCAACCCCTCGGTTTTATTAATCCATTATTTCCTAATCATATTTACCGGGTATAAAAAACATTGTATAGGTTGAAACAAGCTCCAAGAGCTTGGTATGCTCGCCTCTCTAGTTTTGTCATTGAAAATGGTTTTTCAAAAGGAAAGATTGACAATACTTTGTTTGTTAGAAAAAGAAAAATTATTTTATTTTAGTTCAAATATATGTTGATGATTTTATTTTTGGGGCTACTAATGAAACTCTTTACAAGGAATTTTCAAAAGTTATGCAAGAGCAATTTGAAATGAGTATGATGTGAGAGCTTATATTCTTTTTTGGTCTCCAAGTCAAACAAAGTGATGATGAAATCTTTGTGTCACAAAGCAAATATACCAAAGAGTTAGTGCAAAAATTTGGGATGTCAAACTCTAAGCATGCACCAACTCCAATGAGCACCTCCATCAAGTTGGACAATGATGAAAGTGACGAGAAAGTAGACGAAAAGCTATACCTATGTATGATAGGTAGTTTGCTTTATCTCACCGCTAGTAGACCGGATATTATGTTTAGTGTTTGTGCATGTGCACGTTTTCAAGCTTCTCCTAGAAAATCTTATTTAATTATGGTTAAAAGAATTATTAAATATATTCATGGTGCTATTAAGATTGGTTTGTTTTATCATAAGCATACTTTTTGACCTTTGTGGTTGTTGTAATGCCGACTTTACTGGATGCAAAGTAGACCGCAAGAGTACTAGTGGCACATGTCAATTCTTAGGCAACTCACTTGTTTCTTAGTGTTTCTTAGTCATCCAAGAAGCAAAATTATGTAGCCTTATCCACTACAGAAGCAGAATACATTGTTGTCGGCTTATGTTATGCACAATTACTATGGATGAAACAAAATTTAGTTGATTTAGATTTATATTTTTATGATAAAAAATATTTTATGAGAATACTAGTGCCATAAATATTTCAAAAAAATTCGTTTTACATTCAAGAACAAAATATATAGATGTACGTCATTATTTTTACGTGATCATGTAGAAAGAAAAGATGTATCCCTTATTTATATTATCCCTTATTTATATTGATACAAAATCATAATTAGTGGACATCTTTACCAAGCCTCTTAGCGAAGAAACTTTTTATCGTATAAGAGGTGAATTAAGCATGTGCATTCTTTGATCATTTTTTATGGTCTTGCATGTTTTTATTATATTGGATAAAAATTTTCATATCTTAATTTATTTTGTGCTTTCATTATTATAACATGTTGTAATATACAAGGACACAGAGAGGAGTGGTTGGGAGAGACCGGGGTTAATTTCAAGAGGAGTGTATTGGTAGTAAAGCCTAGGGAGAGGTGGTAAATCCAAACACTTGAGGAAGATGATACGGGTAGGCCAACACTTAGAGGAGTATCTTGTGGATTGATAATATGTGCATTGTATTGTATACCCCCATTTTGATGGTGACAAAGGGGGAGAAAAATCTCCTACACTTTGTGCACATAGATAGGGTGAGAGTCTTATAGATAGAGAGAGCATCTATCTATAAGTATACTTTTATTTATTTTTATGCTCTTTTATAATGGTGGTTTGTCATCATCAAAAATGGGGAGATTGTTAGGTCTCGTATTTTGATGATGATGTATAAACCTCATTATTGGTACTAATTGCTTGCCAAGTGATATTGAGCAGGATGTATTTTATCATGCAGTATAGTGCTATAGTTGGAGGTTGAATAGAAATTGCACCATAATGATGATATCCGTGGATGTGGAGGCAAATTGATGAAGAAAAGCGCTCAAGTGCAACATATACAAGAGGAGCTTCATCAAAAAATTAGCAAATATCAAAACTCAAGACTTGAATATATATGTGAGCGATATTTGCATTTTTATTTCCTCTCTAGGTCATAATGTAGGCAAGAAATAGAGTAGATAACATTTGAAGCAATTAGGGCTTACATACACACACTTCTAAAACCGTATTTTTGACCATTTTAAAAAATGATAAGTTTTCACAATTGGAAAATGATATTTCAAAATTTTATTTTCTAAATATTTATATTTATGTTTATAAACATTTTTCAAAGTTTTATATTTTTTTAGAATTTATTTGCTATTTTAAAGCACCTTTGAAAATCATTTTTCTATTCAAAATTGGGTTGTGCTTGGTTATCAGTCGACTGACGTTGTGCATCAGTCGGCCGATAAACTATTCGAAAATTGCTGAAAGTCTTTGCTCATAGGACTATTTTTCATCAGTCGACCGATATTGTTCATCAGTCGACTGATGAACCGTTTGACAATTGCTGAAAGTTTCTGCTCAGTTTACTGACTCTTATTAGTCGACTGAAGCAGCTCATTAGTCGACTGATGCAGCTCATCAGTTGACTGATGGTGTTCATCAGTCGATCGACGAAGTTTGAGAAGCATCATTCGGCCAGCTCATCAGTCGACTGAACAGTACATCAGTCGACAGACGGCACTATAACGACTAGTTAAAGTTTGAGATGATTTTACGAGATTTTGTGATTTTCTTGGGATTTGGGCTATTGTTTGGGGTTCCTATATATATCCTACAGCCTTCATCACCTCAGTATTCAAGTAAGCAAAGAAAAATCTCTAAGTTTGTTTTTGTGTGATTTTGAGCTCAAACTTTCATTTCATTCTCAAGTGTTTCAAGTTTCGGTTTTTCAATTCCACATCCCACAAACCCCTGAGCTTCAAATTGATTATCTCTTGATCCTTGTCATAAGATTATTGTAAGAGAATTTCTTGCATTCATCTTGTATTGTGTAGAGAGCTTGATCTCAAGGAGATCATTGTGTGGATTGTGAGATCTCAGGGAGATCATTGTAAAGAAGTTTCGGTTTCCAAACCAGGTTTGTGTAGTAGATTACCATCGGGATAGGTGGTCAAGGACGTAGGTCGTGAGGGCCGAACCTCATAAACACATCGGGGTGTCAATTTGGTAAACTATTCTCTGACTCTTTCTCTTATTTATTGCCATATTTTCAAATTTTGTCTTGTATTGTATTGAATTTCATTAATTGCACATTTATTATTTGATTACCCTATTCAACCCCCCTAGGGTAATTTCATCCATGCCACTATATTTGAGTTTTTTTTCTAAGTCAAGCATGTGAGAGAATCTCCCGGAGCTTTTAAAACCTAAGCAACACTGAAAAATTGAAAAATTTTCTACGTCAAGCATGTCAATCAATTCTTGATCATTAGTGATCTCTATAGCAATTATTCTATTGTTGTTTATCAAATAGTTGCAAAGCACCTTATTTGCATATTCTTTATGATTAATTCTAACAACTATGTGTATTTCCTTCACATTTTACCGAAATTGCATGATTTTGATAACATGAATATTTTTCTAAAATCTCCCTTGTATATAGATATACCATTCAATCCAACACTTAGTACTCTTCCATTGAAGAAAATAATGTGTATTCTATTTGCCATCGGAATTGACAGATTAACATTCTATCATAGGTAAATTATTTATTACACTTTATATTCCGAGGCTTTAAAATTTAATATAGAATTTTCTATAGCAAATTTCTATATAAAGTATAAAGGAAAACCTATATCAAAGTTAGTGTATCAATTTCTAATTAAACTGTAATTGACAAACCCTATATCAAATTTCTAGGTTAACCCTAATTGAAAATTTAGAATGCAATAATATTAAAATAATTCATCAAAATTCATATTATGCAACTCCAAAATTCTAAATGCTCTTTTCTTAATCCTAATTGCAATCAAACCACAGTAATCATCAAGCTTTAAACTAAATTATTTAAAAATTGAAAGCACCCTAATGCCACTAGGAGAGAACCCTAAAGGGGGTGAATAGTGTTTATGTTAATCTAATCTGATTTATGCCAATTTAACACTAATTAACAAATATCCTATCAAGAATGATATGCAATAAGATGTATATGCAAGGATAAGTAATATAAACAAGGGTGAAACTAGATAAATAAATACAAATAATATAGTGGAGGAATTATACAAAAGAGAATGGCGATAGAGATAAGCAAGATATACGTGCACAAGTCAAACTCAAACACACAAGAAATGATCACGGAGTTCGGACCTTCCATCCTACGTCTTCGCTCCCCACTCCCGGGGAGAAATTCACTATCACACATGGTTTTCAACGATCATCCGAAAATGTTTACACCTCACACTCGGTTTTCTAGCTCACCGAAAACTTTACAACACTCACAATATAAATACACTAACTACCACCTCAAGTGTTGGTCTCTAGCCCGTGTCTCCCTCAAGTGTTAGGAATTATAACCTCTCTCTATGCATTATCACCTACTCCACTCCTCTTGGGATGACACCGTCTCTAACCACACACTCCTCTTGGTGTACTAGTGTAATACAAAGTGAATCCTCACAATTAATACTCACGAGTCAAATGATTGTTAACAAGGTGAGAACTCAATTAAGCACAACTCAAAGTTACAATCTCTCACAACCCCAATTGTACTATGCATGAAAATACTAGAAGCTCAAGTGGGTGTGTGTAACAATGAGATTTAATAAAACAAACTAAACTCAATTAAATCTAGCTTATGAAAATTATGAACAAAACGATAAATAGCTAGAAATAGAGTTTAGAAAAATTTCTCTATGATAACAAGAGAGAGGGAGAAGAGTTGAATGCTCAAACACCAATGGGTGATCTCCTCAAGCTCTTGTGAAAGTTTCTTCACAAACCAAACTTTTAAACACACTTAAACAAAAACTTAAACCCTTAAACAAACTTGTAAAACTCTTTTAAAACTTTTATCTTCTTGGTTATGAACTGAGGATATGTGGGGTATTTATAGGAAACCCCAAAGCCAAGAGAAAAACCAACAAAACTAGCAAAAAGACAAAAACAGAAAAGCTGAAAAAAACTAGCCGTTGGACCATCGGTCGACTGATCAGTCGACTGATGAGTTGACCATTGGAGTCAGCATCCAGCTCGTCGGTCGACTGATGACTTGATCGGTCGACTGATGACCTCATCAGTTGACTGGTCAGTCGACTAAAACAAAACAGAAGCTTTTTGACATTCCAGACAATTTCTTCAGTCAACACATCAGTCGACTGATGTCATCAGTCGACTTACCAGTCGACGGATAATAGGTTATTAGCCTGTTTTGAAACAGAAATGTGATTTTCAAACCTCTTTTAAAATAGCAAATAAAATCAGAAAAATATAAAATTTAGGAAATGATTGTAAACATGATAATACACATGTTACAAAAACTGATTTTCAAAAATCACCTCTCATTTGTAAAATATCATTATTTTACAAATATGTCCAAAATATGAAAATACAAAACATGTTTTTTTATAGCTAAACCATGTATTAAAACTTCTTGTATAGCTTTATAGACTTGGTAAAAAGTATAAACTATAGTTGTTAGGTCTATAAACCAAAAACATATATTGAAACTTCTTGTAGGTCTTTATAGACTTGGTAAAAAGTATAAACTATAGTTGTTAAGTCTATAAACCAAAAACATAATATTTTTACAAATACAATAGAATATGAAACATATAAAAGTGTGTGTGTGTGTATATATATATATATATATATATATATATATATATATATATATAT
>BQKN01064880.1:124641-142892 GCA_022839385.1 Asparagus kiusianus | reverse complement strand
GGGGGGGGGGGGCAAGGCACCCCCACCTATCTATGTGGCTCCGTCACTAGTTTCAACATGCGCATGTGGAAGACCAGATGGTAGTGGAGTGTTGGGGAAAGTTCAACCTTAACGGCAACATTCCTCACCTTCTTCACAACCAGAAATGGGCCCTCGTATTTTCTTATCAGCTTGTGCAATCCATTATGTGTAGATAGCTTGACAAGGACTAGGTCTCTAACCTCATAGGACATGTATCTTTACTTTTATCGGCCCACTTCTTCATTCTTTTCACAACCTTGTTTAAGCATGAACGCGACAGATTGTTCTACTCTTGCCATCCCTTAGCAAACTTGTAGGATGCTGGACTTCTCCCCTTGTAGCCTGTTGCAATACTGTTTGGAATGAGGGGTTGGCTTCCATGCACAATCTCGAATGGACTCCTCCGCATAGGCTCACAAGTTAGCCTCCTTGTGAGGCACTTAGCTCACTTCGCTGCAAGTTATAGGAAAATTAGGCTATATCAATCGACTTCGTCCAATCTTGTTGTTTGGCACTCACATAGTGTATTATGTAGACCTCCAATAAGCCATTCACCCTCTATGCTTACCCATCCATTTGAGAATGAAAACTAGTGGAGAAGTTTAGTTCTGACCCAACAGCTTGAACAACTTGGACCAGAATTTTTCCGTGAACCGAGCAACACAGTTACTCTCAATAGACCGAGGCAACCCCTAATTCTTCACCACATATTTTAGGAACAAATGAGCAGTCACTTTCGCTTGGCACTTTGTAGGAGTGGGAATGAAAATCTCCTACTTAGAGAACCAATCGACCACTACCATTATGATGCAACATCCGTCTGACTTGGGCAAACCCATAATGAAATTCATGGATATGCTTTCCTATGGCCGTTGTGGAATAGGTAGTGGCTCAAGTAATCTCATCTGTGCTCTTTGCTTCGTCTTGTCTTGTTGGCACGCAAGAGAAATCTTAACATAGGCCTACATGTCCTCCCGCATATGATGCCAATAGTAGGTTTCGTCCAATAGAGCCAAGGTGTGGTGTAGACCTAGATGTCCTACACATTGAGAGTCGTGGTATTCTTTCAAAAGTTCTTGCCTAAGGTTACCAAACTGAGGCACATATAAGTGTCTCTCTTTGCTATAGAGCAACCCATCCTCAAGCCAAAATCTTCACGTTTTGCCCTCCGTCGCATAGTCCACCAAGGACTTAGGCTTAGGGTCATGAGTCAAGCCCTCCTTGATGCAGACATACACTGTGCTTTGTGGTTGACTAATGATAGCTGTAAGCTCCGCCTTCTAGCTCAAAGCATCCACCACCAAGCTGGTCCTTCCTGGCTTATACTACAAAGTATAATTGAACTCCTCCAAAAAGTCTTGCTACCGTGCTTGCTTTGGAGACGACTTCTTTTGGGTCTGGAAATAGCTAGTGATCATGTTATCCATCTTCACTGCAAACTTGGAGCCTATTAAGTATGTAGGGTATCGAAAAAGATGATATGACTGGTTCTTCAACTGCTTGGTCGTAAGTAGAGATTCTATCGCCTGGTAAGAATCTTTTACAGTTGTTCTTCTTCAAGTACAGAAAAGGAGAAGATTGATTCAACTTCTCCTTTATTAAGTGGGTTCAATATGGCGATGAGATGTCTCGCTCGATACTCATGCCGACCTTACTTCTCGTTGATGATCGAAGCAAGATTTCTTTAACCCGAGGAGGAAATAGCCTTTGTTGAGTGCTTTAGTTGCTTGGCTCTTGACGTGCATGCGTCTATCTTTTGTGCTTGGGTCTCCAAAAGTCCCTTATTCATAGCTATTTACGGCTATTTATAGGCACTAAATGCATAACTAACTATGAGATCATGGGATTAGGATCATAACTAACTGCTTGGATTTAGCCGACATGGGCTGACCTGGTCTTCATGACCGTTAGCCTCCTGGCGTCAAGCTTCATTTGATGGGATGAGCCTTGCTGTGTGGTGAGGTTTGTCTAATAAGATGAGTCTCATTGCGTGGCGAGGTTCGTCTGATGAGATGAGCCTCACTGCGTGGCGAGGTTCATTTGACAAGGCAAGTTTTGCTACGTGGTGAACTTTGTCTTTGATGGTCGAACCTCGTTGCATGGTGATCCTCATCTTCTGGGGCGAGTCTTGCTACTTGGCGAGGTTCGTCTCTCTGGATGAACTTTGTATGACAAACTTCGTATTCTAACCTGGCTTCATTTTCCAAAGGAGCTTTGTCTCTAATGATGAGCTCCATCTTCAATGACGAGCTCGTCTTCAATGACTAGTTTTGTCTTCTGAATGATAAAGCATTGAGAGCTTCATCCCTAGGCAAACCTTGCATTCAATGACAAACTTCATCATGCTAGTAGAGAGCTTCAACACTCTTTTATTTCTTGGAATTGTTTTTAGTGCCTACAAGACCCCCTTTAAAGTTTCTAGACCCAAATTGGGTTGCATGGGGTCTGGAAAACTTTGAACCTTTTTGGCTATGACGAGCTTGGTCTACATGACGAGCTTCAATGCTTTAGGGCAAACCTCGTGGTTTTAGATGAACTTCATCATTTCGAGGGGAGCCTCGATGTTTCAAGACGAGGTTCGACTGCTTGTTGAGTCTCGTCACTCTATGCAAGCTTTGTCAGACCCACATGGGACGGACAGTCACTCCATCAACATTAAATGTTGTATGCTTTTTCATCATTGCGCTTTTTTAAGCCTTTTGAATGGCCATCAGCTGGCACCTTGAGATATGCTCCGTAGATCTCGTCCACTGATTTAGTTTTCCCACCTATAAATAGGTGACTACCTCTTGAGAATTGAATCATCATCTTCAAGCCTTTAAGCTCTAAGTCATTTCAACTCTGCCAAACTCTCGTCTTCAAGCTTTACTATTTCTTCTTCTCTTCAAAGCTTTGAGCTTTTTCCTTTATTGAGATCAATGACCCCCAAAACGGCCATAAGCAAGGGCAAAGGAAAGAAGGCTGCCAGTTCTTCAGGCTGACTAGGTCTTCATGACCGTCGTGCTTTTACCCATAACTTCAGGTAGAATCCTCATCGAATTGAAACTTCATTGCACAACTGAACGCAAAGTTTGCATTAAAATATTCCCATAGAACACTTGAACAATGTAGTTTAATTCTCTCAAGGAAACAAACAGTTTCCTCTTCATCTGCCCAGTGCAATTCTTTTGAGACGAAGTTTGTCAGATGGACAAGATTCGTGTAATGGACGAGGTTCGTCTGATAGACGAGATTCGTCTGATAGACGAGATTCGTCTGATAAACAAGATTCGTTTATGTGACGAGGCTCATCTGTTTGACGAGGTTCATTTATTTGACGAAAGTTGTCTATTTGATGAGTTTTGGCTATTTGATGAGGTTCATCTATTTGACAAGGTTCATCTGATAGATGAAGCTCGTGCCTTTTCTTGGGTGAGGCTCGTAATTTAGCCAAGGCTCATCCTATTTGGCTTTTTTAGGCTAACTTCATTGTTTTGTTCCTTGCAGTTCTACATTCATTTTCTCCCGTTTATTCGCATGACGATATTGGTTCAGACGCAGCCCGACTCGAAGTAGACCAGCCTCGCTACCCTACTCTTGAGAATCTCCCAGTTTTTTAGAATCGAAGTTAGGAGGTGTTTCGTCAACTTGCTAAGCCTTCGAGTGCAACTCTAAGGTGTCTGATCTCGGATGCTCCCTTGGAGACAACTGATCGGAACAGTATTCAAAAGCTTGTCTTTATTTTCAATGATTCCATGCCTAATCCCGATATGTTGGACCTTGGCATATATCGGTGGCTTAGAACAGTGGGCAAAATATGCTTCTTCACACTTCCCATGTCACGTGACCATTCTGTCACCTTTTTGAAAGCTACTTCAATCTCCCAAAAGATGGATTGGGTGCTAACCCTGAAACAGTATGGGGTCACCTGCGGCTACTTCTTCAAAGGCGGAGCCAGAGTAGACAGTAGTGATCATTACGTCACCAGCCTACATCCTGAGCTGGTTTAGAGTGAACTACCTGCAGGCGAAATAGCTACAGAGACAAACATTTTCGATAACTCTTTCTTCAAGGCTGAAGGACAATTCCCGACCAAAGATTTTAGAACTCCTAGCTGGTCACATTGGAGTGTTGGGCAATAGTGGCCTTGGATGACTGAATTTATTTTGCAGGAGAACTATGACGACCTGTAAGAGGATGGCCTTTTTGAGCCGATCAGAGCCACTCTGCTCGGGTTGAAGAACAATGCTCAACAGTTCTTCAGCGTGTTGGAGTTATATAATCCTAACATGCGTACGTTCTTCACCCTTAACAAAGATCTGGGAATAGCGCTCCATGAAATGGTGGAAGTCTCGGGGTTGCCACTAGGAGGATATCCATATGAATAGTACATCCCAGGGTACAGGGAGCTGGTAGACCTAGAGAAGAGCCATCCTTAAGTTGTCAAAATATTTTGGGAGCTCATGTGCTACTATCGCATCTGCTTGAATACCGAGAGCCATACAAAGAAGATAGGTTTGTCCTTGAGCCACAACATCTGAGCCAACTATCTCTTCCAGCACTTGGATTAGAAGAGGTCCCTATCGTGCTGCTGAACCCTTGTGATGAAGTCGTATTGGTGCAGCATATCTTTGCTCACCCCCACCTCATATGTGACTGCTTCTAACGAATGCAGTTACAAAGCGGGCATGGAGTTTGAGAGATTCTTCCATCAAGCTGAAGAGCCTATCTCCCACAAGGTACTACTGGTAGGGTTCCTTATGCTGTGGTTGAAGCATATCATCGTCCCCACACACTGCTTTGACACTTTGCCGATGGAAGTTGTATTTATGGCTGTCTGTCTGGCACACAATTATTCGTACGCTCTCCTCCCAGCCATGACTGCTTGCATTCATGGATGATTACGGTGATTATGTTCTCAATTTTGCCGAGGCATCAAAAGTCCTTGGGTGGAGCTTCCTTATACCTATCTAATAGCGTGGTTCATGATGCACTATTCTACCCTCATGACTGCGCCTTCTGCTTGAGATGAAGGCCAGGATACCTCTTTCATCTAGTAGTTGGAACATTCTTCTTGGACCAAGGGGTACATGGCCACAATGAGGAACGCCTTGCAAGATCACAGCAACTTTGACTTTTTAAGGTACTTCCCACATGTTCCCGAGACTAACTATGACCAAACTTTTAAGGACGAGTCGAATGGCCAAGAACACACTTCTTTGTCTATCGGTTGTTTTAGATGGCTCGTGAACATACGTCCCGGGTACCTGATTTACCGCTATAGCTCAACATGCCGGCTGAAGCCCTATCTACCTTGCCAATTTGCTCACCAATTTGGCTATGATCAGCTATATGTCGGCAACCCCAACACTTATCTACAGTCTGAGTGTAGCCTTGTTGATGGAGCGAGAGGGTGGTTCTGGATAGTTGCGGGATGTACAGGTGCTCGTTTCTCGCTTCTACAACAAAGTCCTCCGCTCCGAAAGACCCTTGCTTATTGCAAGTGGCATTACACCACCAACGCAATGAGTCCAAGATTTAACGTTAATTCCTCAGGGTTACACCTCATCAGACATCATTTACGATCTGGGGATGTTTCCAGGAGGAGTCGCCTGCTAAGTTTCAAGGAATTCCAATGCGCTGAGGAGGTCATGGGAGGAGAAGAGACTTGCCTTCAAGCCCCAATGAGCATATCAGAAAATTCTCAAAGAACTTGGTGAGAGCACGCTCTGGGGGTCTCCTTGTGTTGAAGAACACAAAAGTTATATACCTCCCCCTTTCTTTCCATCGATGGAGGCTGCGATAGCTGGTGCACCACCCACTAAGGTAGGAGAAGGTGAGGGTCCTTTGTTTAGAGGGGATTTGCTCAGTCTTGAGCTCAAAGAATTTGTTTGCATAGGTGAGTCTCTTGAATGCCTACAGCATGACATTGCCGAACATCTCTCTCAATCCTCCAGCGTCTCTGCAAGAAGGAGCTTAGAGCCTAAAATTGCCACTGCAATCAAAGATGCCATCTCAGGAGCTTTGACTGAGGTGATGAATATCCCTAGCTCTGACAAAGAGTTGCCCACTGGGCTTGGGCCCCAGGAGCCCTTGACTGCAGAAGCCATTGATCTGGTCCCAGAGCTCTCCACATTTGCTACCCTTAAGGAGACTCTTCCAACAGAGGAACCCAGTGGTATGTCCATCTTCATTTATTACTTCAAGTTTTGAGTTCTTGCCTCTTAAATCTACCTTCTAATGTTTTCACAGAGCAAACAGAAGAAGTTGGAGCCTTAAGGTAGGTGGGGAAGAAGTCTAAGATATATAAGCTGGGTAGGAAGTCAAAACGTGTTGTTTCAAAAAGACCACGGTAGGAAGCTCAAGCAGTCATCGCCTCTCTAGCAGAGCACGTCAAAACTAAGGCTGAACCGCAATCTGAGGATGATGTCCCTCTACTTCGACGTCGTGTTAGGTCACGACACGAACTCAATGTGAGCACTGCGAACACTCTTCTGTCTCCAGGTAATATAGATTCACAACCGTTATTATCTTTCCATATTTTAATTTTGTTAACCATGCCTTTTGGGGAAAAATGTCCTTCCAGTTATTTCAGCTAAATCTACAGTTGTTCTTGGCTCGGTTATTGAAGCTGAAGTAGCAGCAGCCATTGACTTGACAGTAGGAGCATCACTTGTTGTAATGACCAACTATACTTCTCCCGTGGGAACTCAGGTTTTGAGCCTACCGATAGTTACTATTGCTCCTACTACCAGAACTTTACATGCTACCGTTGCGATTGAGATATTCACTCTACCATTGGTGTCTATACAAGCAATGCCATCCTCTACTGATTAACTCGACCTGATATCGTTGAGCACAACATCTTCTTCCTCCTTTGCTCGAGGGAGGAGTTACGGGGTGTCAACAATTCTAGACAATTTCCTCACCATTCTAAAAGAATCTCCCTCTTGAGTATTAGATCACAGTGAGGGCTTCGCCGGGATTAAGGTGGTGTTAGAAGCTCTTCTGAATCTGATGCAGAGTCTAACCAGCTATGAGGCTGTATTGCCATATATACTCAATATGGCGAAGGTGGAAGACCTCATCAGGAAATGGCAGGATCGCCATGATCGAGCTCTTCTCCCTCTAGCCGAAGAATGAACTAGGCAATATTTAAGGCAGAGGGATGACTTAGTATTTGCGCTTCAATGCCAAGTGATTTCGAAGAAGAAGAGAGTCAAAGAGCTCGAGAGGATTGGTGAGAAATTATCCAGCAAGCGCCAAAGAGCTACTTATGCTGAATAGAACAATCGGGTCCTGATTGAGTCTTATAAGGTTGCTCTCATTGAGATCCAGGCCAAGCTGGCGGCAATGAAAAATGACCTAAAGGCAACTATAGAAGTGCAGCAGACACTAGCAGCCAAACAGGAGGAACAACAGATGTCGCTTCAGGCTGAGTTCAATGAGTTATAGAAGTTGGAGACTATTGTGACAACATGATGATATCTTCTAATGATGAGTTGCGCAAGAAGGCATTGGAAGAAGCTAAACCAGAGCACCGAAAGTCACTGGACGAACTTGCGGAAGAGCTTCATAACACCATATGATTCCTTTAAGCTCAATTCTTTTTATGTAACCCAAGTCTTGTTGCTACAGCTACAATTATCTCATGAATAAAATTATCATTTTATCCATTGACTATTTCTCTATTTGCATAGTTAATAATCATCACTTAAGATTTTTAACAAACTCTCAGCTATCAACAGACTTGATGTGTATTTACCTACTACCGTTTGAGTTGGACTAGCCATACTTTTTTTCCTTAGTATGATAAGTTGTCGAGAAGTTTCTCTTAGGCTTAATGCTAAAATTTCTCCTCTATCTTGAATTGTTTAAGGCGTTGGATTAAAAGTCAAGTATGATTACAACGGTTAAGTTATAATCAAGTTTGGTTGTGCTGTTCAGTGTAACAGCTTAACCTGAAAATTTAAAAACAGGGCTCATCACATGGTACGTCTACTTTTTCAAGAAGTGACCGTTTGTGGAAATGACCAAAAGAGTGTAATGATATCGTTAGCAAATTAATGATCTCAAGTTGGAGTAGTGACTCATCACTTTGTAGCTCACTATTCAAGAATGAGAGGGTAGATAGGAGCACATTGCATGGTAGGCCACTATTTTAAACAACGTCATTTGCCGGAATGACAATATAAAAATAATCAAGTCATTCTATGACACTGGAGTATAACTATAGTGATTGGAATAGAGGCACATCATATGGTAGATCACTATCTTCGATTATTCTAGAGAGATAGAATGTTCAGAAAAGATTAGGTAGTGAATCATCGCATGATATATCACTATCCTGAATGAGTGACAAGTAAGGGCTCATTGCATGGTAGGCAGCTGCTTAATATAGTATTTTCAATGGTGGTAATTAGCTGGCAATACTCACAATAGGAGTTAAAGAGTTAACTATCAGAGGTAATTATTAATATGATAGTTTTTGTAGATCCGTCATCCTACTGAAGAGAATTTGTGGGAGAATTTGGATGAAATCGACTACCAGATGTAATCATTAATGTGATAGTTTTTTTGGACCCGCCATCCAGTTGAAGAGGATTGGCGGGTGAATTTGGAGGGAAGTAAAGAGTGAAATCTTTACCTTGATTATCCTCGTAGGAGTTGGAAGAGTTTTAATAGCTTTAATAATGCCGAATGTCATGTTCTTCAATATTGTTGATGCCAGGTATCATCGCTATATTCATGGTGTCCGAACCTACAACATTGCTCAGATTGGCAATGATCTCTTTCTATTCAACATGAGCATAATATTCCTCATTAATCGTGAAGACTTTTGCGAGGAAGAGGCCAGTATATAAGAAGCCTATGGGTAGTACTTTTTTAGAAATTTACTATTGATAGGCATCATGATCTTGTTCTCATCTTAATTAATTAGGCGATATGCTCTATTTGGATAGACCATTTCTACTACAAATGGTCCTTCCCATTTTGGTTCGAACTTGCCTTTCTTTTTGGAGTTTAAAATATTGGACGTCGGACGATGAGAACTAGGTTACCTTCCTTGAAAATACGGTGTTTGACTTTCTTGTTAAACGCTTTGGAGATTCAAGCCTGGTAAAACTCGATATGCTATTGAGCTTGTAGTGGCTTTTCATCTAGCGCTTCAAGTTCTTCAAGGCGTCGGTGATGACTTTATTCAGTTATCATACCAGTCACAAGTGCTATCCGAAAGGATGGAATCTGCACTTCTAATGGCAAGACGGCTTCACATCCGTATACCAAGAAGTATAGCATAGTACCTGTTGGCGTACGAACCGTTGTGCGATATGCCCATAAGCTTTGACCTAATTTCTCGTCCTAGTCTCTCTTGCTTGTGGAGACTAACTTGGTGATAATTTTGATGATAGTCTTATTGACAGCTTCTGCTTGTTTATTCGTAGCAAGGTTATAGGCTGTTAATGCCAAGTTTCTAATTCTAAACTTGTCGCAGAATCGTGTGAAGGCCTGGCTTATAAACTGGGGTCCGTTGTCATGGATGATGCGTCTTGGAATACCATACCTGTATATGATGTGATATTTGATAAACTTGACCACATAACTTATTTTGACTTCTCTCTATGGAATTTCTTTAGCGTGTTTAGAAAAGTAGTCGGTTATCTCTAGGATGAAGTGATGTCCTTTCGCGAAGGTGGGGAAATTGGCCTGATGATGTCTATATCCCATGTTTCAAATAGCCATGAAATGGCCGAATGATGCAGATGCTCCGGCGGCTGATACTTGTAATTGGTATGTATTTGACATGCACAACATCACTTGGCATAGGCAACAACGTCGCTGATCATCTTTGGCCAGTAGTAACCAAGCCTACACAGTTGGTCCCACAGTTTAGGTCTTGGCTGGTGGCTCCACAGATGCCATCATAGGCTTCTTTAAGGGCTTCTTCTACTTCCTTGTTCGACAAACAGTGAAGCAGCAATCCGTCGTACGACCTTCTGAACAAGGTCTGTGATTGGGAATTGTAGTAGATTCTTGGCGCTCATCTACGAACAAGTTCTCTTTCTTTAACATCTTCAAGGAGTAAGCGATATAAAACATAGTCGGTGATTAGGAATTGCTAATCCCTAGGTTCGAATGCCTTAGGCTTTTAATTGAATGCGTTGACTTGCGATGCATATTTTGGTCGGAACAGTTGTCTATTGGCTACATTAACTCACTTAGTAGTTCTTTCGTATAGAGCTAGTGTAGTTGCAAGCATCAGGGCATCAGCTTATGTATTCTTGAGGAGAGGCACGTGATCAATGTAGAAGCCTTCAAAATAATTAGCCAATATGATGGTCGCTTCGTGATAAAGGACCGGATCCTCATGTCTGACTTCAAACTCCTCTTTTAGCTGGTTGATGACGAGTTCAAGTCATCATATGCTTCTAAGTGTTTTACCCCTAGATTCTTGGCTAGGCCGAGACTAATTAGCAAAGCATTATACTCAGCTACATTGTTAGAACATGGCTTCATCAGAGAGAAGGCTCGAGGTAGTACATGGTTTTATGGAGAAACCAAGACTATCCCCACTCCAGCGATAATTGTAGCTTTAGGGCTTATTCTTGATGCGCCATCAAAGAATAGATACCATATGTATTCTTTCTAGACCATATTGGCTTCACATGTCTCATCTGGCATATCTTAATATAAGTCGACCCCTCCCTCCAAGGGGTGGTTGCCAAGAAGATTGCAGACATCTTGACCTTTTACCGCCTTTTGTGGCGTAAAGTATATGTCACATTGGGACAACAACAATGTCAATCTCGCAAGTCTCCAGTTCAATACCCCAGGTTGTATCATGAATACCTATATCAGATTGACTTTAGAGATGACATATATGGTCTGCCCAACCAAATGGTGTTGCATCTTTTGGATTGCGAAGACTAAGGCTAAACATTCCTTCTCGACGGGAGGATTAGTGGTGTTCAGCTCTGATTAAGTCCTATTGAGATAGTAAATGGCTTGTTCATGACCATTATTATCGTCTTGTGCTAGAAGTCCTCCCAAGGTATGCTCCGTAGCTCGGATATACACTAAGAATGGCTTCAATGATTTTGGTGCGATCAATACAGGAGGACTAGAGAGATATAGTTTGATCTCATCAAATGTCTTCTGGAAGGCCTCATCCTAAATGAATGATATGCCTTTTTTCATGAGTTTCGAGAATGGTTGACACCTGCTGGACAAGTTAGAAATGAACCTGTGAATGTAAGCCAGACACCCCTATAAACTGTGTAGCTCTTTAAGATTCTGGGGAGGCAGAAGCTCATGAATGGCTTTGACTTTGTCTGGGTCAAGGTAGATTCCATTAGTTGTGACCACGAATTCAAGAAATTTTCCACAAGCCATTCACAGGAAGAACTTGGTTGGGTTCATCCTTAACTGGTGTGATCGCATTAGATTGAACATTGTCTTCAAGTCATGAAGATGATCATATTTGCTATGGCTTTTAACGACCAAGTCATCAACATAGCACTCTACCATCTTCCGCAGGTGTTCCCAAAAAATAGTGGTCATAGCACGTTGATACGTGGCAACGACGTTCTTCAATCAGAAGGGCATTACCGTATAATAGTACATCCCTGAGGGTTTTCGGAATAAAGTATGTTTCTCATCCTCGAGATATATCTTGATTTGGTTATACCCTGAGAATTCATCCATGAATGACATCCTTTCAAACCAACACGTATTGTCAATGATGACTTCTGTAATGGGTAAGAGGAAATCATCTTTCGGGCATGCCAAGTTTAAGTCACGGAAGTCGATGCAAACTCAAATCTTCCCGTTCTTTTTTAGAACTGAAATGATATTGGTCACCCAATCCAGGTGTTGTTCTTCTCAGATAAACCCTGAATTAATGAGCTTCTAGACTTTGTCTTTGATTACCTCCTGATCTATGGATGGAATCTCCATTGTTGTTGCTTGACAAGTTTGGCATATGGTTTAATGTTGAGGCGGTGTATAGCCACCTGAGGATCAAGATCGGGCATGTCCTCAAAGTTCCAAGCAAAGACATTAATATACTCACATACAAGAGTAATGAGATCTTCTTTTTCTTCAGATGACAAGCTATCACTTATGAATATGAGCTTCGGATTAGATTCATCTCCCATGTTCACCTAAATTACCTTGTCGTCAGTAGGAGGCTCGTGTTGTTCAAAGTGGGTTTCCCACTGTATGCTGAGTTGCTAACTCAATTGATCCTCGAATAATGGTAATTGATCACCCTCTTTAGCTTCACTTGGCTGAGTTGAGGTCATGTTAGACAAAAGTCTCTTGAAAATATCCCATATCCTAGTATCTGAATCCCAACAGATTGATCGGAAGAAGAGCTAATAGAGTACCCGTCCGACTCTTCACTAGCTTTGAAACACTACACTGGCAATAAAGATACATATCCTAATCTGCTGTGAGTCCTATCGTAATAGTTATCAATTTTTCCTTTTGGTACAAAGGGGGTAAGTGGTGCGCACTGGCCTTTTCCGAAATTTAGACCTCCTGCATGGGAAAACTCATAT
Organism: Asparagus kiusianus; assembly: GCA_022839385.1. Classification (NCBI taxonomy): domain Eukaryota; kingdom Viridiplantae; phylum Streptophyta; class Magnoliopsida; order Asparagales; family Asparagaceae; genus Asparagus; species Asparagus kiusianus. Next base: position 130,329 of record BQKN01064880.1, on the reverse strand, counting down.
CCCATTTTCTTCAATATGCAGCACATTGTTAGCCTGAAATGTGAGAATTAAGGAGTTTCTTTTTTTTCTTTGGATTCATTCCAAAGAGTTTGCAGTGGAGCCTCAGTTTGCTCAAAGATGATGTCTTCTTGGTTGCTTTTTCTGGTGGGTACCACGTAGGTAGCTTGTAAAGATTCGATACGTTACTGGCTTGTTGTGAAGGATGAGCAGATCAGCATGTGCAATGCTGATTTGTCATATAACCCTAACAGAGGATCTATTGATATATCAGTGCTTGTACCTGATGTGTCAAGGTCATATTCAACAGACAACAAGCTAAACCCTCATTATTATTGAAGATAGCATCATCAGTAATGTCATTTACACCGAGGTTTTCAAGGCTGATCATGATGGGTTCAATGTCATTAAAGACAAGCCCTTATTCATACTCAAGCTCAGTATCAGCCTTATTACTATTGTCAAGGTCCTCAACTGGTGATGTGTCGGTCGGCTCACTATCTAGGTAGTGGATAGAATACGTAAAATAATTCTTCATCCCCTTGAATGGTTGCTTTTCCGTGACCACCGTTTTAACATCGTCGTTCTCATCCCCATACTTCATTCACTGATGTAGAGTGGATGGAATGATCAAATTATTATGGATCCATGGTTGACCTAATAATAAGTTGTAGGATGTCTTTACGTTGATGACAGGTGACATCTATCTTCAAGTCTCCCATCTGACATTTGAGCTTGATTTTACCAAGAGGATGGGTGTTAGAGCCGTTGAAGTCATAGATGGTAGTCCCCATTGTTGGAAGATGATGAAGAGGGACCTCGAGATAATTAATGAGCCTTAATGGTATGATGCTCAGGGCAGAACCGGGGTGATTCGGTCTACCCGAATTGAGCAGATGTATCCTGTGAAGTATAAAGGCATATCGTGCTTCAGGTTCTTCACGACCATGTCTTTTGGGGAGAATGTGATATGGGGTATCCATCTTCTAAAGACTTGGTGGCACTGAGGGCATGCTTCTTGTGTTTCCTCTGTTGGGATCGGTGAAATATGAGCAAGAAATGCCTCATTATCTGCTAGTGCCTCACGTAGAGCTTCCCTGGTTGATCTGGATAAACGTAGGAGCTCGAACAACGTGATTCTTATCGAGATATTGGCTAGCTGGGCCAACACATCGAATCGAAAAGAACTTTTGAGCTTTCAGGAGTCTCCTTCCTGAGTGCTTTATTATATCATAGCTCTTTTGCTTTTGGATCACTGGTGGGTAATTACGTCTTCTTTACTGCTTCCTCCATTAGCTTTGGCGAGCTGTCTCCCGCCTTAGGGTATCTCTTCAAGTACTCAATTCCACCATGGGTTCCCGATGTCTGAACAGGTTATGCAATGAATGCCGACTTTCATCACTGGAACTACTAAGGGAAGCAGTTTCAACTCCCTCATCTGGGATGGAAGAAATAACATTACATGACTTCTTCTTTGTCTTGGACTTCTTTGAACTTGTCGACGTTCATTACTGATCTGCAAGTAGGTCAGGATGGACCCATATGACTTTGCTTTCTGGAGTAGTATAGGGAACCATACCCTTCTTTTGATGGTGAGGATCAAGATTCAGGACCCTAGTCTTTGCTTGTAGGATCGATTTCACACCACTTTGGATAAGCAGCTCCGGGAAGCCTATGAACCACAAGGAAACCATATTTGCAAACACCTTCTTCTGTTCAGATTTAAGGGTCATGACACCCGCATCCAATAAAGCTTAGATTTTATTCTTCAAGATGTAGCACGCCTTCGTCGGGTGATGAATCATCCTATGGTACATGTAGTAATTAGGATCCGTCCTTGAAGCCTCCTTAAGTTGCTTTGATTCTGGAAGCTTGATCTTCTTCATCTTGATTAAAGTCTTAAGAATCATGATGACCTGCTCATCTTTGAATTCATACTGTTTCTGGAAGCGGTTATCCGAAGGATTACCCTCTTACTTTGAAGAGGGTTTGGAGGAGGATGCAGTTTCCATTGCTAGAGTATACTTCCCCTTTGAATGGGTCTGAGGGGTGAAGTTGCCTTGGTTAGGACCTCCTCTTCTAGGACAAGATTCATGCGGCTCTTCAACGTCTAACCTCTTGAGCATGCTTTCAACTTGTTCCCCCTGCCAGATCAAGTCTTTCCATAAACGAGCTTCAACAGCGCCTATTTTGGATAGTATACTGATAGAGAGATTGTTCTGGCACATCTCGATGAGGGTGGCCTCCAAGACTTGATCACGAGAATGCAGTGATCGATTCCTAAAACTTTTAACAACGTCGCTGACGGACTCTGTTTTCTTCTGCTTCTCAGCTAGCAGAGTGGTCATAGATACTTCTGTATCTTTGTCAAAGAATCTGGCCATGAAGAGCATCTCCATGTCCTTCCAACAATTGATAGATTCAGGCTCCAATCTACAGAACCATTCAAAAGTGATCCCCTTAAGGGTACCAATGAGCATTCGAGTCATAATGGGTTATATATGCCTAGTTTGTGCCTGAAGGTAATAGATATGCTGGGTAGGAGAGCTCGTGCCATCAAATTGTAACAGACTGAGTGGCTTGAACATTGGAGGATAAGGAACAATGTCTCATTCGGTAGGGTACGGTCTAGTCACCCCTAATTCTTTAAAATTTGTCTGAAGCTTCAAAGCATCAAGTTGCTTCTGAAAGTCATCCAACTTCTGGTCACACTCTTTCTTGCGAGGATTGGATTCGGCTTTTGATGATTCAGAATAATCTTTTGGAGTTTGCTCTTCATCACCCCCTGTTAACTCAGGTAATTTGGTTATGCATGTGCAAGAATCTCGAAGTGTTAGAGATTGGTGAGCTTGAGTGGTTAGATGAGCCTCGTCACTCTTATTTTTGATACAAGGTTCGTCAGTTAGGGGAGCCTTGTCATTCATGCAAGCATCAACATTTGGGTGAATCTGGTGATGAAATTGTCGTCTTGGATGAGTCTAGACTTGGCAACTTGAAAGTGGCCTAGTGGTGGAACGAGCTCTGTGCTGGAGGTGCGGTTCGTCATTTTGACGCACCTCAATTCTGCCAACCTCGATAGTAGGGCAAACCTGGCTCAAGAGATGAACTTGGTGTCTTGGACGAGCCTTGTGTTGAAGACGAGGTTCGTCATCTTAGCGCACTTGGACATACAAGTAGTGATGATGAGGTTCACTCTGTAGGTGAGGTTCATCATTTTGACGCACCTCAGTTGGGTGAGTCTTGACTAACTTACGAGTTCTAGCAATATCATATCGGGGCCGATATAGAAGCCATCCAGAGAGGCTAAGGCATGGGCTTCACGATGGGCCTAGTTCTAGCATCGACGATGTTTTGCCCTCTTCGATAGCAAATTGGCCACAGGCTCCTTATTAATTAAAGTTTGTTTGGGTTGTTTAACAACCCATTGCTTAGCATGACAGCTAGTTCTCGGAGCCTCGATAGTCAAAGGTGATGATTTCTCCTTAAGGCAAACTCGGATTGAGTTGTAAGAAGCCGAATTAGCTAGAGTCTCGTGAGAGACTTTGCGACACTTACGTACTTTGGTAGGACTTGAAATACGGGAGGAGAGGAACTCCTCATACTTGGATTGGTCGAACTCGATGATGGGGGTTTTGATGTCAGTTCCCACAACAATCTTGTCCAACTGCACCATAATCATTTCTTCAGAGAGAATAACCTCTCCCACTATGGTCATCATCTTTTGTAGGGTCTCAAAAAAGACGATGCGACTGGTTCTCCAACTGCTTGGTTATAAGAAGAGATTCTATCGCCTGGTAAGAATCTTTTTATAGTCATTCTTCTTCAAGTACAAAAGAGGAGAAGATTGATTCGACTTTTCTTTTTTAACTTGGATTCAATATGGTGATGAGATGCCTCGCTCGATACTCATGCCAAGCTTACTTCTCATTGATGATCAGAGCAAGATTGCTTCAACCCGAGGAGGAAATAGCCTCTGTCGAGTGCTTTAGCCGCTTGCGGTTGTTGTTTGGCTCTTGACGTGCGTGTGTCTAATTTTTGTGCTTGGGTCTCCCAAAGTCCCTTTTTCATAGCTGTTCATGACTATTTATAGGTGCTTAGTGCATAACTAACACTGAGATCATAGGATCATGAGTGTAACTGACTCCTTGGATTTAGCCCACGTGGGCTGACTGGGTCTTCATGACAGTTAGCCTCCTGGCATCGAGCTTCATTTGATGGGACGAGCCTCGCTGTGTGGCGAAGTTCATCTAATAAGATGAGCCTTACTACGTGGCGAGGTTTGTTTGACAAGGAAAGTTTAGCTGCGTGGCAAACTTCATCTTTGATGATCGAACCTCGCTGTGTGGTGAGCCTCATCTTCTGGGTCAAGTCTTACTACTTGGCAAGGTTCGTCTCTCTAGATGAACTTCATCTGACGAACTTCATATTCTGATTGGGCTTCATTTTTCAAAGGAGCTTTGCCTCCAATGATGAGCTCCGTCTTCAATAACGAGCTTCATATTCAATGATGAGTTTCGTCTTCTGAATGATAAAGAGTTGAGAGCTTCATCCCTAGGCGAACCTCACCTTTAACGATGAACTTTGTCAAGCTAGTAGCGAGCTTCAACACTCTTTTGTTTCTTGGCATTTTTTAGTGCCTCCATGTTCATAAGTAATGAACCACCAGTGTCATTTCTTTCTCTCACACCATATACCTCCGCCCGGTGTCATATAGCTTCTGATTCCTATAAGTGACGGGGTGTCCCTCCCGCATCAACACCCCACCAATAGCATAATCGCTTACATCGGTGTGAACCTCAAATGGCTTGCTGAAGTTGGAGAGTATGAGAACTAGCTCTTCCATCATCACCTTTTTCAACACCTTGAAAGCCTTCCTTCACTTGGGGTCCCAATCCCACGTATGGTTCTTCTTTAGCAAGTTGGTCAATGGAGCTGCCAAAAAGCTAAGTAACCCTTGATGAACTGTGGGTAGTAGTTCACCGAGCCTAAGAATGACCATAGCTCCGTTGCCTTCTTTGGTGGTTCCCACTTTTTAATGACTCGAATCTTGGCTTGATTCATCTTCATCTTGCCTCTCCCGATGATGTGCCTAAGGAATGCCACCTCTTCCTATGTGAAGGAGCATTTCTCCCTCTTGACATACAGTTCATTGTTCTTTAAAGCTTGGAACACATTCGGCAGATGCTCCTTGTATTCCTACATGGTCCGCTTGTAGACGATGATATCATCCAAGTAAACCACCACAAATCGGTCTAGAAAGGCCTCTAGGACCTTTTTCATCATAGTGCAAAAAGTAGCTGGTGCATTTGTTAGTCCAAACGACTTAACTAGGAATTCGTATGAGCCATACTGAGTAACACATGCTATTTTTGGTTCATCTCCTTCCATAATCCCCACCTGATAGTAGCCCGGTCTAATGTCCAGCTTAGTAAACTACCTTGCTTGTCTTAATCTGTCGAACAAGCCTACCACCAACAGTATAAGATACTTGTTCTTCACCGTGATCTTGTTCAATGCCCTATAATCAATGCATAGCTGGCCATCATGCTTCTTCTGGAAAAAGACCAGTGCACTTTAATGAGCCTTTGATGGTCAGATGTAGCTGGCATCTAAGAATTCCTTTAGCTGATTTTGAAGCTCCTCCAATGTAAAACCCCGAAAATTCCTTTAGTATATATATGTATACACATG
>BQKN01064880.1:91747-124631 GCA_022839385.1 Asparagus kiusianus | reverse complement strand
TACAGTCCTCGTGTTGGACTATAATCCATAAGAAGTCCTCGTGTTGGACTATAATCCCTCTCAGTCCTCGTGTTGGACAATTGACACTTATACCATGAGTTTGGAAAACTTCGGTAGTTAGTTCTCGTATCGGACATGATTCTTAACCCTGCATGTGATTTCTGTACCACACATTACAACATACCGATTATGTAGATTTGGTATGACACTTATGAAGGTTTTGACACAATATTCATGTAATAAATATTGTGATATTCATGTTGACTATGTTACAGCACTGTAATTATGCTCTGGTGTTTGTTGAGTTTCTTTTATCATTGTTATTGTTCTAGAACTTTGGGTTTGGTATTTAGGAGTTTACAATTTGAGATGTAAGGTATATACATGAGGGTTTCCTTGTTTGGATTATTTCGCTCGACGTACCGAATTCTCGTGTTGTAAACCCTTAAGTACTAACACCCTTATTTCATAAGATCATTAGTTTAGATCTATATATATATATTCTCTGTATTTACATACAACGAGCCCTCTTCCCTTGGGGTTGGTTGTGATGTTACTCGCTAGCGCTTTGACGCTCGTTGTCCCTCCCCCTTTCAGGTCACGAGCCAGGAGCACGGAGTGTCGCAGGTGGATAGCGGATCACTTTAGTGTTCAGCTTTTACATTCTTGTTATGTATTTTGTATCTTGAGCTCCACTGTAGTAGGTGATTAGACATTGAGGACTATTTCATAGGAGTTGTAAAGGCTGTGTGCCTTATTTCATTTTTGGTCAGATGTTTGTACTTGAGACTTGTTCAGTACCCCTGTTTATCTATTCTGACATTTGTTTATGTATTCCCATTTGTTGGATGATGAGATATCTATTTGATCATTTAGATTTCATCAGTCATTCGAGTATTATCTTTTACTTGCTTTTGTACCTACACCTGTTGTTGATTCTACTAGATAGATGTTAATTGTGATGGTGAAACATGTTATTGCACGGTGTGGTGCATGGCAGGTTTAACATTCTTGATTTCACCTTGGACTGCAGCCTTGCGTGAAATCAGGGGCGTCACATCCAACTTCGGTGGTACTATACAATAAGGGACTGTAGCCAGTGGTTGAGCTCCTAACTCAAGCTCGATCTTATGATCCACTTTCCTCCTAGGTGGTAGCTTACTAGGAAGCTTGGCTAGCCAAGATAGCCTAAATCTCCTATGGGACTTCATCCTCCGTAAGTTAGTCTTCCTCCACCTTAAGCGTAGCGATGAACGTCAGCTCATGTCTATGAATGCCCTTAGGAATCTGTAAGGCTAAAAGGACTTTGCTCAAAATCTCTCTCTCTCTCTCTCTCTCTCTCTCTCTCTCTCTCTCTCTCTCTCGATTGGGACTATGCATGGCTTGCCCTCCAATAGATAGATAGTGTTGGTGTAAGGGACTAGAACAACCTTGGTCTTGTCTAGGAATTCCAACCTCATGAGCTCCTCAAAGTTATTAATCATCATGACCGTGAGGTCTTCTTGGCCATGCCATTCACCTATGCTCACATACACCTTGTGAGCTATACCGATACAGGGTGTGGGCTACGAGTTCACTGCCTTGATGATGCCATCTGACTTTGACAACACGAGTCCTAGCTTCTTCGTTGCAACATCTAAGACAAGAAGAGAGGAAGCACTAGTATCGAGCAAGGCTTTAAAGGTCTTACCCACAATGGTCGTCTCCATGAACATTGGTCCATTCGGCCGCTTGTCTACCTTTGCACGAATGGTGTTCAGGAGAACTTAGCTGAGACTCATCCTACTACTTCTCCTCTTCCCGTTGAACCATCACAACAATGTTGGCCCAATTTGATTAGTCCATAGCCTTGTGTGGTCCTTCGTAAAAGTAGCACGATATCCGCAGAGGGTCGCCATTAGACTTGAACTTATCAAAGAACTTTCCCTTCGATAAGGGTAGCTTTGGTGGGACTTCTTTGTTGGATTGTTTCTCCTTCTCTCATCACTTTTGGCCGACTTGCCACCCTTTTTGTCTTTGTCCTTAGGCTTGGATGAGTCTTTCTTCTTGAACTCGATTAGATACTTAGCCACGGCCATCACTTGTGCAAGGATGTAAACACCTCGTCTTTGTAGCTCCATCTTGGCCCACCTAGCTAGGCCTTCCATGAACAAGAAGAGAGAGAGTCTTTCTAGCTCATGTCTGGGATCTCCAACAATAGTTTTGAGAACTCTTTGACATAGTCTCTAATGGTGTCTTTTTGTGTAAGGCAATAAACCTTCCCCGAGCCTCATTCTTAGCATTCTCCTGATAAAATTGGTTCTTGATCTAGGTATTGAGCTCTTCCCAAGTGTTGATGGTGCATGAGCCATGTCGAATGTCATCACACCGTCTACACCACCATAGTGTAGCAACGTCTTAAAGGTAGAGAGGTGCTATTTTTAGCTTGGACCCATCATCTATGCAACCAACAACATCAAAGTTCTAGTACAAGTTCCACAAGTAGTTATCTAGCTCTCGTGTATTCTGAGTTCCACATAGGGCTTAGGTTTGGGCACCTCCATCCTCGTACCTTGCATTGGCTGAACTTGCCCTTGGGCTCTTCCAATGCCTTGGTAAGTCTCTTCACTTGACCCTCTAGGTTCATATTCCGGGCCTCAAGGGTAGTGGTCAGTTGCTCTCACAAATTGACAGTAGAACTTAAGGCTAGCCGCATCTCTTCCTAGAGATCATTCCCCATGGACTTGATCTTTTTGATGCGTTCCTCCTTAGTCTCAAGCTGATCCCTCGAATTAGTCACGGTGAGTTCCACCTTACTAATCGTGCCTCCAACGTCGTCAGTGCATCACGGGTATGCCCCTTTGGACCAGGGCCTTCTTCTGATTGGTGCCACCCTTAATCACATTTTGCTCGTTGATCACATCAAAGATAGCCATCTCCCACGAACCGAATCCACTCTGATAGCAATTGTCATAGGCGCTTTGTTTTAGCACACAAGTTATCCTTTTCGTGCAGCACTTAGCTCACTCTCGGCTCACTAGAATGACGAAGTTCAGCCTACCGAACCGAGCACTCAAGAAAGTAAGGGAACTTTTAAGAGGAACTAGAATTTTATTATTCAAAACTTGCTTGGTTATAAGTGATCTCCCATTGGCCTCCTTATATAGGGGAGGTTCCCGTTACATGAATGGCCTAGATTTCTCTTCTAGAGAAATCTTTACATCCAATGACCAATATTGATTTTCTAGAGAATTCTATGCAAATATCTCATTTATAAGAATATACAAGAAAATAAAAGAACATTCTAGAGTCAGATTGATGTGGTGCTTATGTGAGCACTGATTTGGCGAGAGAAAAAACAGTCAGTGACAATGACATATCCAACTTAACCAACCACCCTTGCTCCCATCACTTTTGAACTAGCTTATAGAGGCTGTTTGATTCGTAGATTGTATTTTGATGCATGCCATGGATCTTAAAAAATCCATGATCAAAAGCCTGTGTGTTTACAATGAATAATAAAGATGATTTGCATGAAGGATATTAGTGTTCAACAAATTTTTTGTTTAGTTATACATAAAGTTTATTTATTTATTTTATTTTTTTTTTGAGGAAATTTGGGTTGGATGCACAACTTTAAAAAATCATATTTGATACATTTATCCTACTTGGCAACCCGAAATTCATAGTGTGAACAATAACAATTAAACAATTAATGTATTTAATAAAAATCCATGATTTTATACTCGTAAAGTCCCTTGTTCAAGCAAAATTCTCAGCAAATGCAAGTAAATAAATGGTCCTTTGTATGCTCTACACTATTTTTTTTGAAGTACAATAAGGCTTTGGTGCAATTTAGTTTTGCTTTTTCAATTAAAACTGAGTTAGGACTGATATTTTGATGTCTTTGTTTTTCTTCCCTCCCTCTAGTATTTTTTGGACCAGACACGATTCAGTTATTTCGAAACATTTGTTGGATTTGTCCGAATCTAATTATCGACCAAAATCAGACGAGATTACAACTGGATTAGATACAAATAATGAAAAATGAAAAACTAATTAAGAGTGTGACTTGGATCAAAATTGATCTCATTAACTTCGTCAAACTGATCCTCGCTCTCTTACTTCAGGAACGACGTACATGCAAGACAGGATCATACAGCTCAGCGCCCCAGTAAAGAACATGACAGTCCAACCGTTGACTCGTCATCGTCAACAGCCGAACAAAAAACAAAGATAGCACTAGCTGCTCTTCTCAAGTCTCTACTGATCACTTCAACGTCCAGTCCTCATGAGTACTGACTGAGTCACGCATGACACAATCCAGGATTTGGGTAACGTGTCTTCCCCCTATATTGGTCCCTAGATCATTGGTATCCGTAATTCTACTTCTAGCCTATGTAAATTCTACTTTAGAGCAGGATTTTGATAAATTCATCTAATAATAAACTTAACAAATATAACTAGTTAAATTATTCTAAAATTCGCATGTCATTATGACATAAGAATTTTCAGGAAAAAAATTTATTACATTAAATTTGTATAACTCTAGATATTAAAATTTAAAAACAACCACCACCACCACCTTGGATAGTTACCCCCGCCCCCCTGCCCCCCACCCCCCACACCAACCCCCACAAAAAAAGACTGATAACTCTTTAATTTAAGGTTTTATCAAAAAAGATCTCTAATAACAAAATTAATTGCAATTCTTTTCATGTGTGTAAAATTACGCAATGAGATGTTCCTTCCAGTGAAATTAAACTACGGTTCACAGGAAGCCATCCTCAAAGAATCTTAAAGTTAAACAAGATTTTGTGCAAAAGTCCAAGGTTAAAGGAGATTATCCGTTAATCGTTCAAAGTTAAGAGAGGTTTTCTGATATCAAGCCTTTAAAAAAAACCCTAATAACCACTGAAGATGAAGTAATCTCGAAACATGTCAGAAGAGAGTCAAAGGGACTGAACCATCTCAGTGTTTTTGTTGTGCAGGAGACAAAGACATGAGCATGTGCATCGTGCGTTGTGATTGTGATGTACATGTGCATGTGCAGCGAGGGCTGCATGTGTGCACACACAATATCCACCCATACTTTATTCGGCAATGGCGAGTGGAGGGTGGACCCCACGACAGCTGAGGTGCGGGTAACCATTTTGTTTGTTTCTCGGGTCATGTGAAAGACGTTGCTGAGGCCTGACCGAAAGCCTAACACAAGTGCGCGACAACGAAAATTAATATTAGCGCGCATGCAATATTATTTATTTTATGCATCTATAAATAATGATCCCAAACTCACCGCTCACATCAATATCCACATCCATTATATTCCTTCCCAAATAAAAAAAAACCACAGCCATGAAGCGCATCTTCTCTCTCCGTAGCCTTATTATTCTTGTGGTTTCAGCGGTTGTTCTCAGCTCTCTCTTCGTGGTCACCAAGACCGCTGCTTCTCGCGTTTCAATTGCAAAACCCAATTATATTCATAATACTGCTCAGTATCACTCTGAACAAGGTAATTCATGAAGCTCTGCTCATAATTAATTAGTTTGCAATTCTCTATATTATTATATATGTACTGTTTCTCAGTAATGTATTTATTTTTGGTTAATGACATGAAGGAAAAGATCAGGCATTACAGGCTGAGATGGAAGGATATGACTCTTTGGATGTAAATCATTAATCTTTTTTATTTATATATTTATACTTCACCCTTCTATCACATTAGTTTAATTATTTAATTTGCTTTTACTGATTTTATTATGGTACAAATTAATATACTTGCAGTTGATGGGACCGGAACATTGTGATGATGGAGATGAGGAGTGCTTGAGGAGGCGGATGACATCTGAAGCTCATTTGGACTACATCTACACACAGCACCACAAACCATAGGAAGCTGCAGGTATTTGGAGTTTTAATTATTTTCTACCCGAAGAGAAAGACTAGCTAGTATCTACTTATATAACGTGATGGGATCAAGGGGATGTTATGATACCACTAATAGATGTAATGGCTGTGAGTAATCTTGTCACAGGACCCAAACTTTATATATTATTATATGTAATTAATCAGTAATAACTTTGTCTTTTTTTCTTTCTTTTTTTTATTATTATCATATCGCAACTTTTTTTTTTCTTTTTTTATTTCTCAACCATCATCAAAGTAGTAGTACATCGATCTTATGTGGTCTTGGTACCAATTAGTAATATCAAGCATGTAGTACGTATTTAATTAATTACCTTACATTATTGTTCGGACTTTTCATATTATCATTCCGGTGTGTGTGGTGTGTGTGCATGACACAAATTAGTGAAGGAATGTTGTAGTTGAATTGTCCAGACAATGAATGATATATGCTAGTTCTTCTTTTAAATTCTTGTGATCAAGTGTGAGAGAGATCTATAATTTTTTTTTTCAAAATACAGTGGTGGCTCTAGCTAGGATGTTTAGAAAGTTGCGTCATTATGTAATTAATTGTGAGGAGAAAATTAGTCCCTCAAATCTTCATATTAGAGATATTAGTCCTCCAAATCTTTTAAATGTATTTAAATTAGTACCTCTAGTTAGCATCAGGTTAAAATATTTGCGGGACTAATTTCATAACCTTATCATATTTAGGATACTAATTTTAAAATATGAAGATTTGTGGACTAATTGCAAGATAGTTAAAACTTGGAGAGAACAATTTTAAAACATTTTGGAGGACTAATTACAAACTATTAAAGATTTAGGGGACTAATGGAAAAATCAATTTTTAAAATTGAGTTTCAGGGTAGTTTTGGTTGGATGAGAAGTAGGAGATTAATAATTCGGTGGGATCTTGTTGTTTTATTGGTGGGTCAGCTATGGGAGTATTGTTTCTATCAGAACCATCCGCATGCGAGTGGGTGGTTCTACCCTCGATGTGTCAAACAGGAGGCGAATTGATGTGGCTTAGAAGCATGCATGTTGTTTTGATATGATGCGTGGTCCAGCTATTAGATTAGTGGATGTTAAATGAGGTTGGGATCTTGTACTCCTTAATCAAAGTGGTGTCACTATGATCAAAATATGGTCACTTTGATCAAAATATGGGACTCGAAAAGGGATATTTAATATATAATATAGATAGATATTCTATATGTTGATTTTTCGTCTCTTCGTGCGTATCAATCTTTGTGCACAATGGACATATATCTACATATTTTAAACATAAAAATATATAGATGGGTTCGTTATCTTGAATGATATGAGTAATGAAATCAATCCATACAACTCCATACAAATCACGCTTCTTTGTTGAAAGATACGTACAAAAGCATATGACAGGAAGGAATTAGTGAACACCAAGCCATAACTTCGAATGAGAAGCCCTCTCCCTCTCTTCTCTTTCTCTCTCAGATCTTGATAACATTGTTGACTTGCATGCTCAGATTTTTGTTTCCACTCTTTTATGCTCGTCAACGCCGACGGTACGTATTATGATGAAAGTTGGTGAATACTGTAAAATCATCGACCAACTCACAAGGAGACCAATTTATTATCATTCTGAACAAGTGTAAAAAGCACCTGCATGCTTTAGGTCATGAGTGAGGACAAATCACTCTGTAGTTCAAATAAATTTCAACTAAATTAAAGTGGACTTACTGCGCATAACTTGCATATATGTTTGGTATTATGTACACGAGTAATCATGATCTCCAGAATATATATATGAGCCCTTGGAGCAATGATCAAGAGCATTGACTATATATTGAACATCTCACAAGGTGAGATCGCATCAATCAGAGAAAGTAGCTTTTGTTTTTGTGGTTGAAGTGGAAGTGGTACTGGGCTACGCACTTTTTTCTTCCCTTTATAAAGCAGCTCGAAGGAGAGGAGGCAGCTGGTTCGAGTTCAAATTTGAGTATTAATCAAGTCTAATTTGGGCATGTAACGTATTCTATTTGGATTGATAGTACCTATATGTTGGAGAGTATTAATAGTAGTATTGCTCATTGCAGTTGTGATATTGAACGAATGAAAGTGTTTGGTGGAAAATTTGTAGTAAAACGAAAAATTTAAAAAATATATTTGATTTGTATTCTCTCAATCTCAATTACAATTTAGATTTCCGATTATAAAAGTGAGGAAAATTGATCTGAATTTTTTCCTTTGTTTAATTTTGGGTTCTTCACGGTGGCGATGAAGTACCTCTCTCGAATGCTCGCGTCGAGTTTGCTCTCCGTTGACAATCCGAACGTCTTGATTCACTGGAACGATATGTTCTCCTCACGATTTGACGCTGTGGAGAACTTGCGTGACAAGTTTTAAAGAACTCTTGATGAGTTGATAACTCTGAACGAGTTTAAAACTCTATAAAAGAGTTGGTTTAACCGAAATTGGTTTGTGAGCCAAGGGAATGCTCCAAGAACTTTGTTGCTGTAGGAAGCTCGAAGATGATCTACTACAGGAAGCTCGAAGATGATCCGAAGGAGCCGATCTCTAGATTTTCAAGATACTCCAAGATCTAAAAAGATCCGAACTCAGTTGAGTTTACCCCTATTTATAGGGAATTAAGGGGTGTAACCGTCCCCTTAATTCGCTTCTAAGTGTGGCTGAATGGGGTGTAACCGTCCCCTTAAACAGCTCCCCAAATCGTGGAGAAAACGGTTTTGAAATCGTTCAGTTCATGCTTTGAACGAGTCAAACGCTGAAAAATAGCGTTCAGGGCCCGAACTCTGCGTTTTAGACTTAAAACGCAAAGTTAGGCCTATTTTGGTAGCTGAACACACTGGTCGCGTTGCGTTGTAAATCTAAAACGCAGAGTTGGGACGCAGAAATGAACTCTGCGTTTTGGACATGGGACACAGAGTTGGGCTCTGCAAGAACTCTGCGTTTTGAACCTGGGACGCATAGTTGGACTCCGCATGAACTCTGCGTTTTGGACCTGAGACGCAGAGTTGGGCTCTGCATGAACTCTGTGTTTTGAGTCCACGAACTCTGCGTCTGGACTTGAATGCTGGGGATGACATTTGCTTTTTTAACTAGAATGCTAGGTATGACCTCTGCATTTTGACTCTGGAACGTGGGTATGACCTCTGCGTTTTGATGTTATAACACGGGGATGACCTCTGCGTTTTAATGGTGAAAAGCAGGTATGACCTCTGCGTTTTGATGTGAAGAGACCATCAATTTGTGGTCTCTTTTGCTAGAGCGTTGCAAAGACTGTCATCTTGTAATCTTCATCTTGGCTCCTTAAAAATATGAGAGTCGTCAGATTGTAACTCCCGATGTTGATTATGAAGGCTGTTGATTAGAGCTTTCAGTTATTGTGAAGGTCGTCAGATTATAACCTTCATCGATCTACGTGAAAGTCTTCAAATTATAGCATTCTGAAAATCGTCAGATTGTAACTTTCATCATCAGTGTTTGATGAGGGATCAATTATCTGTTGTGATTTTTAGATAGCCTACAGAAAGCTACAGTATGCGCTACAAACAATTCAAAAGGAAGGAGGATCCATTAATTTAGGGTAAAATAAAATAACCCCACCCAAATGACAGTCATCAATAACCCCCACTTAACTTCCAAAATATTAATAAATTAAATTAAATTAAATTACAACCACTTAAATACAGGGATCATAATGACCCCCCTCCCCCCTCCAAAAAAAAAACCGTACTATCTGATTTTATCAGAAAAAATTTCCTTTTAACTTTAGGATTTTATCCCCAAACTTTAGCTTTTGGGTGGGTATTTTGAGGGTTGGGTTGGCAAGGGTGGGGGATCCAAGATTACATTTGGCCTAAACTATCTATATTAGCCCAACTTCATACTGTTCATTCTCAAAGGCCCTTAAGAAAGGCGTTTGTCTCCGGTGTGCAACGAATTCTCCTTTCATATCAACTAAGCCGCTTTAAAAAATAAATATTACAGTGTGTTCTCTATTAATGAAAATATGATTATTTATTTTAAATAAAACAATAATAAATAATTGTTATTACTTGCATTACTGCTAAAAATCCATTATTATTTTTATTTTATAGTTTATTATATTATCATATAGGTTTTCAAAGCAAAACATTAAATTCTTATTAATATATGCCTTCATTTGGAAATTACATTAAATTCTTTTTCTATTATGCCTTCATTTGGAAATTGCAGAGCATGTTGAGCATGTTGAAGTATGCTAATATGTCTTCGTTTGGAAATTGAAGTGTCCCGTAAACTGGGTCGCTTTCCTGTTGGCTTCTTGTTCAAGACAAATTAATGACGAATGCCAATAGTCTTCACACACATAGCTACTGATAGTTATGTGAAAGCGGCGAATGAATTTGAGAAAAACGTAAAAAATAAGTAAGACATGCTCCACCATATCCTGGTATGGTGTCTGTCACACCCAGGTGGCAGAATCTGTCCTTATTGACATGGGTGTGGTGTCTGCCACACTCAGGTATGGCAGAATTTGCCATGTTTTTAGGGGTGTGTTGTCTGCCACCCTGGGTGTGACAGACTCTTTTTTAAGAATCCTAATCTGTTTGGAATTGTGTTTTGTTATAAATAGAAATACGTTTTTATGGTTTCTTTGGCTTTGATTGGGCTTTGATTAAGTATTGATTGGGGGATATTTGGAGCACAAAAAAGAGTTATTTTTTGAGCTATTGGTTAGATTTTTGTTTGGAGAGAATTAGAGATTTTTTGGTGAGATTAGTTGATCGTTTTAGTTATTGTAATCTCACTTTGTACTATTCTTCTCTATTAGTGAAAACCACATCCTCTTCATGCCCCGTGGACGTAGGCAACTTGCCGAACCACGTAAAAATTGGTTGTTTGTGTTTGTGCCGTTATCTTGGATTGTTTAGCCTTCTATCTTGACATTTTGGTTTGGTTCCTCGAAGCACAACAATTTGATCGCCGCGTACAACAAGTGGTATGAGAGCTCGGACTATGCTTGGGCTATTTGGTGGAGTAGATCACTTTAGAAGTTCGTTAAGGGCTTCGTTTGGTGATAAATGTGGAATTTTTCCCATTTGTGGATCTTGTTTCCGTCGTGCGGTGTGAGATCTTTCGGAGGCTCTTGTTAGGGTTTTAATTGGAGGTAAAAATCTCTCCTTTATTAGTTTGGATCTATTCTTTGTTTGTTTTCATTGGTTTGTTGGTGCTTTTGAGGAAGATGACTGAGAAAGAAGGAATTGAGGCTGAGATATTCAATTGTTGATACGATGCTTCGGTTGTAAAGGAGTATTTTGACCTACAGATTGAAGTCCTGTGAGTACATTGTTATGAGCAAGAAGACCGATGTGGAGTTTGACACTTCTATCCATCGATCGAGGGGTCTTTTAGATGGTGTTCATTCAAGCATTTGGAGGTCATCCAAGGAGGCATCATTGGAAGGTAATCGATATTTAGTTTTCTTAGTTGAAGACTGCTCTAGGCATGTTTGGGTTGCAACCAAATCCTATTGGTATGAAGTCCTAGAAGTCAACAACAGATGGAGGAAGTGTGTTAGTAGAAAGGTAACCCATCGTTCTAGTTCTAGTAGGGGTTCTTTCTTGCATTTGTACCGAGCTCATGGCAGTTTGAGATACTTTATTGGAAGGGAAACATTGAGGCGAAGAGATGAGATGACAGTTTTGATGGATCGTTCCTTGCTGGAGGAGGATCAACGTTGGTTGTTGAGCATTAAATTGCAGAGGAGTTTTGGAGCTTCTGCATATTTGGGTCATCTTAGTCATAGGTTGCCGACTATTACGTTTGGAGATTTTAGATCTGATAGAGCTGCTTTAGATTTTGGATTACGTCTGATGTTTGGTTGCCCAGCATTTGGTCACATCGAGGATGTGAGATTTGATCCGATTGCACATTTGGGATTTAGAGGCTCGTTTGCTTATCTGTTGGGAGACTCTGATTTTGTTCTGAGCAAATATGTCACATTTGACTCTCAGCAGGTGGAGAGTGTTGATCAGATCGTTGAGATATCGTAGCAGGTGGAGGGTGATGCTACTCCACGTTAGGTGAAGATTACTCCACATACTCCAGATCATACTGCATCATTTAGGATTCCAGCTTAGGTGACATCGATTAGGGATCATTTGGATTTGGATGCAAATAATGAGTTGGTTGATTCGAGTGTAGCTAATGGACATAGTTTGGATTTGGATATGGCTATTGGTTCACCTCAGGTGAAGGTGTTTGATTTGTTTCACTTTGTGGCCATTGGGAGAGCTATCAGCCGCATATTTATTGGTGAAGAGTTGAGAACCCTTCTATTTGATTGAGGGCCTTTGGAGGCAATTTAGGTGAACTATGTGAATGCTTGATTCCTTAGACAAAAGGATACATAGACATTTATTTATGATGTAGCCGGTTTGGTGAGTTGATACTGATATTTGGAGTTTGTTCGTATTCTCGTTTGGGTTCTCGACTTGTTATAGATTGAGTCCGTTGTATTGATTTGGTTCCACTTCGTACTAGACGTAACAAGTGAGACGTTTGATTTGGTTGGAGTCGGCTCAATTTTGGGAAAACTTCGCCGAGGTGTAGAATTGTGAAATCGGCGAAGGAATTTGAGAAAAATATGAAAAATAAGTAAGACAGGCTCCACCACACCCTAATGTGGTGTCTGCCACACCCAGGTGGCACAATATGTCCCTATTGACATGGGTGTGGTGTCTGCTACACTCAGGTATGGCAAAATCTGCCCTGTTTTTAGGGGTGTGGTGTCTGCCACCCTCGGGTGTAGCAGACTTATTTTTTAGAATCCTAATCTGTTTGAGATTATATTTTGTTATAAATAGAGACACTTTTTAGGGTTTCTTTAGCTTTGATTGGGATTTGATTAAGCATTGATTGGGGGATATTTGGAGCACAGAAAAGAAGTATTTTTTGAACTATTGGTTAAGGTTTTGTTTGAAGAGAATTAGAGATTTGTTGGTAGGATTAGTTAATTGTTTGAGTGATTTGTAATCTCAGTTTGTACTCTTCTTCTCTATTAGTAAAAACTTCATCCCCTTCTTACCCCGTGGACATAGGCAACTTGCCGAATCACGTAAAATTGGTTGTTTGTGTTTGTACCGTTGGTTAGACCCTAGGGGGGTGATTATGGTCTATTGTTAATCTAATCCATTTTATACCAATTAAAACTAATTAACAAGTTATTCTTGTAAGATAGATATACAATATGTTATAAACAAGAATGAGCAATATAACCAAAGAGCAATATCCTAGCAATGAGATATATGGTGAATTATATGCAAGGATATATAAACTAACACAAGGATAAACAAAATAAACAATATAGTGGATAATATAAATAATGAGCAATGGACAATGGCGACAAGAAATATAAACATAAGAGAAGTGCGCAAAAGCAAACTCAAACACACGATATGATCATGGAGTTCAGATCTTCCGTCCTACGTCTCCACTCCCCACTCTCGGAGAGAAATCCACTATCACAACCGGGTTTTCTACGCTCACCTGAATAACGTTTACACCTCACAATGTTGGTTTTTAACGCTCACCGATCAACGTCTACACCTCACACTCGGTTTTTTAGTTCACCAAAAACTTCACAATTCACACTCTCACAATATCGGTTTTCAACCCTCAACGATCAACGTCTACACCTCACACTCGGTTTTTAGCTCACCGAAAACTTTACAATCTCATAATATAACAAATCATTGTTCTCAAATATGGATAAGAACACAATAAAGCTCACTCTCAATTATTACAACTCCCCATAACCCAATTATACAATGTATGCAAATACAATAAGCTCAATGGTTGTGTGTGTAAGCGAAGAGATTAAAAAAACCTAAACTCAAAATAAAACTAGCTTTAATAAAATGATAATCAAACAAGTAGATATAAAGCTAGAAAAAGAGTTTAGATAACTTCTCAATAGATCAAAAGATCGAGGGAGAGTAGTTGGATGCTAAAACACCAATAGACGATCTCCTCAAGCTCTTGTGAAATTGATTTCACAAACTCAAACTCTTAAATGCTTAAAAGCTTCTTAAACAAACTTAAACAACACTTAAACCCTTGTTAAAACTTTGTTAAAACATTTCTTGGATGTTTACTAGTAGAAGGGGTTTGAGGGGCTTATATAGGAAGAGAAACCAACAGCAAAAACCCCAAATAAAAGACCAAAAAGCCCCCCAAGAATCAAAAATCCGATTCTGTACCTAATATAGCCATTGGACAATCGGCGGTCGACCGTGAAAAACTAGCGGTCGACCGCGAGCAGCAAAAAGGCAAGGGTTTGGCTTTGGACAACAGCCAGTCGACCGTGACGGTCGACCGCGAAACTCTCTGGACTGCATCCGGTCGACCGTCACGGTCGACCATAAGCTATCAAGAAATAAACTGAGTCTCTGGACTCAGGGGCGGTCGACCGTGGTGGTCGACCGCAAACTGATACTAGAAATGACAGGTTTGAAAGTTGTTTTATGATTTTAAAACCTTATTTAAAAATATCAAACAAATTCTAAAAAATGTAAAACTTTAGGAAATGATTGTAAACATGATAATGAACATACTATAAAATAGTTCTGACATTTTACAAAATAAAAAATATCATCATTTTACAAAATAGTCCAAAATATGAAAATATGAACATATGAGTTCTGACATTTTAGCTTAACCATGTTTTGAAACAATACAAAATAATTTTATAGACTTGAAGAAAGATGTAAACTATTGTTATGAAGTCTATAAACAATGAATATAGTATTTTCACAAATACAATAGAATATGAAACATATGAGTATGAATATGAATATATATTTGTTTCATATCTATGAAATTAAACCAAACCAATTTATCAACGTAAAATCAAACATGTACGAATATAAATATATATTTATTTATATGGTAGTAAAAACTTTGTTTGTGGATAAATAAAAATCCAAAATGTGTATATATATAACTATATATATATACATAGAAACCAATAAAATGTGTGCGTATATGATATTAAGCTTAAAGTACTTAACACATATAATATAAACTCCTAAACTAATTATATCCAAGCTTGTGATCTTGATCTTCAATAAGCTTGACTTGGTACACTTTACGGATAAAGTTTGAACTTGTATCTTTAACTTGAATGTACATTGCGTCACTCCACAATACCGCTAACCTCCATTGGATATGATCGTGAATGCTCAATTCCATCCATCCTCCAACATGTTGTTTGTCTGTAATAAATTAAAAAACACAAATACTAGACAAACAATATTAGTGATAAATTATTTGTTAAACATCATCAAAATAAGAAGGCCAACACAGTTACCTTGGATTGTTTAGCCTTCTATCTCGATGTTTTTGTTTGGTTCCTCGAAGCACAACAATTTGGTCGCCGCGCACAACAAGTTCCTGCGCTCATTGTGGCACCGCGATATAAATTTGCAGATATTATTCTCATGCATGACAGGTGTGGGATAAACTTGCAGGTCACATTGGTATTACGGCCTTTTATGAAAGCGGCTTTGATGATTGCCTTTCATTCCAACGTAAAGGAAGATGAGGCAACGCGAGGCTGGAACGCTAGCTGGAATGTTGCGTTTAGTGCAGCTCTGTGGTTTATTTGGACCTAGAGCTCTAGAAACATTAGGGGATGTTGATAATAGTGTATTATAGTGGGTTTTAGTTTCACATTGGTTGTGAGAACACACATCACCCTCCTCTACTTGTATAAATATATGTGCACACTTAACATTCAACTCAGGGAAATATACCCAAGAATCTCTCTCTCTCTCTCTCTCTCTTACTTTAACGTGGTATCAGAGCTACGGTTTTATTTCCCTTCCAATAAATTTTTTTAACGCTTCTGTATTCTTTTGCCAAAACTTGGCCTTATTGCTTTGTAGCCTCTTAACGCATTTCGTGTTCTTGTTTAATCTTCGGGTTCTATTTTAATCTTTGGGGTTACAATTTAACCTTCGGGCTTCTGCATTAACCTTCGGGTTCTATTTTAAACCTTCGGGTTTTATTCTAATATTCGGGTTCTATTTTAAATATTCAGGTTCTATTTTAACGGCATTACCATTTCAAGACCATCTGTTGGTCTCAAATTTACGACATCACTATTTTCAAGACCGTCTCTTGGTCTCAAATTAACGGCATTGCCGTTTCAAGCCATCTCTCGGCCTCAAACGAACGGTGTTGCCGTTTCGCAATCAGTAACGACATCACTGTTTCAATCCATCTCGACGTCTTAACATTCATCTCAACATTGTTGTTATGGCTTCTTCAGAGAAGATTCCTAAACCACCTTTGCCCCTCAATGATCAAAGTGACTAGGCAGGATAGTCGAGGCAGAGTATCGTGCAATGTCTACAATAACTAAAGAGATTATTCATCTTTGTCGTCTTCTTAGTGATTTCAATATTTCTGTTACGAATCCTACTCCTCTCTACTGTGATAATAAGAGTGTTATCCAGATTTCTAATAATCTAGTATTTCATGCGAGGATTAAACATATTGAGATCGATGCACATTTTGTCCGTCAACAAGTTATCAAGGACAAGACATTTCTACTTCCTCATGTCTCATCCACTAACGAGCTTGCAGATTTCTTCACAAAGGCCTTACATGTTTATCAGTTTTAGTTTCTTGTATGCAAACTCACTTTGTTTGATCCAACATGAATTTAAGAGGGACTGTTGATAATAGTGTATTATAGTGGGTTTTAGTCCCACAATATTGGTTGTGAGATCACACATCACCCTCCTCTACTTGTATAAATATATATGCACACTTGTTTGGTGGAAAATTATAGTAACTAAAATGAAAGAAATTTGATTTGTATTTTCTCTATCTTAATTACAATTTGGATTCATATTACAAAAGAGAGGAGAATGATCTGGATTCTCCCCTTTGTTTAATTCTAGGTTCTTCACGGTGGCGATGGAGTGCATCCTTCGAATACTCGTGTCGAATTTGCTCTCCGTTGACGATCCGAATATCTCAATTCACTGGAACAGCTGACTTGTGTGCTTGAACTGATCAATAACTCTTAACGATCTTTGTAACTCAGAGCGAGTGACGAACTCTGGTGAAAGAGAGTTGTTTTTAACAGAAAATAATTCGGTTGAGAAGCCAAGTATCTAGTATCTGAAAATTTTTAGTTGTTGAAGGTTGTTGCCTCCTGATTTTCTCCTCTCCAAAATCCGATCTCCAAGATCTGATCCTCTCTCTAGATCCTCCGAATCCCCTCTTTACTCTGTTTAGTTTGTTGATATTTATAGGGAGATTAGGGGTGTAACTGCCCCCATAATCCGCGCCTAGATGAGGGTTTAGTCGCCCCATTAATCGGGTATAACAACCCACGTAAACCACTCTCCAAATCGTGGGTGAAAGCAGTTTTGATTAGGTTTGAACAGGTCAAACGCAAGTCTTACGTTGCTGGGCATGGACCTGCGTATGCTTTTGGATGATGCGTCGGCGTCTGAGCTTGAGTTGCGTTCGCGGTTGAATTGGTACCGTGTTTGTGCTACGTTTAGCGGCTGTGAACGCGGTGCGCTAGAGCTACATTTGTGCTGCGTTTGAGCGGCTGTGAACGCGGTGCGTTAGAGCTGCATTTGTGCTGCGTTTGAGCCGTTTTTGAGCTGCGTTGTCAGTTGAAGATGTTGTGGTTGTGTTGATTTGACTTTGAAATGTAATCACTTATATCTCAATCTCTGGGATGCAGGGATGCACACGGTATCTTGAATTGGAGAGATCGTTGGCTTGTAATCTCTTCTGTTAAAGTGTCGCGATGATTGTTGTTTAGTAATCTTCGCTTGAACTCTTTGAAATGTGAGAGTCATTAGATTGTAACTCTCATTATTAGCTGAAGACCATTGATCAGAGCTTTCATCCGTTGTCGTGAAGGTCATTGGTTTGTAACATTCATCGATCTACGTGAAAGTCTTCAAATTATAGCCTCATGGAAATTGTCGAATTATGACCTCTATTGTTAACGTTTGATGGGGATAAACTATCTGTTATGATTTTTAGACAGCATACACAGACGCGCCATTTGCTGAAGATACGGATCCCGATCATCCTTTAAGGAAGACCCATTACCTGTTCGGCGATTCTGTGATGGATCCAGATGTCATAAAACTTGAGGATGAGCGGTGGCTACACAGTGACGGTATAACTTGCTTACATCTCCCTCTATTCCCTCGTCATCGTTCACTAACAGAACTACGCGGGCAAGCAGTGACGTGACAGATGCCGTGGACCTTAACAGAAGAACATACCAACATCCCTTACGGATACATCACCAACTATTCACTTCCGGGTTCTAGTGGCAGAAAACATATTACAGGGTTACACCCGGGCGTGATGGGATTGGAGGACCCACCTAAAGGGGAATTGCCTATAATAGCTCACACTGTGAAGAATCGTCTTGCTGAGCTAGGACGTGAGCTACCCATCGAAAATTACCGATGCTTTGGTTGGTCTCATTCTTCTGAAAAAGCATGGTGGGGCCGAATGACAGGTTATGTCCTCCACCGTTGGGGTGCTGAGTTAAAGTCAATAAGATTGTATGAAGCTATTAATGGGATGGTTGGTTCTTCATCGCCCTGATTTGATGACGCCGCCTACTAATGCGAATCTATCTACCCCCCTGCTACAATTATTCGAAGGGTGTAGGTGGAAAGCTCGGGACCTTACGGAAATCAGGAGGAGTTTGCATACACACAAGGGCTGGGTGATCAACCCATGTTTCCCCCATTTTGCTAGCAAATATGGTGGGATGCTTGCCGACATAGAAGCCCTCGGAACCGATTGAACTTGTCTTGATGTTGGGTGCTTCAGGTGGCTCATGAATATAAGGCCAGGCCATCTCATTTTCTGGGTAAAGGAGCGCTGCTATCTAGAGCCTTATTTGCCGTGCCGGTTCGCCCGTCAATTTGGATATGACCAGCTATACATTGGGAATCCGAACCAACGGTTCCACACTCGTGGCGGGCTAGTGGACGGCGTTCGCGCTTGGCTATGGAATGTGACAGGCTGTACTGGTGCCAAGTTTTGTCTCCCGAATACTGAACGTCACTTAGAGCTCACATATCTATACTGCAAATGGATCATGGCCACTAATGACCCCGTCCCCCTGCGGTCGATTGAGGATATGAAGGCGGAAGCTGTATCGCGCATCGCTGCGAGGCTAGTCCGAGAAGATGCATTAGAACGAAGGAGGCGTGAAAAGAAGCTCGCTGGTCCCTCAGGCAAAGGCAAGCAGAAAATGAAGGAAATAGAAGGGGAGTCATTTGCTTCTGAGGAGGAAACTTCCGAAGAAGATGAAGTCGCTGCCGGTGGTGCTATGGAAGTCAACAGTGGCTTCGAGGAAGACGCAGTAGGTTTGTCTGAATCTTTTTGTAAAGAACTATGGGACTTATCGGTTGTTGATCGAGTTCGTCGACTTAAAGCTCAAAAAAATGGAGAATTCTGCCAACTTACAATAGGATGATTGTTGAACTTTCAGATGTAGATTCTGAAGAAGAAGAGGGGAGATGTAGCCTTGTCCCCCGTACTCGATCTCGGGTTACAACTCAAGCAGGACCGCAAATTGAGTCACACGCTACATCTACACACGACAGGCCTGTAGATCTTAAAGAGACGCGACCTGCTAAATGCTTGAAGTTGACCATCAAGCGACATGCTGAACCTCAGACTTTTCGAATGGAGGTGGTTGACGATACACTCGTTGGTAAGGGCGGTAATATTTCAGTCATTGTCATTTTTTTTCCTACCAAGCTTCAAACTTAGCAAATTCTATGTCCTAGGGGGTCATGACGAAGACACGATGATATGCGACCCCCTTCTCCCGACATAGGCTTTTTCGGAGAATCTTGCTTCGCATCGCAAGCAGATGAGGTAGTGGATTAAGATCTACCAGGTGCCGAAACAGACATGGCACCTGAGATTGGTGAAGGTACCATCGTGGGATCTGATTCGCCCGTGGTGATTGCTAACCTAGTTACACCTATTACCGGTAGTACGACTTTTAGATGGCAATCTCGGGTATTAAACGATTCAGAGTTCGTCCCTCCTCTAATTGCTTATATGCTTCTGGCTCTTTTAGAAAAGCTACAAGAGGCGACTGGTGACGTTGGGGTTGAAGAGCATGCCGTCACCGCCGGAGGTGAATTTAACTATATCTCATTGATGATTTTTAACCTCTCTTTCCATGTCTTAACATCTAGAATTTCCTTCAGACGCTTCAATGGAAGGCCCAAGTGATAAAGAAACCTTTCATCATGTAGCCGATGCATCTTCGTCTGATCCTATACAGGACCCTTCGGGCTCTGGAGACAGACTACTTGATGACATGTTGTCAGAACAAACTCGCCGAGATGCTACCGACCCGGTTGTCGAAGCCGCTGAACCAGTCATCGAGGATGTTAAACTGGTCATTGAGACGGTCAAACCAGTCTTCGAAACTGTTGAACCAGTCATTGAGGATAGTTCCTCTACAGGTATGGATTTTGTCCTTATAAAAATTGTTTCCTTACCAGTCTTAATCATAAGGGCGTTATAATTGTAGGACCAGTCATTAAGACTGATACAACTACTATTGTTGGGATATCTGATGACCCTGAGGATCTTGATTTCTTACTACCGACAGGAAGTATTATGGAAGCTCAGTCGTCAGCTACCCAAATTCAGTTCACAACCCCCAACAATTGAGATGACTACTGTAGCGGTGGGGACTAGCCTTGTTGAGCAGGTCGCGAGACCAACTGATGAGGTTAGTACGTCAACGGCTGTGGCACCAGTGATGGTCTTATCAACTCAAGAAGTCGTGCCGGTATAGTTAAGTGCGGGACATCAACTTAAGGAACCATCGTTTGATTTTGGTAAATTCTTACGTTGATACTGATTTAGAACTTTGGCTAAGACTTCAAAGATATTTATATCCTCTTTTCCTCGTAGGGCCATCTTCTCGGCTCAATGACATGGTTAGGACTCTGTTATCCGATGACGACCCTGACAAGGACCTTCTTCGGTTAGAAATCACTTCCTTCTTCTCGTTTGTGAATGGCATGATTGATAGGCTTATCAACAAAAAACTTTCTCTCGGTCTTTTCAAGTCTTATCTTGACCACCAATTGATCTTTATAAGAAATCAAGGACATTCGGATCTGGCAGATGCTATTACTGCGGACCTAGACCATCTCGAGCGCGAATTTCAAAGGTTGAAGGAATTCCAAGCCGTCGGTGTTCCTTCATACGTGGCCGATCAACTGGAGACCAGGTTGCAGACATGGCGCGAGGCTCAAATATCTGCCAATCTTAAAATTCGAGAATAAGAGAGTCGTGTCCAACAGACGGAAACAGTTTTTAATGATAAATTGAAGTCCCTTCGCGAAATTGACTCTTCTCTCGTATCAGGTGTTGCCATAATAAAACGACTCAAATCAGAACTTCAGGCAGCCGAAGATGCTCAATCTGTTCTGGAGATGACCAAGATTCATACAGAGGGTGTCGTAAATACGATGTCCAAACGGTTAGAACTTTCCAAAGAGAAATTAGCCGAGATGAAGGCGGATGCTGCGCGGATATTGGCTACTGATGAGGATTCCATGAAGACCATACTGCAGAACGAGCTCGAGCAAGCTTACAACGTAGAATTGTCTAAGTTAGAGCAACGAGTTCTTAGCCATAAGTTTCATGTGGATTGATTATGACTTTTGTACCTACAAACTCAATTTTCATCAGCATAAGATATATTTTTTTTGTTCATTATACCTATTTTATTATGGTGTTCTATTCTGATTGGAATTATCGATCATAGGATTTTTGGCAAACCCTCAACCTTCAACGGATTTAATGAGCCTTTACCGACTACCGTTTGAGTCGGGCTAGTGTGCGGATTATTTTGGATCCGTTCCGCACATAACGTTGCGCTAAGAGAATTAATTCATTTAGACTTGGTGCTATGACTTTGAATACATAGGCTTCGTCTTTCTCATGGGAGTAGACTAAACGGCAACGCGTGTTAGGCGTTGACTTACCCTTTCTTAGGCTTCGGGGTAAAATTCCCTAGACTTAGACCCTGGTGTCTTTTTCATTCGGTGAAAGACTAAACCGGCGACGTGTGTTAGATATAGACTTAGGATTTTTAGCAAACCCCCAGCCTTCAACGGGTTTGATGAGCCTTTACCGACTACCGTTTGAGTCGGGCTAGTGTGCGGATTATTTTGGATCCGTTCCGCACATAACGTTACGCTAAGAGAATTAATTTACTTAGACTTAATGCTATGACTTTGAATACATAGACTTCGCTATTTCTTATGAAAATATAGCATTCGGTAACATGTGTTAGGTGTTGACTCATCCCTACTTAGGATTCAGAATAAAAGTCCCCAGACTCGTACTCTGGTGTCTTTTTCACTTGGTGAAAGACTAAACCGACAACGCGTGTTAGGCGTAGGCTTATCTCTATTTAGGAGTCGAGATAAAATTCCCCAGGCATCAAGTGCGTGGATTTGAAGTTGAGAATCGTGTCTTTTCTTAGGATAAAGACAAACCCGGTATTGGAGCGGAAGAATTTTATATTCTTGGCCCCAGGTCTTGTTTAGGGTAAAGACAAACCCAAAAATAAAAGAGGAAGAATTTTATATTCTATCTTTCAATACTGAAGAGGAAGAATTTTATATTCTATCTCTAGTTGGAAAGAAAACTCGAGGTGGGATCTCCACCCCCAGAATCCGGAAAGATAAAACTAAGAGTGGGATCTCCACTCTGAGAATTGGAAAGATTCAAATGACCTTAACTTTTATAGGATTGGTTGTTTGATTCAAGAAAAGAGTTCCTCATTTATTGAGGGGAAATTCCGATTTCAACCTAACTTTTATAGGTTTCGCTGAAAAGGAATTTATGGAAGTCTTTCGTTTATCGAAAGGGATGACTTGATCTTAGTCCTAACTATCTGCAGGTTTAACTAAGAGAGGTTAGAGACGATCCTAACTTTTATAGGTTTGATTGCTCGAATTGAAAATGGACCTCACGTTCATGGAAGGAATCGAGAGGAGAATCTGACTTTGGCCCTAACTTTTATAGGTTTGACCTAAAAGCAAAAAGAGCAGAATAAAGGTAGCAGTAGAAATACTGGTTTGTACTAGCCACTCGATGGGGGATTTTGATGTTAAGTGATTAGGACTTAACACGTCAAGTTTTGGGAATTACCGTGAATTGGCGGATAGAAATTTTGGTGGGCCCACCGTCAATTGACTTGATCAGCAGGGAATTTTGAAAGGAAAGGTTGATCTGTCAAGATGATCAAATCTCATTCGTCAATAATAAAACACGCTTTAACTTTGAATACATTCAAAGACTAAGTGTGGATTTTATTCATTACTTTTATAGCAACTGGGTTATCCCTAAGAATACCACATACAGTATTTTTCCGGAAACTTCCCGATACATTGGTTATCCTGAGTATACTAAGGGTAGTATTTTTTCAGGAACTTACCGTTTATCGACATCATAAGCCGGTCGCCTTCCTTGGTAATGAGGCGATATGCGCCACTCGAATAGATTGTCTCTACTACGAACGGCCCTTCCCATTGGGTTCAAATTTACCTTTCTTCTTAGAGTTAAGGATCATAGGTCGTCGTTCAGTTAAGACCAAATCTCCTTCTTTAAAACTCCGTTGTTGAACCTTTTTGTCGAAAGCTCGAGAAATTCTGGCTTGGTAAAACTCAATGTGCTGTTGAGCTTCTAAGCGCTTTTCATCGAGCATCTCAAGTTCTTTGAGACGTTTCTGATGTTGTTCTTCGGTCGTCATCTGGGTTACGAGAGCGATTCGAAGAGATGGAATTTGTATTTCTAACGGAAGGACGGTTTCACACCCATACACCAAAGAATATGGGGTTGCGCCAGTAGGCGTACAAACTGTGGTACGGTAAGCCCATAGTACTTTGCCGAGTTTATCATCCCAATCTCGTTTGTTAGTCTTCACGAGTTTTGATAGAAGCTTGATGATAGTCTTGTTAAAGGCTTCAGCTAATCCGTTTGCTGCGGGATTGTACGTCGTTGACGAGAGATCCCGAATTCTGAACTTCTCGCAAAACTTAATGTAGGCATTGCTGACGAATTGAGGACCATTGTCATGTATAATCCGTCTCGGGACACCATATCGGTAAATAATATGGTATTTGATGAATGCAATAACATTGCTTGTCTTGACTTCCCTGAGCGGAATCGCTTCAGCCCATTTGGAGAAGTAATCGGTAATTGCGAGAATATATCAGTCACCTCTGACTGACGGAGGATTTATAGGACCAACAATATTCATTCCCCAAGTCTCGAAAGGCCACGAGGTCGCCGAAGGATGTAAATGCTCTGGGGGTTGGTGCATATAATTCGCATGCACTTGACACGTATAACACTTCTGGGCATATGCGACTGCATCTTTGATCATGGTGGGCCAATAATACCCCATTCTTCTGATGCGATCATAAAGTTTAGGGCCAGGTTGGTGTGCACCGCAAACCCCTTCGTGTGTCTCTTTCAGGACTTCTTCTGCTTCTTTAATCGATAAGCAACGTAGTAGCAAGTCATCGTACCCCCTGCGATATAGCGTTCGACTCTCCGTGTTATAGTAGAACCTCGGTGCTCTTCATCGGATTGAATCCCTTTCCTTCACGTCTTTTGGTAAAATTCCATGCAAGACGTAATCAATGATGGGGAAACGCTAATCTCGGGGTTCGAATTCGACCTGAGTCGAGTATACTTCTTTAACATCCTCTTCCTCACTATTTTCATCGTAGATTGGCACCAGGAGTTGGTGAGTCCTTACTGTAACAAATTGTTCTGTTTCAGGAGGTTGTGCCAGGGGTACGGCTAATGCTGCTAACGCATCTGCGTAAGCATTTTGTAACCGCGGAATGTGTTCGATGAAGAATCCTTCGAATGATTCTGCCATCTTTACAGCCATCTTATGATATGGTATTAAATCCTGACTTCGGACCTCATATTCCCCTTGAACTTGCTTAACTATTAGTTGAGAATCATCGAAAGCTTCGAGATACTCAACCCCCAGTTCTTTAGCGAAACTAAGTCCAATAAGCAGAGCATTATATTCGGCTACGTTGTTCGAGCATGGCTCGGTCAGCGAATAAGCTCTAGGCATCACATGTTTTCCTGGGGAAACTAAGACAACTCCAACTCCGGACGAAACCTTAGAACATCCAGGAGCACCTGCTACATTAGTTGCCTGAGAAGCACCATCGAAATACAAACGCCATACCTGTTGATGGGAAGTTACATTGACTTCGTAGGTTTCATCTGGCAAATCATCGTACACCTCGGCAGTATCCGTAGTTGGGTTAGCCGCCAGGAGATCACAAATAGCTTGTCCCTCAACCGACTTTTGTTGTTTAAAATGTCAGTCGTATTGGGACAGAAGTAAAGCCCATTTCGCTAACCGCCAATTCATGAAAGCAGGCTGTGTCATGAATATTCTGACTGGGTTAACACTGGAGATGACGTAGATAGTTTGCCCCACCAAGTAGTGTTGCATCTTTTGGATAGCGAATACTAAGGCGAGACACTCTCTTTCAATCATTGGATATCAAGATTCGGCACCTACCAAGGTCTGGCTTAGGTAATATACTGCCTGTTCGTGACCGTTATCGTCATCTTGTGCAAGTAGTGGACTTATTGTGTGGCTCATCGCTTTGACATAAATCAAGAACGGTTTGCCCGATTTCGGTGCAACGAGTACAGGAGGTTTTGAGAGATATTCTTTAATACTCTCGAACGCTTTTTGATAAGCATCGTCCCATACGAATGATACGCCCTTTTTCGTGAGCCTGGAGAATGGTTAACATTTTCCTGAAAGATTCGAAATGAATCGACGGATATAAGCCAACCGTCCTTGTAGTCCTCTGAGCTCCTTAAGATTTCTCGGAGGTTGCAATTCGTTAATCGCCTTCACTTTGTCAGGATTAATGTGAATACCCTTGGTGGTGATGACGAATCCAAGAAATTTACCACTGGACATTCCGAGAAAAGATTTGGTAGGATTCATCTTCAGTTGATGAGTCCGCATCAGATTGAACATGGTCTTTAAGTCTTTAATGTGATCATTCTTGTCACGACTTTTCACGACCAGATCATTCATGTAGCATTCGATAGTCTTTCGGATATGCTCCTGAAAAATCTTCGACATGGCTCTTTGATATGTGGCACCCGTATTCTTTAAGCCGAAGGGCATAACCGTATAACAGAAAACACCGAGGGGTGTTCTAAACGCGGTATGCTTTTCGTCATCTGGGTGCATCTTTATCTGATTATAACAAGAGAATCCGTCCATAAAAGACATTCTCTCGAATCCGCACGTATTGTCGATGATAACATCTATGATGGGAAGAGGGAAATCGACTTTTGGGCAGGCCATGTTAAGATCTCTGAAGTCGACGCAAATCCTAATTTTCCCGTTCTTCTTAAGGACTGGGACGATATTGGTGAGCCATTCGGGATGTTGCTCCTCCCTGACGAAATCCGAGTCGATAAGCTTTTTGACTTCAGACTCGATTGCCTCCATAATCTACGGACAAAACCGTCTTTGTTGTTGTTTGACAGGTTTGACATCCGGCTTAATATTGAGACAACGCATTGCTACATTTGGATCGAGCCCTGGCATATCTTCATAATTCCAGGTGAACACATCGATGTATTCCCTAATGAGAGAGATTAACTCTTCTTTCTCATTCGGCGGGAGGCTATCGCCAATGAATATTAGCTTCGGATTATCCTCGTTACCCATATTCACCTGGACTACTTGATCTTCGGCAGGAGCTTCCCTTTGTTCAAACCTATCACCGTACTACATATTCAAGTGATGAACCCAATGGTCTTTCCAAGTTAGTATTTGATCGTCTTCCTCTATTGTAGCAGGATCAACCGTAGCCTTGTTCGACATTACCTTTTTGAACATTTTTTTTCAAGACTAGCGTCGGAATCCTAAGCTGAAGAATCAGAAGAATACCTGTTTTTACCTTTGTTAGCAATTTGATCGATGACTTGCCAGCAACATTCGTCATCAGATGATGAGACATAGCCTAAACCTCTTCTGTGGCAATAATAGTCGTCGGGTTTTCCTTTTGGTACATAGGCCATTCGAGGTGGAACTCGCGGACCTCGACCAAAACAAAGACTTTCTCCGAGCGTGAAGTCATATCCGTACTTCCCCATGAGACCACGTGCTTTTGTGTTATATCTAAATAGGTGAGGGATAGGTTTATCATCATCGTTTTCTTCTTCCAAGAAATGGTCTGGTATCGGAGATTCTCTTCCTTTACCGTAGATAACTTCCTTTTCACCCCCTACCTTTGCAAGAACGACAAGTGTCGTTCCGAACGAGTCCTTCACCTATTTTTTTATCATGCAAAATGAGTGAAGTGGCATATACAAATTGGGATTATCATACAGCCCCTTCATAATATTATCAGGACACAACAAGTACTCTAAATCATCATTTATTGATATTTCTTCGGCAAGTTGCCAATTATAACTACTTTCCGATGATTCTTCATCGCCAAGATTGATTATAATGGATACAATGTCATTAAGTACAAAACCACCATCATAATCAAACCCAGCTTGCACTTCGAATGTTTGGTTCGTATCCACTGCATTCACTTGCACTTTCCCTTTTCCCTTAGGAAAAAATTTCTGTTGCGGGGTTGGTGCCGCCGTTTGACCTCTTTCGGCCTTTTTCCTCTTGAGGAAATGTTTGGCTCTTTCCCCTCGGACCTTTAAATCTTTCCAGGTCTTAGACGGTGCCATTCCCATGGCTTCGAGAATATCCAATGAAAGATTGTTGTGATAAGTCTCCAGGATGAAGTCCTTACTACTTGGATCCCTGCAATTCATGGCTTTGTTCCGGAATCGTTTGATAAAATTCTCCACCAACTCTCCGTCCTTTTGATTCTTATCAAATAATGTTCCGATCGAGATTTCGGTGTCGTCGTTAAAGAAATTTGTGAGGAACATGTCCTCCATGTCATCCCAACTGCTAATGCTCCCCGGCTTGAGGCGGCGATACCAGTCAAAGGCTGCTCCGCGAAGAGTGCCGACGAATGACCGTACCATCAGAGGTTCATTCCCGAAGATTATCCCCAAGTGAGACTTGAAGTATATTAAATGCTGAGTAAAGGAACCCTTTCCATCAAACGGCGTAAAGTTGATTAGGTTGAACTTTGTCGGATACGAGATTGACTCCCACTCTCTTGGGTATGGGCACGGTATTCTGGACCTTTTCACTTCCTGAGCATTCATCAACGCATTCATTTTGCTCTCCAAATCTCTCATTTTCTTATCCTCACTCGTATCTGTCTTTGAGTGGTTACGAGGAGAAGTAACATGGTCTTCCTTTGTATTGTTATCATCCGAAGAACCACCCCCAGTATTGTTATTAACGGGAGGAGTGTTCATGTTAACATTCTCATCCACTTCCCGTTCATTATCATCTTGGTTCGGATTATTACAACGGCTGGACTCTCCCTGATGTGTTGTCAGTGCCGCAATTTGCTGGTCATGCATCTCCCTTATCTGCTGCATAGCCATTTCCATTTCAAATTTAAAACTGTCTTTTTTGCTTGGCTAAAGCATCCTCAAGAATCTTAGCCACTTGCTCGGCGCAATCATGAGTGATTCGTAGGGTTCTCCTGCACTCGATGCGGTGTCATCGGAAGCCATCGCTGAGCAAGCATCTGAGCAAACGTCCGAGGTTTCATCATCTGAAGGAAGTCCCTTTTGCATTCTTTTGTAATCCCTTCGTCTACTGGTCCCCGTTCGCAATCGAGTTATACGCTGGGATACTGCGGCAAACTGATCTGGACTAAAGTGTCGCGTTGACTTCCCTCTCCTGGTCATGTTAACAAACACTTCTGGAAATTCATCATCTTGAAGAGCAGCTCTCTTCTTTCGGAAACATCTTGATCTGGATTCTGACGTTCTGGTGGAAATTCTTTCAAATATCGAAACTCTCTTCGGGACGGTTTTGGAACAGCAACACTCTGACAACACCGCCTTAATAATTTTAGCACACGGGCAGTGAGAATCCGTGTCTCGGGCACTTCTTTTCCTGGATTTGTTCGCACCCCCAATTTGATAGTACAACTCGTCAGTTTGATGACTGGAGCAATCTATCGTGTGTTGGCACGAGTCCCTAGGTGTAACGTCCTCGTCTGACGAGTACGTTTTCTTCTGGGGATACCACGCTTTGTTAGCGTTTTCAGGATTCGCATGTCTAAGGCTATGTTCTTGTAAACGTTGGTCCTCAACAGGCTCCTGTAGTTCAACACGCAATTTAATATGGTCATTTGCGGAACTTTTCCCGCTATATGTTCTCCTTCGCTACTTAGGAGGACGACCTCCAGCCTGACGATGTGCCCGAGATTCATTCAATAGGCCTAAGCGCTCTTTGATCGGAGCTTTACCTCGATCATCGGGTGAAGGACCAAGGCGATCTTTGATCGTTATTTTAAAATGGGACAAATCCACGCTATCGCGGACCTCAACCGGACGCGCGAAACTCGATGGAATTGACGAAATAAGTGCAGGAGATCTTCTGTCTTGACTCTGACGCGGGTCAGACTTGAGTGACCCGCGAGTTGGAGGGTCAGATCTGGGTGACCTGCAGATTGGCGGGTCGGATCTGGGTGACCTGTGATTCGACGGGTCGGATCTAGATGACCTGCAATTCGGCGGGTCGGATTTGAGTGACCTACGATTCGGCGGGTCAGATTGGAGTGACCTGCATTTCGGCGGGTCGGATTGGAGTGACCTGCAAATTGGCGGATCAGATTGGAGTGACCTGCATTTTGGTGGGTCGAATTGGAGTGACCTACAAATTGACAGATCGGATTGGAGTGACCTACGTTTCGGCGGGTCAGATTGGAGTGACCCGTGTTTTTTGATCTTTTTGGCCATCGTCTTAGACTTTGGTCTTCATACTTGGTGCAGTCTTTGTGGCTTATTTTCTACTCCTTCTTTCTCCAATTTCTTGGCTTCTTACATAAGAATTTTTGCTTGTGCAAGTAATGCGCGGCGTTTCTGAACCCGCTCTTGAAGAGTCGATCAGGTCCTTTTGACACGAACCCATTCGTTCTTCACTGGTTTGAAAGAGGAGGGGATGTCCACTCTCTGTTGTGGTGGTTGGTGTCTCCTAGACTTCAGATCCGCCTCATAGCGGATTCCATCAACTGGTTCCAAGGCTTTAGCCAGTTGGCGTACGAGGCGTTGGCGTCGCCTCTGATGTGCTCTCTTTGATAGAGTGGGACCATCATCAACAGTCGACCCTTTGCTCAAGGGGTTCAGATCTGTAGTTTTAGCCTCGTCGGATGTCAGCGGGGCATTGTGAGCCACGGGTGTAGCGGTGGAGGGAAGATATTTTTATTGGGCTTCTGCAGCTGAAGTCCAACGGGTCTTCCTGGAGTAGGCCTTCCTGCATCTGCGAGGAGAGGCCGATCTGGAGGAGGAGGATAAGTATTCCTCGTACTTCTGCTGGTCGAACTCATATTCGACCTCTGTTTCAACCGGGATAGGGATCCGGGGTTGCGACACGTTAGCCTTCGCAGAAAGACTGTCGGCTCCCACTGTGGTTGCCAGTTTGTTTTCGTGGAAAGCTGGCTTCATCATTGATTTCATTAAACTTTAGTCGTTACAAATGAATTCAAATAACAAAAATAAAAAATTACAACTTTCTTGAAAATAAACACAAGATCCGTTTATCGGCTCTTGCTTGCGTGGGTTCTTTGCCGGTGCCGAGGTTAATCCGTGGACAACCGCGAATCAGATCCGGTTGTAGGAAAATTCGGCAGAGCTTCGCCTTCACCGAGGAAGTTTTCTGGTTTGAAGCGCTGAGATCGACAAAGCGAAATCAGGGCTCTTCTCGAGATTAAGACCAATCCTAATCTCAAGGAACGGACGTACGGGCTTCGGATCCTTCGAACGGCTTCTCCTTTGTGCCGAAGTTCGCCGGGATCTCGTTGACCTTCGTTAAAATTTCGTGCTCCTTCACTCTTCAATCCAACAACACCTCGTCCTCTTGATAAAATTTCAGATATCGAAAATGGAGGCCTTGGGTTCATATTTATAGGCCTCGGATGCTGTTATTTGGATGAGAATAAGTGATTTAGCTCTATCTTCAGTTAACAACAGCCTAACCACGTTTGGGGATGATATCAAGTCAGTTAGGAACCCCTGGAACAGATAAATCCTGTGAAAACAGCTTGAAAATAGTCAAAACAAGTTTCAGGATCAGGACTGTGCGGCGCGGGTCGGACAGATCTGACCCGCGCTTGCGCGGGTCGGACTGATCCGACCCGCGCTTGCGCGGGTCGGACTGATCCGACCTATGCTTGCGCGGGTCAGTTTCTTCCGTCCTGCACTCGCGCAGGTTTGCCGATTTTTCCTTCTTTTCCTGTTTTCTTTCTTCCGGGACTTGTCCTTTCGCGTGTTTGGTTCTCTATGTTGACTTGTATGCTTCGCCAAAAGACCGACCGTCGAACGCGCATTGGTTAATATACGCGTGTTGATCGATGCACGCGGACCGATTGGCGTGCACGCGTTGACCGACGCGCACGAGCTGGTTGACATGCACGCATTTGACCGACGCGCACGAGCTGGTTGACATGCACGCGTTTGACCGACGCACATGAGATGATTTGACGTGCGCGCGCTGACCGATGTGCACGAGATGATTTGACGTACGCGCGTTGACCAGCGCGCACGAGCTGATTTGACGTACGCGCATTGACTGGCACGCACGAGCTGGTTTAACGTGCACGCATTTACTGGCGCGCACGAGCTGCTTAGGTGAATCTTCTTGACTCGCCAATTCATTGCTTCGAGTTTCGTGCGGGCTCTCATAGACAATTTTAGACGCCTACAATGTTACTTGACATGTCAAAAAAGAACTTTAGTTTATCATATTTGCAGATAATCATCGTAAGCAGAAAACTGGGGATTTTCTGCTCAGTCGACCAATGAGTTGACTCATGAGTTGACTTATGAGTCGACTGATGAGTCGACCAATGAGTCGATTGATAGGAAAATTGTAGTTTTATGTTTCGTCTGGTCGACCAATGAGTTGACCAATCCTAGTCGACTCATGAGTCGACTAAGGAGGAATTTTCTAGTTTCCTCAGTTTTGGATCTGTTCGGGTTGTTTCAGTTTAACTAAAACTGTTTATGCTTGTTTATTGATGTTGCGTGCTTTAATATGAATGAGGAATCGCCTCGAATAATGGGTGTTAGAAATTATTGTTTAACTTGTATCTTTACATGTGAGATGACATGCGGGCACGAGTTTAAGTTTACACACCAAGGAGCATGTGAAATTTGTATAGGTATAGCTTTCCACCTATCTCATCGATATTTACATAGTTTGTTTAGTCTTCATGTTGGACTATAATCCATTAAAGTTCTTGTGTTGGACGATAATCCATTTCAGTCCTCGTATTGGACATCTACCTATTTGTCCATGTGTTGGACATCAGTTTAGACCTTGAGTTGACACTTATACTTGTATAGACTGGACATGACACTTATATGAGTTGTGACATGATACCGTAATTAAGTTCTGAGATGAGTTTGTCTTCTTTTATTATTGTTTCTCTTATTAGATTTTGGATTTGGTATTTAGGGATTTACAATTTGAGATACAAGGTATATACATGAGGGTTTCCTTGTTTAGATTATTTCGCTCGACGTACCTATGCTCGTGTTGTAATTTCCTAAATACTAAAATCCCCTTATGCATAGGTAAATTACAATTTGAGCTACATGGTATATACATGAGGGTTTCCTTGTTTGGATTATTTCGCTCGATGTACTTATGATCATGTTGTAATGACCTAAATAGGATCGGTGATTTTCATATATATATATATATATATATATATATATATATATATATATATAT
>BQKN01064880.1:46999-85603 GCA_022839385.1 Asparagus kiusianus | reverse complement strand
ATGCCGAGCCACCCTGGGGTGGCTCGGCCACCGAGCCACCTTAGGGTGGCTCGGCTTGGGCCGAGCCACCTTGGGGTGGCTCGGTTTCGGCCGAGTCCCCTCGGGTGTTGTTCGTTTCGGTCTTTTCCGCTGTTTTCGGTTTGTGGTTGACTTGGTTTGGAATCGATTTGTTGACTTGATTCCTGATTTGGCAGTAAATCCATTTCTGAGTTCGAGTCTGAAGCTGATCTTGATTTGATCGCGATTCATCCGAGTCCATTCTTGGTTGGACGACTCATTGACTCCCCGAACCGTTGGATTGATTCCGCACACGAATGCATTCTGTTGATCGCGTGCAATTTGTTGACCTTGCCGCCTCGTCACTCGATGGTTCGTTGATTTGTCGATTCCCCGTGTCAAGCTGTGCGAAGGGACCTATAGGTAATTTTATACGCCTATAGATACCCCCTCCAAAGTATTTCAGTCTCGTTCTTTTAGAGAAGAGTCTGGAATACTTTGGATGTGATTGTCCCAACCTTTAGTCGGTGTAACGGGACTTTGGAATGGCTTCTGTTCTGGATTCCTTCAATTCCTTCAGGCTATTCGGTGCTTTGTCGAATGTCTGTAAGGATTCCGGTGCTGCATTTATTGTCTGACCGTTGTCGAAATTTTGAACTTGAAGTCGATTCTTGATTTCTTGACTTTTTAGCTCGAGTTGGTTGCTTCAACATAGAACTGATCATCGATTGACGGCGTTGTCCGGCGTTTGAGCTTCATTGCGACGCGTTGTCCGGCGTCCAGGCTTCATTGCGACGTATTGTTCGACGTCCGACACAGTTTATACTCGTACGTCTTCTGGAGTATACACAGTTTAAGCTCTTAAGGTATTGGAGCGTGGCAGATACTTGAGTCACGAGACCAATTCATAAAATTGATGCGTCAATGACTCGTATTTATAGAATTTTTGGCAAATTCTCAGCCATCAACGGGTTTGATGTGCCTTTACCGACTACCGTTTGAGTCGGGCTAGCATGCGGATTGTTTAAGTCCGTTCCGCATGTGACGTTATGCTAAAAGAGTTAACCCTTTTAGTGCTACGATATTGAATACGTAGACTTCATCTTTCTCCCGTGAAAAGACTAAACAGCAACGTGTATGAGACGTTGACTTAGGATTTTTGGCAAATCCTCAGTCTTCAACGGATTTGACGTGCTCTTACCGATTACCGTTTGAATCGGGCTTACATACGAATTGTTTTAATCCGTTCCGCATGTGACGTTGTGCTAAAGGAATGAACTCCCTTAGACTTTGTGCTATGATGTTGAATACATAGACTTTACCATTTGTTACGGGAATAGGTTACCTGGCGACGCGTGTTAGGCGTTGACTTTAGGATTTTTGGCTAACCCCCAGCCTTCAACGGATTTGATTAACCTTTACCGACTACCGTTTGAGTCGGGCTAGCATGCGGATTGTCTAACTCCGTTCCGCATGTTACGTTGTGCTAAGAGGGTGAATCCTCTAAGACTTTGTGCTACGACTTTGAATACGTAGACTTCGCCGTTGTTATGAGAATAAGCTACACAGCAACGTGTATTAGACGTTGACTTATCCCTACTTAGGCTTTGGGATAAAGGTCCCCA
Organism: Asparagus kiusianus; assembly: GCA_022839385.1. NCBI lineage: Eukaryota > Viridiplantae > Streptophyta > Magnoliopsida > Asparagales > Asparagaceae > Asparagus > Asparagus kiusianus. The sequence goes on along the minus strand of BQKN01064880.1, from coordinate 83,981 downwards.
GAATCGGATTCTGGTGTCTTCTTTAATCGGTGAAAGACTAAACCGGCGACGCGTGTTAGGCGTCGGCATATCCTTTCTTAGGATTCAGGATGAAATTCCCCATGCGTATAAGGCATGGATTTTGGCGTTATTAATAACAACCTGCCACAATGTTGAATATGCGAACGAGTGTTCTTTTTAACGGTTAAGAACTAACCGGCAGCGTGGGTTAGGCGCAGACTTATCTCTACTTAGGTTTCGGGATAAAATACTCCAGAATCGAACTCTGGTGTCTTCTTCAATCGGTGAAAGACTAAACCGGCAGCGCGTGTTAGGCGCAGACTTATCCCTGCTTAGGTTTCGGGATAAAATACCTAGGATGGATCCAAGATTGATAAACTCTTGGAAAATGTTGGTGTGGGAAAGGAAGAGTTTTATATTCTATTTCCCGGTCTTCTTTTAGGGTGAAGGCGAACCCGAATACAAGGAAGGAAGAATTTTATATTCTATTCCCAATTGGAGAGGAGACTCGAGGTGGGATCTCCACCCCCAGAATCCGGAAAGATGAAACTAAGAGTGGGATCTCCCCCCAAGAATCAAAAAGAATCGGATAATCCTAACTGTCGGAAGGTTTGATTACCGAACTAAAGATAAATTTCTCGTTTATCAAGAATGAATTGTGGTTTTGGTCCTAACTGTAGGAAGGTTTGACCAAACGGGAGCTTGAGATGATCCTAACTGTAGGAAGGTTTGATCACTCGATTTGAAAGCGGACCTCTCGTTCATTGGAGGAATCGAGAGGGGATTTTGATTGTGGTCCTAACTGTAGGAAGGTTTGACCAAGTGGGGGATTTAAAACGATCCTAACTGTAAGAATGTTTGATCGTTCGATTTGTGGGCCTCTCGTTCATTGAAGGAATCGAGAGGGGATTTTGGGTTGTGGCCCTAACTATAGGAAGGTTTGACCAAGTGAGAGGTGAGAGTGAGAGTACAACTTACAACGGGAGTGTTGACTCATACAAATCACAATGGGGGTTTAGTGCTTATCACCTAATTTGTAATGATTGGGTTATCCCTAAGAATATTACATTTAACATTCTTCCGGGAACTTCCGTTACATGAATCATCCACCCCCAGCTTTCTTTACAACACTGGGTATATCATTGTATAAGCTGCACGATCGGGTTATCCTTAGGAATACCACGCATGGCACTCTCTAGGAACTTCCCATGGAAGAAAGGAAATAGTTTAGACTCATATATCTATTAGAGTATCAGGGAGCAGTTTAACCTCTTATACCGGTCGGAGGATTGAGAAGCAGTTTATACTCGTATACTCTTCGGAGTGGCAGGAAGCAGTTTATACTCTTATACCGGTCGGAGTTATGCCGTTTTCAACTGGCTCACTCTAGCGTTATGACACCGGCTTCAACCAAGGTCTGGATGCTATTCTTGAGTGTAAAGCACGCCTTGGTTGGGTGAAGGATCCTTCTGTGGTATGCACAGTACTTCGGATCCGCAATATCGTCAGCTTCCTCCTGATTCGTGATCAGTGGGAGCTTGATCTTGTTATTGTCAAGGAGGGATTTGAAGATGGCTGGAACATCTTCGTCCTTGAACGAGTACTCTTTTTGAGGCCTCTGATCCGAAGTCTTTTGCTACCTCCGGGACTGCTGTTGCGATGTTTGATTAGCATCGACAGTCGTTGCGGGTGTCTTTCCTTTACCACGGGAGGCGAAGTTCGAGTTCGGAGGATTTGTCATCGATTGACTCCTCTCGACCTTCTTCCTTCGGAGGAAGCGTTCGGCTTGTTCCCCTCGGACCTTCAAGTCTTTCCAAGTGTTGGACGGTGCTGTTCCCATTGCTTCCAACACGTCTAATGCGAGGTTGTTATGGCAAGTCTGGAGAATGAACTCCTCGGTGATCGGGTCCCGGCAATTCAACGCTTTGTTCCGGAATCTCTTGATGAAGGTTTCGACCGGTTCCCCGTCCTTTTGCTTCTCGTCGAGCAACGTTCCGATGGATATCTCGGTGTCGTCATCGAAGAAGTTAGCGAGGAATTTTGTCTCCATGTCGTCCCAGCTATTCACGCTTCCTGGCTTGAGGCGGCGATACCAATCGAAGGCGGCTCCGCGAAGAGTGCTAACGAATGACCGCACCATCAGAGGCTCATTGTCGGAGATAACACCCAGGTGCGATTTGAAGTAAATCAAATGCTGAGTGGGGGAACCCTTCCCATCGAACGACGTGAAGTTGATTAAACTAAACTTCTTCGGATAGGGGATTGATTCCCACTCTTTTGGGTATGGACAAGGAATGCCCGTCTTCTTCACCTCTTGAGCAGAAATCAACGTATTGATCTTATTCTCGAGGTTTTTGATCTTCAGGTTTTCACCTGTACCTTCGTTGGCATCCTTGTTACCACCCCCTGCATTGACAAGAGGGTTATTGGCGTCACGAGTTTCATTTGCACCTGTGTCCTCATCTTCCAGATTGTTCTGGTTATGACGACTTGGTTCGCCTTATTGGTTCCTCAATGCCTGGATTTGTTGCTCATGCATCTCTTTCATAGTCTGCATGGCCATCTGCATCTCGAGCCTGAAGCTCTCCTGTTGTTTGGCCATGGCTTCTTCAAGCATCTTGGCCACTTGTTCCGCGCTTATCATAAATGACTCGAGGGGTTCTCCTTCGCTGGATACGGTGTTGTCAAACGCAACCGCAGGGCAAGCATCCGATTCTTCATCTTCTGAAGGTGGTCTTATCCGAACCCTGCCATAAGTTCCTCGTGCGATGGCTCCAGACTGCAGACGGGTTAGATGCCGGGATGCTTTCAGAATCGACTCGAGATCATCCCGTGTCGATGTCCTTTCGCTGGTCATGTTAGCGGTGACCCTCGGGAATTCTCTGTTTTCATCCACCGCTCTTCTTCGTCGAAAACGCCTAGGCCTTGGCTTTGGGGTTTCAGTGCTGAGCCTTTCGAACACCGAAACTCTTTCGGGGACCGTCTTGATGCAGTTACATTTAGACAATACCGCCCGAATGAGTTTGGAACAGGGGCATTGAGCTTTGAGCCTATGATTACTTCTCTTTCTGGCTCTGCTCGTACCCCCAACACGATAGTACAGCTCGTCCATATGAAAGTCGGAGCAACCTATCGTGTATTGGTACGATCTCTCAGGTATAACGTCATCGTCATCGGACGACAACGTTTCCTTCTGAGGGCGACCTGCCTTCTTTGGGCTTTCAAAAGTTACGCGCCTCGAAACATGCCTTTGTGGGCGTGTGTTCTCAGCGGACTCCTGGACTTCGATGCGCAAATTGGCACGCACAGCTGCTTTGAACTCCTTGTCATGCTGAGAATGACAGCGACCCCCAGCATGTTGAGCCGTTCGGGGCTTCTTCATCGGGCCCAAACGTTCTTAAACTGGAGCTTTGCATCGTCCATCGGGAAGTGGGCCGAGGCGCTCCAAAACTGACTTCTTTCTCCGGGATGATTCTGCGTGACCTCCCGGAGTGGCCATGGGAATTGTCGGCGACTTCGTTTGGTTCGCCGGAGGTTGAATCTTCTTCGAAGGTTGCCAAGGTTGTTCTTTGGCCTGAATCGCCACTTCGGATTTCGACCTCCAGACTTTGCGGGTTGGTGGCGGCTTCTTTGTCACCTCCTTCTGCAGCCTTCTACGGGCTTCTTCAATTTGAGCCCGTGCCTGCGCTGATAGTGCGCGGCGCTTACGAATGCGCTCCTCTAGCGTTGATCGGTTCCGTTTGACGCGGATCCATTCGTTGGTTGGCGGCTTGGAGGAGCTGCCACTCATCTGTTGTTGAGGCTGCTTGCCTTTTCTGTTCTTCAGATCCGTATTGTAGCGGATCCCGTCCATAGATTTCATTGCCTTTGCGAATTGTTTCGCAAGGCGTTGACGTTGCCTTTGGCGGGCTCTCTTCGAGAGAGTCACCACGCCCTCGGCAACGGAAGATTTGGCCAGAGCAGATCTGACCTGGTTGGAAGTTGGAGAGATCTCACCCGATGCAGCTTCGGCATCCAGCGGGGCGAGATCTTCGTTGGTAGCTTCAACTTCTTCGTACCAACGAACTTTTCTCCTAGAGGAGAACTTCTTGGACTTGCAGGACTTGCGAGGGGAGGTTGATCCGGATGAGGACGACAAGTACTCCTCGAACTTCTGCTGGTCGAACTCGTATTTGACCTCCTCCACGACCGGTATTGAGATCCGCGGCTACGACGCAACGATCTCGGCAGCGAGATCGGTGGCTCCCACTGTGGTCGCCAGATTGTTCGTGGGAAAAATCGGGTTTTTCTTCATTGATTCCATTGCACTCTCAATAACTGTTTATCGGTTACAAAGATCCGGTCTTTTTATAAGATCCGGTTACAACAAAAATCAAAATAAAAGAAAAGAAAGATTACAACTTTTTCTCTTGTTTGTCGAACAAATCACGAGTTCCTATTTTGCGGTCGCTCGCTTGCGTGGGTTGTTTGCCTGCGCCGGGGTTTATCCGTGGACCACCATGAGATCTAGATCCGGTCGGATCTACGCAGTATAACGGGTATTATTTCACCAAGGAAATAATAGCCGGAGGGATTGTTTCACCAAGGAAACAATCGCTCAAATCTCGGGATCAAAGACCAAGCTTTGATCCGGAGTATATCGACGTAGATCTGAGATCCGGTCCTCTCGAACACCTGCCTTATTTGGCGTTGACGATCGCCGAGCACCAGATCTGGATGAACAAGTCCTTGACGTCCCAAAGTTTGAATCTTTTTAAGTTTGGAGCTTCGAATCCTGCAGGGCTTCGCCTCTCTCCAAAAATTCCAACCTCCTCAAATGAACAACCCCCTCTCCTATTTATAGCCAAGCGTCACTGTGCCCGTGCACGTGTGGCCAACACACACAAGAGGGGGGGGGGGGGGGGGGAAGCCGGCCACCTTAGGGTGGCTCGGCTTGGGCCGAGCCACCTTGGGGTGGCTCGGTTTCGGCCGAGTCCCCTCGGGTGTTGTTCGTTTTGGTCTTTTCCGCTGTTTCCGGTTTGTGGTTGACTTGGTTTGGAATCGATTTGTTGACTTGATTCCCGATTTAGCAGTAAATCCATTTCTGAGTTCGAGTCCGAAGCTGATCTTGATTCGATCGCGATTCATCCGAGTCCGTTCTTGGTTGGACGACTCATTGACTCCCCAAACCGTTGGATTGATTCCGCACGCGAATGCATTCTGTTGATCGCGTGCAATTTGTTGACCTTACCGCCTCGTCACTCGATGGTTCGTTGATTTGTCGATTCCCCGTGTCAAGCTGTGCGAAGGGACCTATAGGCAATTTTATACGCCTACAAAGTCCTATGGAAATGAAATCTTCTTCTAATTTTTTCCAACAATTTTCTTGAGGGTATACTCTATACAATTAATAGTTCCATGTAAAACCTTGTAAAATATAATGAATGAGTTTTTATTGTGAAATATATGCTTATATCATAGATGAATGTGATAGCAAGTGTTTGGGGATCAAACAAAATTATTTATGTGAGAGAGAACAAGTGTAAGGCCAGCACACAAACAAACATGCACAAACAGGATTTTTCCTATCCGGTCGATCGTGGTGGTCGACCGCACATCGGCCAGACAGCTTTTTTCCAGTTCGGTTGTATTAGGTTTTGGGTCGGGATTTTAGATTCATATATATATTATTATATCCGGGAGACCCTTTTCTTCATCAGCCCAAACCCTAGCAGCCTCCTCCTCCTCTCATGAAAACCCTAACCTCTTCTCCTTGGCGTTGTTCGATGGATTTTGGAGAGTTTGAGCGAGATCCGGCAGCTTGCAGCGAAGGAGGACTTGTTGCAACATTGTTTAGAGTTTTTCATCACCCCTCAGGCGAGTTTCATCTCGCCCAACCCTACACCCATGCTTTTAAACTTGTTTTCTAATATTTTCTTGTGATTTGTCATGCTATTTTATGTGTAAAGATAGATCTTTATATGATATATAGCAAAGAGAACAAGTTTTCAGTTAATAAAGATCACCCATGAATTTCTTAATGCAGATCTAGATCTAACAAGAGTTTTGAAAGAAAAATAATTGTTTTCAAACGTGTCGACATGCATACATGTGTTTAAAAAGGTTTCTTTTTTTGTCAATGGTGATTGGATTGTATTTTTGCATGTTCTAGTAATGGTAAATCACGTATATAAGATTGGTAGTATATAAAATCGTCGTTTATTGACTTTTGTATCAAAACCCTCGGAGCAGAAAACCTGCAGAAGGCTTTCTGTACCTGCGCGGTCGACCGTGGTGGTCGACTGCCGGGCGCGCAACAAAAACAGGAAGTTTCTGTTTCTTGCGTGGTCGACCGTGACGGTCGACCGCCGAGTGTGCAGATGAACAGAAATGTCCTGCTCTCTACGCGGTCGACCGTTGTGGGTGGCGGTCAACCGTTGGCTATTTTTGTGCATGCGCATGTCTTTTACGTGCATTTGTGTGGCTGGTGAGTTACTCGGGTTATGTAGGATTTTAATACATTGTAAATTGTGTACATGAGTTGACTATAGACATGAGATTTGATTTACTCACCGAGGCATGAGAATAAATGTTATATATGTTGGTTCTGACATCATTTACATGTTGAAGTTCTCATGTTGGACTATAAGCTATTGAAGTCCTCGTGTTGGACTATAATTTATTGAAGTCCTTATGTTGGACGATAATCTATTAAAGTCATCGTGTTGGACAATAAGCTGTTAAAGTCCTCATGTTGGACTATAATCCACTACAGCCCTCGTGTTGGACTTTAAGCTATTATCGTTCATGTATTGAACCTTTATCTGTTTCAGTCCACGAGTTGGGCATATATTTTTGACATATGTCAGGTCATTGAGATTATAGTTGGAGATGAAGTTATTGCTCCACGTTATAGCTTTTGGTTTTGGTAGTTAGCTATTTACAATGCGAGTTAACGGGATAGTTGACATACCTATGCTCGTATTGTAAATTCCTAAATATCAAACTTTCAATTTATTTAGAGTTGAAACTTGATTATCTATATGTATTAACAAATTTTTCTCCTATACTTCTAGCCTTTCCCTCTTGGTAGGTTGAGATGTTACTTGCTAGCGCTTGACGCTCGTTGTTTCCCCTCTTTCAAGTAACGAGCCAGGTCCACGGAGAGCCGTAACTTGATGGAGTTGCTCTAGCAGTTATTTATAGTATTTTATTAGTGGTTTATGTCAGAACTCTACAATAGATGTATTTATGAACATTTGAGTTATTATTCTAGTTTTGTAAAGGTGATGTGCCTTAATGTCAATTTATTTGATTCCCTATGTCAAGACACCTATATTCAGTCAGATGTTATATTTTTTTCTCAGAGATTGGTCTATTTATTCCAGTGGTGTTGATTTCTTTAGAGCTTATCTGTTATTGAGTATTTCTCCTGTATACTTTTTCTTACCTGTTTTGTACCTACACCTATGGTTGATTCTAACAGATAGATAGTAATTGTGATGAAGACATATATTATTACACGGTGTAGTGCATGACAGGTTTGATACTATTGGTTTCACCTTGGACTGCAGTCTTGTTGAAACCAGAGGCGTCACAGTTGGTATCAGAGATCTAGTTCCAGTATCCTTAAGATCATCCTGTGTTGAGTCGTGGAGTTTCTTAAGATTCGTGTATAGAGTCCACTAGAAATTTCTAGAATGAGTGAGGACGTTATATACGTGTATTCAAAAATTTCAAATACTTTTTTTATGATATTAAAAGTATTTGAGTGAATGATATATGATACAAATTTCTTATATATTTTGTTCGAGGACTTATAAACTTTCTTCTATATTCCCAGATGGCCAGACGTGGTAGACCTCGCACCCGGAGAGCTGGTCAGGCAGAGCCGCAGTATGCCCCACTAGAGCCGTAGCATGCTCCACCTGAGCCGTAACAGGCTCCACCTGAGCCGTAGCAGGCTCCCCAGTACTTGGTAGATCTTATGGCTCCCATAGCCGCTAGGATAGTAGTACTTGAGGAGCTTGTGACGAATCACATCACACTAGCTATTCCCATTGCAAAGAACCTTTCGGAGGACATACCAGTACCCACCCTATCGACATTTACTGATAGAGCTACAGAGTAGGAGGCTTGGCTCCGCTTAGTAGAGAGATACCAGAAGATGAGGGCACCGGAGTTCCAGGGACTATCAGATTCTCTTGCAGCACATAAATGGAAGGAGGATGTAGGTAATATCCTTGAGATACTTAATGTGACATAGGTTCAGAAGCAGAGACTGGCATCCTACAGTCTCAAAGGGGATGTAGGGAGATGGTATCGGCTATAGTTCACTACAGAGCAAAGGATGACCCTCAACTGGGAGGATTTCGTCTATTTCCTTGATGATTAGTATATCTCTTCCACGGCACGGGCAAGGAAAAAACTCGAGTTATCCAAATTGACTAAGAGAGACATGTCAGTAGCTGATTTCAAGAGAAGATTTATGAGCCTACTTTATTTTATGGGCATGTGGCAGACAGGGGAACGCCAGACGTAGATATTTCTAGCAGGAATTCGCCCTAAACTTCGTCGATACCTCATTTCTAGGAGGTTCTATTCAGTTCGAGAGATAGCGGATGCTGCCACATCACAGGAGAATGAATCAGCTATGTTTTAGAAGGACAAGAAAGAGAATACTAAGGATAAGGGCAAGAATAAGAGATCTTTTTCAGGACCCTAGTAGCAGCAACAACAACAAGACCCTCATAGGAGAGGACCCCAGCAGAATCAGAGAGCGCCTCAGCAGCGCAAGTTCCAGGGCACTTGTTTTAAGTGTCACAAGCTTGGCCACAAAGCATCAGAGTGTCGCAGTACACCAGCAGGAGCCCAGAAAGGGAGAGGGAAAAATCAGCAGCAGAATCGATTTCAGGGCCGAGTTCAGGGCCAGTAGATGAGACTAGAGGCATCGCTAATAGTTCCACAGATTAAGGGACAGGTTCATGCAGTTCAGGAGGTCCATCAGGGATATGTAGTTCCATATGCTCTACCTCCAGTAGCAGAGCAACCTCCAGCCACCGGTAGAGCCTATGCGGTAGTCCCTCGTGATCATGGTGCGAGCGGGGCCGTAGTGGAGGGTACGTTCCTCATGAACTCCTTTCCAGCCCGTATTCTTTTCGATTCAGGAGCTTCACATTCTTTCATATCTTATACTTTTATGATTATACTTCAGCTTATAGCTTAGCCTCTAGATATTCCTTTGTCAGTTTCCACCTCTCTAGATGAGATGTCGCTCTTGGAGAGTATTTGTAGGAGGTGTGTTGTCAGTTTAGACGAGTCTGAGTTTGTTGTTGATCTAATAGTGTTAAGCATGTCAGAGTTTGATATTATTCTTGGTATGGATTAGCTATCTTTCTACCATGTCAGTATCGACTGTTTTGCGAAAATAATCAATTTGCGAGCATCCGATGCGGCCGAGTTAGTTGTGGCAACCTCTCAGGGGAACCAGTTTGTGGAGTCATTACTGGCATACATCAAAGAGGTGATGCTTCGGGATCAGAGTGCTGATATATACAAGACTAGAGTTGTCTCAGATTATTAGGATGTCTTTCAGGACATACCTATGTTGCCTCCTGTGAGAGAAGTTGAGTTCTGTATCGAGTTGTAGCCAAGCATAGCCCCGATATCCCGAGAACCCTATCGCATGGCACCTTCTGAGATGAGGGAGCTATAGACCCAGTTGGAAGAGTTGTTAGCTCAGGGCTTTATTCGTCGGAGTCATTCTCCATGGGGAGCGTCGGTCCTCTTCGTGAAGAACAAGGATGGTAGTATGCAATTATGTATCGACTATTGTGAGTTGAACAAAGTCACTATCCAGAATAGATATCCTTTTCCTCGGATTGATGACTTATTCGATCAGCTGCAAGGAGCGTAGTATTTTTCAAAGATTGATCTTCGTTCTGGTTATCATCAGCTGCGGGTTTGGATGATAGATATTTCCAAGATCGCATTTCTGACTCGATATGGGTCCTTCGAGTTTTTGGTCATGCTATTTGGGTTGACCAATGTACCCGCGGTATTCATGGATTTGATGAACCGGGTTTTCCAGTGTTGACCATCCTCTGATCCACATGCAACAACCATTGCAGGCTTAAGAATCATCATCATGCTCGTCATCATCATCCTCATCTTATTTATCTCCAACTCTCTCTCCACTGTCCTATGCTGTTAGTGCGCAATTTTATGCGGCGCTGCCTTTCTATTGAGAAACTATGGCATCATTTAACGGTCGCCACCTGTGTCTCCTCCTCTTCTTCCTTCTAGCAGCAGCAGCATCCTCCTCCTCCTCTTCTTCAGCAATCAACAACAACGAGATCCAAAGTGGCTTTTATGCAACCCCGGACACGTCATCCTCGTCAAAATTCCAGCCCATTCTCACTGACCCGACCTCCACCTTCTCCTTCGGCTTCCTCCGCCTCAACTCCTCTCTCCTCGACCTCGCCATCCTTCACCTCCCCTCCTCCTTCCCTCTCTGGCGCGCCCTCCCCTCCCCTCCCTTCCCCTGGTCCCCCTCCGCCTCCCTCTCCTTCAACGGCTCATCCCTCCTCCTCTCCGACCCCACAGAAAGATCGCTTCTTTGGTCGGCGACGATTACGCGCCCTAATAATGTAATCGAAGACGGCTATAACCTTGTCCTCCTCAATTCCTCCAATCTCCAAATCATTGGAAAAACCCATCAACAAATTCTATGGCAGAGCTTCGACTTCCCTTCAGACACCATCGTCGAGCACCAAAACCTCACCTCAAAGTCCACTCTTTTCTCCGCGGACCGGCGCTTCTCCTCGAGACTGGGCCCCACTTACCTCGCGCTCTACATCCAGAACCTCGGCATGTACTGGAAACGCACGGCTCTGCAGGCCAAGGCCCGGATTGACTTCGCCCAGGGCCCAATCTACGCTCGCCTCGACCCGACTGGATTCTTGGGCCTCTATCAAAACGAGACCGCCATCGTCGACGTCGTCTCCTTCGACACCTTCAACGGCGGAGTCAAGAAGGCCCTCCGCCGATTAACCCTAGAACCAGACGGAAATCTCAAAGCTTACTATTGGAGCGGGTCGAATTGGGTTTCGGATTTCGCGGCCATTTCTCAAACCTGCGATCTCCCGGCCGCCTGCGGGCCCTACGGCCTTTGCCACGTGGAGGGGCAGGAGTGCGGCGGCTGCGTTGACGGTGAAGGGTGTGCCCCTACGGCGGGCTCGGGGAATTTTTGCGGGTCGGGTCTAAACGGCGGGTTTCGCGTGCTGCGGAAAGCGGGCGTGGATTTGGCGAATAGAGAGCTGCTCGGGTTCGTGGAGGTTGAGTCGTTGCAGAAATGCGAGGGGTTATGTGAGAATAATTGTAGTTGCTGGGGGGTCTTGTACAATAATGTTTCTGGGTATTGTTACGCGATCGAGTATCCGATACAGACGGTGCTGGCAGTGGGAGATGAGAGAAAACTAGGTTATTTTAAGGCGAGGAATTTAGGAGGAGGAAATGAAGGGAGGAAAATAGCAGGGTTGGTTTTGATAGTTGTTGGGGCGTTGGCCTTTGTGGCCGGTTGCGGGTTTACGGGTTATCGGGTCTGGAATGCGAGGAGGTGGAGGGGGAGCCACGAGGATGAAGTTGGGATGATGTCGTATAAGGATCTGAAGTCGAGTTCATGGATTGAAATGTCTTCTGATTCGTTTAGAAAGTGAGTTTTATGTTGATTTGAGACTTTGCGAGGAGCCTAGTTTAGTACTTAAGAGTGTAAGGGTTATTAATTTTTGTGCTTAAACCTGAGCTGCTAACAGCGTGAATTTGGGAGAGCTTACTAGTTCAAACAATATATACATAGCTTTATCCTTATTGTATAAACTGTATTTAAGTTAATTTTCAATGGAGAACAATTACAGTTGAAGTGAGAGAAGTGAGCGTCTCATCTAATAATGACCCAAAGTTAAGGGGAGTTCTCTGATAGTTGGCCTTAAAAGGCAGCCAATTAGGGATCGATTTAGTAGTGTCACGTTCTCGATTATGTCTCTGAATTTGGGCAATAATAGGTCCAAATAATTTCTTCAGAATAAATCCACTCTTACAGGGTTTCGGATTGCCGATTGGCACACTAGGGGACCTAAGCAATAATACGAATTGTGAGGGAGATTGTAGAATATATAGAGAGGTATTTGGACACAAAATTCATGATTGTTATGGATTCTTTCAATGCCTGCTTCACTAGGTAATATCTTCTTTACCTAGGGATTTTTTATATATCTTTACCTTCATTTTCATTTTTGACTAGAATGCTGAATTTTTGGCAGTAGGAGGATGATTTGAAATGCGAAATTCTGAAAGCTAGAAATAACTGTGAAATGTTACATGAAAATTAAACTGTGTCCAAATTTTCAAAGTAGCATTAACCTTCAAGTTGAAATATTGACGAAAACCAACTCCATAGTTTGATTGAACGCATTCCACGAACTGTCTTCCCTATGTGCACAGTGCAATGACAAAATTGTATCCAAATTTGTTTGCATATATGTTATATATGTTATGTATCTATTATCTTGAAAAGTAAGGAAACGTTAGTCTGAGATGAATGTAAGTTATTTTATGTCGGTTTTGGTGGAAATTTAGGTTTCGACTGTATTCAGCCCTGGATCTAGCCAAGGAGAACTGTTGAGGTAATATATACTGCTCAAGAGGAGAGATTGATGCATGAATTTGATTCTAGATATGTACATACTGGACACTGTCCATACTGGACATGACACTTTCTTAGACACTTCTTCAATATATAAACACACACACTCAAATATGCACTCAAATAAATACTACATGTTTGAATTAAAAAAAATCCACCATCTTATGGTTCTTAGACGTATATTCTACACTTACACTTCTTGGAACTCGTTGGACGCATCTCAAGTTTGTTTTTACGGCGCATCCCAATATAGAGCTACAATACTAAAGAATATTTGGTAACAAGCGACTTTCTAATTTATAATACTACAGTAAAACTATAAAAGAAACGTAAAACTTAACAAATATGAAAATGTTATAGAAATTTATGTCCCATAAAATGTGAGTTGAACAATAATATTGATCTCATGTATATTACTAATTTCAATGTACACGCGCTTGCACACATATATAATCATGCCCTATACCCTACCTTCGATAAAATTCTCGTACCTCATACCTTACCTGCATCCATACCCGTGCACATACTCAATGTAACATATAGTATCCTAGAGACATTGATCTCTACTCTTTTCAAGTTAATTCGTAATGTTAATGCTTATGATATTGACGTTGAAACATTTTTGAGTAGTGGTATTCATATTGAAATGAAGTTCTTTAGTCAGATGGAGAAGCTCTTGGGATATGTTACAGTCGGTTGTTTTTATTAAGTTGTTCCTTGTAATGTACCAATTCAGGCCTTCCGAAGCTTGATGAAAGAAGAACTTCAGCAAGACATACTGCCAGTGGCAGAAGGATGCTGCAGATTTTTAACATTGGTTTATGTACGTTGTAACATTTACCTGTCGAAGACCACACACAAACTGCTTGAGGGTTTTGCTTCAAACGACTGTCGAGTGTGCTGGATTTCACTCGAAAACTTCGAGGTGACTCTCCTCATATACCAATAGAGTAAATCAGGTGAGAATCTGGTTCTCCACATATTGGTTATTTACAGTCTGGTTATACTCAGGAATTCTATATTATAATCATATAATATGTTCAGATTCTACTTTTTACCAGCAGTTGTGCGGAGTTAAATTTAACAATCTCTGCTCACTACTACATATTTGCTCTAACGTAACGGTTCAAAACCGTTGCGTTAGTCATAGAACCGTCGCCCTTGAGCAAGTGCGATGGTTCTCAAACCGCCTTATATGCTGCCGTTGCCCTACCTCTACCGTAACAATTTTGAACTATATTGCGACGGTTTCTTGAACCGTTGCCCCCGTATCTAACGCATCGGTTTTAACAGGCAAGCAACTACAGTAACGGTTTTAATAGGATATAGCTATGGTTTTGATAGAGCTACGGCGACAGTTGGAGCTATTGCAACAGTTTTAAAAGACCTAACGCAACGGTTTTAGTAGGTTATAGCTATGGTTCTGATAGACCTACGGCGAGAGTTGGAGCTATTGTAACAGTTTTAAAAGACCTAACGCAACAGTTTTAGTAGGCTATAGCTATGGTTTCGATAGAGCTACGGCGACAGTTGGACCTATTGCAACAGTTTTAAAAGACCTAACGCAATAGTTTGGATTGAGCTATCGCAACAGTTTGGATCGAGCTATCGCAAAGGTTTTGATCGAGCTATCTCAGCGGTTTTAATCGAGCTATTGGAACAGCTCAATCAGAGCTGTTCTTGGTTTCCTACGTCAAAATAATATAGTATTCAATTACCTGGACAATCTTTTTAAGACGATGACCAAGTCAAATTTTAATACACAATATAAAAGTAATTATGTTGAGCATAATCAACCATAATAATAAGTGCCAACATACATCACTATAGTATAAAAACTATAAAGTATTAAATCCATACTACCAACATTTCAACTCAGAAAATATCATACCGAACTAACATTCAAACAATATACATCAACATTTGATTACAAAACATAAAACTTCTCGGTCAAAGACTATATTCTCTATTTGTTTCCAAAAACTTGTTCCTCAATGTCAAATACTCACTAGGAACCTGTCAGTATCAATCTCAATCTTGGCTTTCATCATTTCTGTACCTGTGTAAATTTCCATGAATTAGCATAATTTTTGCAATGATGATAATAAAATTAGGGAAAAAAGATGTTTAAAAAGGAAGTTAAGAGAACATATTAATCCATGAGTACCAGAAGCGTGATGAAAGGAGCAAAAAAATTTTAGTTTCAGAATTAATACAGACACATTTGACAACAAAAGGGGGGGGGGGGGGGGGAGGGGGAGGGAGGACGTACGACGATCATCTTCCATCATCACCCATCCCTAAATACATCATGGTCACTTAGGCCATCTTCTTGGTTCACTGGAGACTCTTCTGCTATATCTCTAAATACATCATGCAATAACCCATCCAGGTTGTCTTGAGCATCATCAGCAACATCATCAGCTTCTTCATTATTGTCATCAACATCCATCCTTGATGACACACCCTCTCCGTGAAAGAACAAATCATAATAATTCTCCACAAATCCTTTGACAATAAGGTGATCATAAACAACATCACGACTATACTAAAAACGATTACAGCAAATGCGACAATGACAACATGTTTCGATGGTTTCAGAACCTCCCTAACTGCCTTGAGGCTATCCTTAAATGTGAGAGAGTTGTTAAAGTTGTTGCCAACCGATGATAAGGTCAAATCTTGCATTCTTATTCAAAAATAGAGCATCCGGAAAGCCTATAAATATAAGCCTAGGGCCCCTATACACGGGGAATCGGGAATTTGGAGCTGGAGGCGAAGCCCTATCATTTTGAGCAGCAAAGGAGCATGAATTTCAGAGAGGAGGAAGAGAGATCGGTGAGTTCTTCAGCATAAAGAGGAGGAGTTCGAAAGATCTGCAACCTTTTGACATCATTGCATCAGTTCCTTAAGATCGGACTTTGTTTCGATCTTGAGAAGAGTATTAATCTCACTTTGTCAAGAGATTTACTTCTATTCTTGTGTCTTTTATGATATAAGAACATCGAGATTCCAATCTGTTTAACCAGATCTAATTTCTTGGTGGTCCATAGAACAACCATCCCTGGCACAGGCAAAGATCTCGCGCAAGCAGCGATCGATAAATGATCGTGTGAGTGTTTCTAGGAAATTCTCTGTTTAAATTATTTTATGTAGAGAAGTCTTATAAAAAGGCTCACTCTTTTGAACTTGTAAGTCGATAAACGATTGTAATAAGTTCCCAAATAAATCAAATTTTCGACGCAAACATGTTGGTGACCACAGTGGGAGTTAACGGTCTCACTATCGAGACCGGAGTGTCACAACTAAGGATCAAGATCCAGATTGAAGCAGAGGTCGAGTATGAGTTCGACCAGCAGAAGTTCGAGGAGTACGTCTCATCCTCCTCCTCTAGATCATCCTCCCCTTACAAGTGCAGGAAGGTCTCTTCTTGAAAAAAGATCCGTTGGTCTCCAGCTCTGAAGACCTAGGGTGATGACTCTCTCCTAATCGCCTCTTCGACATCTAAGGAAGCTAGATCTGCTACTCACAACAACTCCCCTCTAGTCAAGAAGTTTCCTGCTGAAGGCGCACCAATTCTGATGAAGAGGGCTCGTTAGAGGTAGTGCCAACGCCTTGCTCATCGATTTGCTAAAGCCCTGGAGTAGGTTGATGGACTCCGCTATCAAGCGGATTTGGAATTTAGGAGGAGTCAAGTGATTAAGCCACAGCCACTATAAGCAACTAATCCCTCCTCCAATCCATTAACCAACAAGTAGGTTCGTGTCAAATGAACCCGTTCGATTCTCGAGGAGCACATCCAGAAGCGTCGTGCACTTCTCGCTCATGCACAGATTCTCGTGCAAAAGGCACAAGAGCTACAAAAGGAAGAGGTGGCCAAAGAATTGCCAAAATCTAAATAAGTCTAGGTGTCGAAGGCTAAAACAACATCGAAAACAGTCGAAGCACCTCTACCTAGTGCAAAACACCAAGTGTGTTTCGCATCTGGTGCGAAACACCAAGTGTGTTTTGCACTTAATGGTACGAAACACCAAGTGTGTTTTGCACCTAATGGTGTGAAACACCAAGTGTGTTACGCACCTGGTCCGAGCTCCGCATATGTTTCTCAGCCTCTAACAGCCTCTGATCCCGCTCCATCTGATCTTGTACCTCCAGTGAAGCCTCATGGAAACATGGACCTGTCCAAATTCAAAATAAAGATGGCGAATTGCCTTGGTCCTTTGCATGAGGATCGAGGCAAAGCTCCAGTTAAAGAACGCTTAGGTCCGGTAAACAAATCCTAAGCGACTCTTTAGGCTAGGGGTCGTACATGTCCTCCCAACAAGTTGAAGCCATCCTATATTAGGAAAACACCCATAACCGTCTGCTTAGGGTTACGTGTATAAGACCAGGAGCCTGTTAAGGTCCCACACTCGTGAAGGCATGGTTCCAAACTTGCGACTCCTGAGAATGCCAACAAGGCATCATATTCCCAGAAGAAAACATGTTCATCAGACGGCAACGTTATACCTAGAGATTCAAACCAACAACCGATAGATTATTCCAATCACAACATCGATGAGTTGTACTATCGGGCTAGTGGTATGAACAAATCTCGAAAGAGAAGTATTCCGAAAAAGGACTCTCATTGTCCTTGTAAGACGTCTATCAGGGTAGTATTATCAGAGTGTAGCTGTCTTAAGACCTCTTCACAGAGGGTCTTGGTATTCCAAAGGCTTTCCACTAAAGCGTCGAAACCCAAGTCAAGGTGTTTCCGCAAAAGAAAATCAACCGATCAAGAGGACGAATTCCCTAAAGTCACTACCAACATGGTTGACAAAGGAAAGTCAGCGATTGCCTCGAACAGCTCTAATTCTGACTTTTCTCCCGAAAGAAAAGTCAATTAAGGAATAGCCCAATGAATATCTTAGCTCCAGCTAGAATCCATCAGACATAAGGATTACCTGAGGATGCACGAAGGACTGTCTTCAGATGACGAACTTTCGGATACTTACTCCGCAATTGCCTCCAACGATACCATGTCTATCATAGGACAAGCTCATAAAGTGTTCATGGTCAACATCAAGCAAATAGCCAAAATCCTCGAAGACGCTTTGGCCAAGCAGAAGGAGGCGTTCAAAGTTGAAATGGAATTAATTGTGCAGCGAATAAGGGAATTACATGACCAACAGATTCAGACTTTGTCAGATCAGATTGGTGAATCTAGGCATTGCAACATTACCAATTAGGAAGATAGTGATTTAGAAGTGGAGGAAAATCTCAACGCTGATACCCCTCCCGACAACAAAAATGTTGGGGTTGGTCCCATCAATAATAACAATATTAGGGATGGTCCTGTTGTTCCTCCCCAAAATCACCCAAAGGGAAGTACATGCGAAGAGGTCTAGAAGATGAAAGACCTCGAGAGTAAGATCAACACCTTGATGTCCGCCCGAGAGGTGAAGAAGATCGGGATTCCATGTTCGTATCCCAGAGAGTAGGAGTCGATTCCGTATCCGGCGAAGTTCAATCTAATTAACTTCATGTCGTTCGACGGAAGAGGTTCACCTATTCAGCACCTAGTTTATTTCATATCCCACCTGGGCATGATCTCCAGCAATGAACCTTTGATGGGCCGGTCATTCGTTGGTACCCTTCACGGAGCTGCATTTGACTGGTACCGTTGTCTCAAGCTGAGAAGTATCAATAGCTAGAATGACATGGAAGACTTGTTTCTCACCAACTTCTTCGATGATGACACTGAGGTGTCTATCAGAACACTCTTCGATGAGAAACAGAAAGATGGAGAGTCGGTCAATAGCTTCGTCAAACGCTTCCCGAATAAGATGATGAACTACTGAGATCCGGTTATAGAGGAGTTCATCATCCAAACCTACCATAACAACCTTTCTATTAACGTCCTGGAAGCCATGGGGGTCATGCTGTCCAAAACCTGGAAAGACTTGAAAATTCACAGCGAGCAAGCCCAACGTTTTCTCAAAAGAAAGAAGGCTTAGAGAAGCCAACCCACGCTGCCTGTGGATGATGTTGATGTTAATCAAACATTACAGTGACAATCGCAGTAGAAATCACCACAACAGACACATTAGATGCAGTAGTACTCCTTCAGGAATGATGAGCTTCCAGCCATCTTCAAGTATCTCTTGAATAATAATAAAATTGAGCTACCACCAATTAAAGATCAGGAGGGAGCTAAGAGGATTACGGATCCAAAATACTGTGCATACGACAGGAGGGTTCTTCATCCCACCAAGGCTTGCTTTGGTCTCAAAAACAAAATCTAAGCCTTAATTGACTCTGGCATCATAACGGCAAGACAAACCAAATGAGAACGGTGATAACTGCAAAGAGTATACGAGTATAAACTGCTTCTTCATACACTCCAAAGGGCATACGAGTATAAACTATTTCCCAAACCTTCAACTAGTATACAAGGGTAAACTGTTCGGGAAGTTTCTAAAGAATATTACACATAATATTCTTAAGGATAACCTAGCTACCTCCGACTGATATAAGAGACTAAAAGTGCTCCCTTAAGTTGCGCGCTCCAACAATGTAGCCGAATGTGAGTGAACTCGGGTTCACCCAAAAACGTTAGGGGTGGATACGAGGTTATCATGGCTAAATACAAGACCTGATTCTGCATCAAGAACAGCAACATGGCTCACAAACATGAAGTTCCTGAAAAAGTACTATCCCTAATACGTTCGGGATAACCTATTTAACGGGAAGTTCCTAGAGAATGCTATGTATGGTATTCTTAAGGATAACCCGAAACTAATTGATTATTCAAGGAGAAAACCCATCATCTAAATAATTCACTCTTAATCATGATAAAAGTGATTAAGAAACTCCCGCTGTGGCTGTTCAATCATGTCCAAAATGATTAAAACCCTCCCACTATGATTTTCGAAGCACTCTTTTGTTGAGATGAAATTTAATGACTTCATCAAGTCAATCTTCCCTCACGAAACTCTAAAATCCTTCAAGGATGAATCACATCTCATTTGTTTTTCCTTCATCTGATTCTTGGTTGGTTTCAATCTCGGGATCAATTCCGCCAACTCCCACTCTGACTTTCCAAGTACTTTTTCATTGAGATGAGATTCAATTACCTCATCGGGTCAGTCTTCCCTCATGAATCTCCCACAGTTTAATTGTGGAGTGCTTGATAATTCACAGTCCTCCACCATAAAATCCCTCACCGATCAAATCAACTAATGGTGGGTCCACCAAAATTCTTCATGATTAAATCCACCCAAACTCCCGTTATGTCCGAGCCTTTAACTCTCCCACTGTTGAGCTCTGACATAACACCCAAAATTTCAACCCATGACGATTGCCAAACCCTTTTTTGTGTCATGGTTTTGTCACTTGATACCGAAAACCCCCTCTGAGTGATTTGTGCAAATCAACATTTCCACTGTTATTTTCACATTCACTTCCTCTGTTTGCTTGGTCAAACTTTTAACCAGTTAGGACCAAAGCCAAAATCTCCTCTTGATTTTTTCTATGAACAAGAGGTCCACAAATTAAATGACAAACCTTTAAACAGTTAGGATCATCTCAAACTCCCTTTGGTCATACCTTTAAATAGTTAGGATCGTCCTAAACTCCCTTCGGTCAAACCTTTAAACAGTTAGGGCCAAAGCTAAAATCCCCTCTTGATTCCTTCCATAAATGAGAGGTCCACAAATTAAACGATCAAACCTTTAAACAGTTAGGGTCGTCTCAAAATTCATCAGTTAATCAAACCTTTAAACAGTTAGGACCAAAACTGGAATCCTCTTTTGATAAACGAGAGGCTTCCACCCACATCAAGTGTTCAAACCTTTAAACAGTTAGGATCGTCTTAATCTCCCCTTTGATCAAACCTTTAAATAGTTAGGGCTAAAGTTAGAATTTCATCTCGATAAACGAGAAATTTATTTTTAGATTGGATAACTAAACCTTTAAACAGTTAGGGTTATCTAAATCTTTTTGATTCTCAGAGTGAAAATCTCACTCTTAGTTTCATCCTTCAGATTCTCAAAGCGGAGATTCCACTTTGAGTTTCTTTTGCACCTGGAGATGGAATATAAAATTCTTCCTCTCTGGTATAGAGTTCGTCTTTTCCCCAAGAGAAGACAAAATTAGGTTCGTCTTTACCCCAAGAGAAGACACAACATAGCTCTTCAGCACCAAAATCCATACGTTTCACGCATGTAAAACTTTATCTCGACTCCTAAATAGAGATAAATCTACGCCTAACATGCATTACCGGTTAGTCTTTCGCCACAAAAATGACACCAGAATCCATGTCTGGGGAAATTTATCTCAATCCCTGAATAGAGATAAGTCTACGCCTAACACGCATTACCGGATAGTCTTTCATCGTGAAAAGGATACCAGAATCTATGTCTGGGGGACTTTATCTCAATCCCTAAATAGGGATAAGTCTACGCCTAACACATATTTCTAGTTAATCTTTGCCACGAAAAAGATGCTAGGATTCTTATCTAGGGGACATTATCTCGATCCCTAATAAGAGATAAATTTGCATCTAACACATGCTACCGGGTAGCCTCTTCCCATAACAATGGCAAAGTTTACGTATTCAATATCGTAGCACTATGAGAGTTAACTCTCTTAGCACAACGTTACATGTGAAACGGACTTAGATAATTCACATGCAAATCCGATTCAAACGGTAATCGGTAAAGGCACATCAAATCCGTTGAGGGCTGAGGGTAAGCCAAAAACTCTAAGTCTATGCCTAACAGGCGTTATCGGGTAGCCTATTCACATGATAATAACAAAGTCTATATATTTAATATCATAGTACTAAGAGAGTTAACTCTCTTAGTATAATGTTACATGTAGAATAGACTTAGACAATCTACATACTAGCCCGACTCAAATGGTAGTCGGTAAAGGCTCATCAAATCCGTTGATGGCTGAGAGTTTGCTAAAAATCCTTTTATATTTAGATAAACAGCTTACAACGTTGTATTCACTCTCCTAGCTCGGAGAGCTTCCCTTCACAAAACTCGTACAAGCTTTATCTTCAATCAGCTTTAATAGTTGGTCTCGTGACTCGAGCAAACTGGGGTAGCTTCATCGATAGTAGTTGTGTCATCAGCAACGTCTAGTCCTACAATCAAATCTCATACAAGGAGCTCAACCTGGCGAGCATCCGATGCATCCACATCTTGTTCTCACCACACTCTGATGAGTATACGAGTACAAACTGCATCTCCTTGAACCTCCAACGGGTACATGAGGTTAAACTAATTCCCGAAACTCTAAGGAGTATACGAGTATAAACTAGTTCTCCCCGCTCCAACACCTTAAGAGCTTAAACTGTATAGACTCTAGTTAACGTATGAGTATAAACTTTGTTCACGCCGGTCAATGCGTGGCGATGAGAGTCTACGTCGGTTAACGTGTGATGATAAAAGTCAACATAGGTCAACTTGTTGTAATGAAGGTCAACACACGTCGATATTTTCGCCAAAATATGGCTCAGGTACATTCACACCACAACGAATGTCGACACCGGTCAACATGCTAATAATTTCATTAAAATAAAGCTCAGGAAAAATTCCAGGTCAAAGGATAATCCTTAGGAGTTTAATTATGATTTAGATACGAGTTCCCAACGAAGATGATCAGTTCAACGTTGATTCAACAACACGAGCTAAATTCAGAAATCAACACACCAACTTCAGTTCAAGATTTCAATAACAGTCAGACGATAAATGTAGCACCGGAAGAATTTTAGCTATTCAACAAAATATTGAATAGACTGAAAGCTGAAGAAGTCAATGAATTGAAGGCTAGGCGTATCATATCCAAAGTATTCCAGGCTCCTCTATAAAAGAATGAGACTAAAATACTTTAGAGGGGGTATCTGTAGGTGTTAAAAATTATCTATAAGTTCCTGCATATAGTTCAAAGAAGAGAAGGTGATGAACGCTATTATCCAAGTCAAATAGGATTGTTCGATGTCATAAAGAAGCAAACGAACGCATGAAGAGAATTGGTAAAGCATACAAGTCAACGGAACATGCGAAACAATGGACAAACGACCCCGTGTTTTTCACCTATAGTGCAAAACACCCTTGGTGTTTCGTACCCATGTGCGAAACACCATTGGTTTTTCATACCTGATGCGAAACACACAAGGTGTTACATACGTGTCGGGATTCCCGGGACATGTTTCAGTTGTTTCAATCTGTTTTGATTGTTCTAGAACCTCCCAAACTGCCTTGAGGCTATCCTTAAATGTGAGAGAGTTGTTAAAGTTGTTGCCAACCAAAGATAATGTCAAATCTTGGGTTCTTATCTAAAAACAAGGTATCTGAACGCCTATAAATACAAGCCTAGGGCCCCTATACACGGGGAATTAGGAATTTAGAGCTGGAGGTAAAGCCCTGTTATTTTGAGCAGTAAAGGAGCATGAATTTCAGAGAGGAGGAAGATAGATATGCGAGTTCTTCAACATAAAGAGGAGGAGTTCAGCAGATCTGCAACCTTTTGGCATCCCTGAATCAGTTCCTTAAGTTTGGACTTTGTTTTGATCTTGATAAAAGTATTGATCTCGCTTCGTCGAGATATTTACTTCTGTTCTTGTGTCTTTTATGATATAAGAACATCAAGCCTTCAATCCATTCAACCAGGTCTGATTTCTTGGTGGTCCACGGAATAAGCATCCCCGGCACAGGCAAAGATACCGTGCAAGCAGCAATCGATAAATAATCCTACGAGTGTTTCTAGGAAATTCTCTGTTTAAATTCTTTTGTGTAGAGAAGTCTTATAAAAAGGCTCACTCTTTTGAACTTGTAAGTCGATAAACAATTGTAATGAGTTCCCAAATGAATCAAATTTCTGATGCAAACAGAGGCATGCTCTAGTACAATCTGAACTGGCTACTTCCGCTACTATCATTGCCTGATTACAGGCGTAGCTTGTTAAGGAGGAAATGGCTATGATGAAACTCCACCTTAAGAGTGCAGATATTTTTGATAATTATTGCAGAGAAATGTAAGATCTTGAGGAGATTCGGAAGGAGACCACTGCCGTGGTGCCTATTGAAGCTAAGCTCAGGAGGGAGGCTGCTGAAATGGTCCGAGCGACCCACGAAAAGAAGCTCTCAGACACCAAGTCCAGGCGCGCATCCATTAATCTGATGGGCCCTAAAGCTTAACTCTGTATCGTTTTTCTTGATGCAAATAAAGTTTGATCTTGTATCATTTCTCAGTATTTTGAATAGAAAGTGATATCGTTTTAGTTTTCCATTGTCTGTTTTCCGCGTGATGTTTTGATTTGAAACAATGAAAATGATTAAAAGAAGATGCCAAAAGTGTAATGTTAACTTATCATAAATTAGAAATTCTCTTTATTATCATTAGAATAATTTCAAAAAAATTTAATCATCAGAGGTGTAATGTTAACTTGACAATATACGAGCTGGGAAAGATTTAAAAGAGTTGTTACTCTTAACTCAATAAATTTTGAGTAACCAACCCCCAGTCTAAGCGGGATTGATTTCTCTCCTTAGACTTGGCTGGGATCAGAAAAAGGGTCTCATGATCTACGGGTAGTATTTCTTGAGAATTTTCTCATTGATTGGTATCATGAGCTTATCACCTTTCTGATTGATGAGACGGTATACTCCGTTCGAATAGACTGATTCTATTATGAAGGGTCCTCCCACTTGGGATTGAATTTGCCTTTGGTCTTGTGCATCATCACCATAGGTCATCTGATGGCCAACACCAAATCACCTTTCTTGAAGATTCTTTCATTAACCTTCTTGTTGTAGGCTTGAAAATTCGAGCTTGATATAACTCGATCTATTGCTTGGCTTGAAGTCGCTTATCATTTAATGCTTCTAATTCTCGAAGACGTAGCTGATGTTGTTCTTCATCTATCATCTTGGTCGCCAGGGAAATTCTTAGGGATGAGATCTAAATTTCTAAGGGTAATACAGCTTCGCAACCATATACCAAAGAAAATGGAGTGGCTTTCGTCGGGGTCCTCACCATTGTGCGGTAAGCTCATAAACATTCGTTGAGCTTTTCATCCTAGTCATGTCGACTTTTAGAGACAAACTTTTTGAGAAGCTTCACGATGGTTTTGTTGAAAGCTTCTGTAAGGCCATTGGCTAGCGAGTAGTATGTCGTTGATGCAACACTTTGGATCCTGAACTTATCACAGAATCTCTAAAAACTGTGACTGACAAACTGTGTTCCATTATCATGGACTATTCGTCTCGGTATGCCAAAGCGGTAGATGACGTGATGTTTGATAAACTTGATCACGTTCGAAGTCTTGACTTCTTTTAAAAGAATGGCTTCTACCCACTTGGAAAAGTAATCGGTTAATGCTAAGATAAACCAATGTCCTTTGGATGTTGGTGGAGCGATGGGTCCAACAATATCCATCCCCTACATTTCGAATGGTCAAGATAAAGATGTTGGATGTAGATTTTCTGGTGCTTGATAAATAAAGTCACCATGGATTTGACATGCATGACACCGTTTAGCATAATCAATAGCGTTTGCGAACATCTTTGGCTAATAGTAGCCAATTCTTTGGAGTCGATCCACTAATTTGGCTCTGTGCGTGAGCACCATACATTCTATCATGAGCTTCTTTAAAAGCCTCCTGCGTTTCTTTTCTGGAAATACAGCAAACCAAGACTCCATCATGCGATTTTTGGTACAAGGTTTGAGAAACCGCATCATAATAGAATCGAAGGGCATTCTGTTTGATGACGGCCACTTCCTTAGAATCATCAGGCAATATCCCATACAAGACATAGTTAATAAACAAGAACCACTAATCCCTTGGTTCAAGCTCAATTAAAGTTGCACAGGTGATTTTCGCTGTTGTCTTATTTGAGCAGTCTTCTAAAGGAAACTTGTGGTGATACAAGTCACGACCCATAACGAATATCGTTATTTCAGCCTTTGGTGACAATGCTAATGAAGTTGCCAGCAAGGCTAAAGCATCTACATAGGTGTTCTGAACTCGTGGAATGTATCCGATAAAGAAGCCTTCAAACTTTCGGGCTAACTCTAATGCTGCAAAATGATATGGGATTAAATCCTCATTACACACTTCATATTCTCATGGGACTTGATTCACAATGAGCTAGAAGTCACCGTTAGCCTCGAGATGTCGAATGTTGAGCTCCTCGCCCAACTGCATCCCTAGTAGCAGAGCGTTGTACCCCGCTATATTGTTGGTACATGGCTCAATTAAGGAGAAACCTCTTGAGACCACATGACCATTTGGGGATACGAGTACTACCCCCACACCAACAGTGATTCCTCTGTTCGGATTTGCCCTAGACGCGCTGTCAAAGAATAATTTCCATATCTGCATGATTTCTTGGGTTACACAAGCTTTGGCAACTTTATCTTGTAAGTCCTCATATAATTTAGAAGAATCAGATACCAGATGATCAACTAGGAAATCTACCAGAGCTTGGCCTTTAACAACCTTTTGAGGCATGAATTGCATGGAATATTGTGATAGGAGTATCGCCCATTTCGCTAGATGGCAATTCAGTAAAGAGGGTTTCGTCATTAACACTCTCAAAGGATTCACCTTGGAGATGACATGAATTAATTTTCCAACGAAATAGTGTCGCATCTTATGGACAACAAACACTAATGCAAGTCACTCTTTTTCTACCGGATTGTACCGGTGTTCGGCTCTAATCATGGTTCTAATGAGGTAGTAGATTACTTGCTCATGTCCTTAGTCATTGTTCTGGGATAATAAAGATCCAAGAGAATGATCCATGGCTCTTACAAATAACAAGAATGGTTTCCCTAATGTTGGGGTCACAAGGACATCTGGTTGAGTGAGGTACCTTTTTATTTCCACAACTACCTTTTGATAGTCTTCATCCCAAGTGAATGAGATTCCTTTCTTCATCAACTTGGTGAAGGGTTGGTAGTGTCCCGATAGATTAGATATGAATTTTTGAATGTAAGCTAATTTGCGTTGCAAGCCTCTGAGCTATTTGATGTTTCTCAGAGGTTGCATTTCTTGGATGACACGAACCTTTTCTGGGTCAAGGAAGATTCCTTTAGATGTGACTATGAATCCCAGGAATTTACCGTTGGCTACCCTCAGGAACAATTTAGTTGGATTCATCTTCAATTGATGTTCTCACATGATATCAAACATCATCTTCAGATCTTCAAGATGATTGCCTTTCATCCACATAGCATTCAATCTTCTTACGTAGATATTCACGTAAGATTGTATTCATTGCATGCTAATAGGTTGCGCCAGTGTTCTTCAATCCAAAGGGCATTACTATGTAGTAATACACACCCAATGGTGTTCTGAAGGCGGTGTGTTTTTCGTCTTCAGGGTAAATTTTGATCTGGTTGTATCCTGAAAACCTATCTATAAAGGACATCCTCTCATACCCTTAAGTATTGTCGATCATGACATCTGTAATAGAGAGTGGAAATTCATCTTTCGGACATGCAGTGTTTAGGTCACGAAATTCGATGCAAATTCGGACCTTTCCATTTTTCTTAGGCATATGAACTATATTAGCTATCCAGTCAGGGTATTGTTCCTCTCTAATAAAGCCCAAGTCGATAAGCTTTTTGATTTCCGACTCAATCGTCTTCATGATCTCTGGACGGAACCGACATTGTTGTTGCTTAACGGGCTTCGCATCCAAATCGATGTTAAGACGATGTATGGCTACTTTAGGATCAAAACCAGACATGTCTTCATAATTCCAAGCGAAGACATCTATATATTCTCTGATGAGAGATATGAGGTCTTCTTTTTCGGATGATGATAAGCTCTCACTTATGAAGATTGGCTTGTGATTGATTTCATCCCCCATGTTGACTTGGATTACCTTATCTTCTGTGAGCAGCTCATGTTGTTCGAAGCATATGTCCTACAAAATGTTAAGGTGTTTGATTCAAGGGTCGTCGGTTGACTCAATTAACTTTTCATCATCCTCCTCTGCATCTTCATCTAGATGATTAGCTGAAGTCATATTCATAGACATGTTTTTAAATAATGCTCTGATGCTCACATCGGATTCCCATGATGATGTTTCGAATGAATGGTCTTGTCATAGACAATCATCAGCTTCATTTTCTGAAAGGGGAGGGGTTAAAATATAACCTAACCCTCTTTCAGTTTTATGATAATAATTAGGAGGTTTTCCTTCTGGAGTGAAAGATCGAATTGGTGCTCGTCTTCCATTCCCGAAGTTTAAACCTTCCTGTTTATCAAAGTCATAACCCATTCTTCTCATCAGATGGATGGAATTGGGTTCATGATAATGAAATAGCGGGATCCCAAGATCTTCATCTGAACTTTCTCACTTGGGTGACTTAGAGTTGACTTTACCAAAATATATTGGATTTTAACCTTTTTTTTAGACGAGACCATGAAGAAGGCTTTCTGCACATCTTCCATCTCTTTAAATGTAACGAAGGATGATTTGAGTGGAAAATCAAGTGATGTCTCGACATACAATGTGTGCCATAGATTTATACTTGCATCTGTAAATGTCTCTGTTTTCTCACATTCAGAGGACATATCAGACAAGTAAGCCAAATTGAAATCTTTATTAATGTACCACTCGCCCTCACTTGGTACATTATTATTATCAGCTCATTCTGGCTTATTACATTCAGATCTAACTCCCACGGATACTCTTCCTTAGGTTTAGGCTCGATGTCCCCTTTGTTGACACTGCCGACGGTTTCCTTCGGCTACTCTAGCTCTTATGAGTCCAAATAGAAGACCGAGTCGGTATGAAAATTCTCCACACCTATGAAAGGTTGCTTCTCTACGATCATGGTTTTGACTTCTCCCTCTTCATCAGCATATTTCTTTACCTGATGAAGGGTAGACGGGACGATACGATTTGCATAAATCTAGGTCCGTCCTAACAATTGATTATAGGATGTGTCCACATCTATGATTTAACAAGTCACCTCCGACTTAAGATCTCTTATTTGGCACCTGAGTTTGATCTTACCTAAGGGTCGGGTGCTGTTGGTATTGAAGCCAAAGATAGTAGTCTGAGTAGAACTCAATCGATGTAGAGGAATCCCAAGGACTTGCATAACTCTATATGGCATAATGCTGAGTGCAAAGCCTGGATTGACTTAGGCATAGCTAAATCTCAGAGGACCCAATATACCCTGTGTAATACAGTGGTCTATCGTGCTTGTGCTTGATTTGCATATCTTCTTGTCTAAATGATATGCATGGCAAACTTCTCACAGCTTGTAAGCATTGTGCACATAATTGTTCTTTCGTAACTTCTGGGACTGCAGGAACTTGTGTTATAAAGCTCTTTGTGTTCATTAAAGCTTCAATCATAGCCTCCCACATGGTCTTGGACAGTCGCAAGAGCTCATATAGGATGATCCTGGCTGGAATATTGGCCAGTTATGTCATAACATTGAAACAGAAGGGAGTGTTTGATCCTCCAGCTTCTTGAAGAAGATTTTTGTTCTAGCGGAGCTCCTTCTATTTCCCTTTGTCTGTAGGCTTCCTAGGGGTAGAACCCCCAGCCTCTTCAGCCTATTCTTCTACTCCTTGACCAACTTGATCATACTTTTTCAAGTATATCTTTCATGATCTGGTACCTGGATTAGCTTCTTGTTCGATTGCAAGAATCTCTTTCTCCTCATCCGAGTCAGTAAGAGGGACGAGATGATCATCATCTTCGTTCATAGAGGGGCTAATCACATTGGAGGTTTTAGCCTTGATTCTCTTTTTCTTCGCTGATGTGCTTGCCCATTGTTGGTCTTCAAGCAAGTCGGGATGGACTCATATTATCTCTCCTTTTGGAGTAGTAAGGGGTACCAACCCTTTCTCTTTCTGATCATGAAGTTCA
Source organism: Asparagus kiusianus (assembly GCA_022839385.1). NCBI lineage: Eukaryota > Viridiplantae > Streptophyta > Magnoliopsida > Asparagales > Asparagaceae > Asparagus > Asparagus kiusianus. The sequence continues at coordinate 54,408 of BQKN01064880.1, read as the reverse complement.
GTATTTTTCAAGTGTAACTCTCCTTTAGCTATAGGAATGATGCCATTAGGAGTTGCAATGGGTGGAAAGTCTCTGAGTTGGACCGATGTCATATTGGTAGAAACGATATTCTGTTCTGGCTTCAACTTGAGCACATCGGCATCGACCAGTGCTTGCAAAATATCCTTAAAGATGTAACATCTCTTTGTTGGATGTCCAAGCATTCTATGATAGCAACAGTAGTTGGGTTCGTCCACTTTTCCAGCCTTTTCCTATCTCTTTATTTCAGGTAGCTTCAACTTATTGTTCTTCCAAAGTAGCTGGAATAGAGTGTCCACATGGTCCTCTTTGAAAGAGTACTATTTGGGTGCTCTTGGTTGACTTGATTCCTTGCCTTGCTTAGTAGGTGGCGCTCGAGTATTGGTATCAGTGGCTAGAGTATCCTTTCCTTTCGGTCGAGGAGCATTGCCTTGACTAGGTTGCACCGACTGCTTTTGTTTGCTTGTTTCTTCAGCTCTAACATAGGCAACAATTTCTTCTGCTTGTTTTCCTTAGGAAACAAACTGTTTCCAGGAACGGCACTCTGCAACCACCATTTGAGCTAGGAGATTAGTCTACAAATTATGCCGACAGGTTTCCACCAAAGTAGCTTGTGTCATACCCGAAGGACATCACAAGGCCATGCCTTAAAATCTTTCTACGTAGGCTTTAATAGACTCGCCTTTCCTCTGTTTAGTGGCAAGAAGGATAGGGACAGAGACTTCTGTGTTATCTTCGAAGAAGCTGACTAGAAATAGCCTTTCTAAATCTGCCCACTTCTGAATAGATCCAACCGGAAGTTTCATGAACCATTCAAAGGCAACCCCCTTGAGGGTACCAATGAATAAACGAGTCAATATGGCGTCGTTTGGTATCACATTACCAGTCTATGACTTAAAATAGTAGATATGATGTTTTGGCGATCATGTACCGTCAAAAGCTTGTAGAATAAGGGCTTTGAACCTGGGAGGATAAGGGACTGCATCCTATTTAGTAGGGTAAGGCCTCATAACTCCTTTCTCTTGGAGCTCGCTTCTGTTAGCAATAACATTAAGGCGGGTTTCTAATTAATCCATCTTGGCTGATTGAGGATTTTGTTCATTCTCGGCCTCTTTTTGCTCTTGACAGGAAGATTCTATATGGTGGGCCTCCTGATCAGAAGTTTCAAACACTTTGTCTTTCCCTTTTGATGAAGATGCTCTTACTCTTCCGGAGGATTCATGTCGAAGTGATGAGACAGATTTTTGTGACTGGGCCTTATCTGTAATGATCTGAGCCATTAAATCTTGAAGTTCATTGATAGTCTCTTGCTGGGCCTTGAGCATGGTCTGCTACTCATCCAGTCTCTTTTTGACATCATCAGGATTCCCTGCCATGTAGGCGAAGCTCTCATATTCCACGAAAGAACTTGATGATTGACACTACACGATGGCTGAATGTTCATTATTGGAATTGGTTCCTCTACCTAACCTCCAATAGTTAACAGGGGGAATGGCCCCTGTTCACGTCCGAGTGTGTTGGTAAATTCCTTTAAACTCGTTCATGATTTCTCTGACGCTTGGAGAACGATCCGTCTCTGATTCATCAGAACTAGGTACTGATGATTTTCCTCAGTGGATCATATTGATAGTGACGTCATCGCTTGTCAGGTCGGATAACGTTCATCAATCAGTCGAACACCGACCGTCTAGGCACAGAAGTACAACATTGGCATTTCGAGAGGACAACAGAAATAAGTCACTCACATTAGCATGAATGAGGGGTTTGTTGCACCAGTCCTTTTCTCGACAAAAGCTCCCTTAGATCAGAGACTTGAGGAATGTCCCCCACTGAACATGAGGTTTGAACCAGAACCACCATGCCCATTAGTAGGCTGGACTGGTTCTTGGTGAACATTGATCTTAAATCCATATTGGTCCTTTTTTGAACATGACGAATCACATCACGTTCTAGAGAATGAATGTGAGGGTCACGTTTCGCGTTGGAAAGGCAAGAGTCGTGTTTTGCTTGAGGAATGCGAAGGCCGCGTTTTGACTGAGTAACGCAGGACTGGGGTCTACATTTGGCTGGTGAAATGCTCCCCTGAGGGTCGTGCTTGTTAGATATAGATGCCCTACAGGTAATAATTGTATATTATAATAGGACCTATATGAATATAATATCCTTATTCAAAATGATAGTATGCTATTTTGGTTAGTATTTATCTAGTATTTTTAAATACAGATAAAGTCCTTAGAATGATACTAGGCTATCAGAATTTTGATAGTGATCATAATGAAGTAGAGATCTGATTAGTCACTAAGGTATATTCTATAATGTTCTTAGTCGATGAAATGTTGAGATAGGACATTATCACTTTGGTAATGACTAGTGTATACTCCATTTGTCATTTAGAAGGACGATGATCCATCTCTTAGTTCATTGATGTTGTGACATCAAGATAAAGCATACAGGTGACTCATTAGTGAATGAGTTGACTGAACGACTCACCGACAACATCTAGTTGGTAATATACTTAACTGTCAAATAGAAGTTCTCAAGTGATACACTACAAAGTAGTCTCTTAACCTGAGGCATTGTGTAATATCTTATATGTCAGTATAGTTATACTTAGACTTTTACCTAACCACAATTGATACGAGTGGCCGTGTGAGCACTCTTTGGTCGCGGAATTACCCAAAGGTGGGTTGAGAAGAGGATGACAGAAACACAAGAACAATTCAGTTTTGGTAAAAGAAAATACCTTCTCTAGATTATAAAGAACAAAATATTACAATCTCTCCCTCACAATCTCACTAGAATCGAGAACAACCTCTCAATCCTCTCTAAACCCTAATACAATGATTAGAATTTCTCTCTGATCTAAGATGATCTAAGATCCTCACAATCTAAACCCTAATCCTTTTGATTAGGATCTCACTTAGACCTAAAACCCTTTAGATCTACATCTTAGCCTCTAACCTCCTGTTTAGAACCCTAAACAGTCCCTATTTATAGGGTTTACAACGTGGTGGCTGTTAGACCCTAGAGGGGGGGTGATTAGGGTCTTATGCTAATCTAATCTGATTTTATGCCAATTAAAACTAATTAACAAGTTATCCTAGCAAGTACGAAATACAACAAGATATGTGAGCTAGGATAAGCAATATGAGCAAAGGGATATATCCTAGCAATAAGATATACTATGAGATATATGAGGGATATACAAATAACATAAGAGTGAGATGAACTAAACAAGATAGTGGATGATGGCGATATGATCAATGAGCACAAATATAAATAAATGCCAAAGCACACTCAAACACAATCAAATAATCACGGAGTTCGGACCTTCCGTCCTACGTCTCCGCTCCCCACTCCCGGGAAGAAATCCGCTATCACGACCGAGTTTTCTACGCTCACCCGAATAACGTTTACAACCACACTATGTTGGTTTTCAACGCTCATCGATCAACGTACACTCCTCACACTCGGTTTTCTAGTTCACCGAAAACTTCACAACACACTCGGTTTTCTAGCTCACCGAAAACCTTACAATCTCACAATTATAACAAATAATAATTTTTTTCTCTACAATAGATGAGAACTCAATATAGCTCACTCTCAATTGTTACAACTCCCCACAACCTAATTATATAATGTATGTAAATACAATAAGCTTAATGGTTGTGTGTGTAAGCAGCGAGAAAATAAAATCAAATCTAAACTCAATATAAAAACTAGCTTTAAAGAATGATAATCAAATAACTAAGTAAATGTAAAGCTAGATAAGAGTTTAGAAAACTTCTCAATAGATAACAAGATGGAGAGATGGAGATTGAAGCCCAAACAAGAAGATGATCTCCTCCACTTGTGAAAACTTCTTCACAAATCAAACAAACACTAAAACAGACTTTAAAACCAAACTAAACTTGTTTTAAAACTTTCTTGGATTACTAAAGAACTGAGGTATAATGGGGTATTTATAGAAACCCCAAAGCCAAGAGAAAGATAAGAAAAGACCAAAAGACCAGTTCAACAATGGCTTTGGAAACTACCCGTTGGAGTCTGAAGTACAGTTCGGCGGTCGACCGCGACGGTCGACCGCGAGCAACAAAACAACAAAAACAGCTCAGAACAACTGACGGTCGACTGTGGCGGTCGACCGCGAAACTCTCTGGACTTCTTACGGTCGACCGCCACGGTCGACCACGAGCCATCAAAAGCCATACTGAGTTCTGAACTTAGGGGCGGTCGACCGCAAACTGACACTAAAGAGAAAACATGTTTTGAATAGTTTTTTGATTTTAAAACTCTGTTTAAAAATATCAAATAAATTCAGAAAAATATAAAACTTTGGAAAATGATTGTAGACATATAATAAACATGCTACAAAAATTGGTTTTCTAAAAGGACTTTCCAAATGAGAAATATCATCATTTTACAAAATAGTCCAAAACATAAAAGTGTAAACATATGAGTTTTGATATTTTAGCTTAACCATGTTTTGAAACATTACAAAATGATTTTATAGACTTGAAGAAAGATGTAAGCTATTGTTATGAAGTCTATAAACAATGAATATAATATTTTTATAAATACAATAGAATATGAAACATATGAGTATGTATATGAAAATATATTTGTTTCATATCTAAGAAATAAAACCAAAACATATATGTTTATATATAACTATATATATACATGAAAACCAATAAATGTGTGTGTATATTATATTGAGCTTAAGGTACTAACACACATAATATAAACTCCTAAACTAAATTACCCAAGCTTGTGATCTTCAACGAAGCTCTATCTTGGTACACTTGCGGATGAAGCTTGAACTTGAATCTTTAACTTTGAATTGCGTAGGCTTCACTTCATAATTCCGCCAACTCCATTGGATATGATCGTTGAAGCGTAATCCATCCAACCTCCAACTCGTTGTTTGCCTAGAATAAATACAAAAAACACAAACACTAGACAAACAACATTAGAAGTAAATTGTTTGTTAAACATCATCAAAACAAGAAGGCCAACAGTGGAAATCTGGTAAATAACCAAAACCAAACCCAACTAGGATTCCTTCAAAATAGAAACCAAATCTGCCCAGGAAACCTCGATAAGTCGACTCATGACTAAGATGAGTCGACTCATGCTCACCAGTCGACTCATAGTCGACTCAAAATGTGTACAAACCGTGCTTGCCTGCATGAGTCGACTCATGATTTCATGAGTCGACTCAGCAGAAGCATTTTGCTATCTGGAGTCCTTTTCTTGAGTGGACTCATCAACCCGTCAGTCGACTCATCAACCATCAGTCGACTCGTCAACCAGTCAGTCGACTCATTAGGCTGAGAACTGAAATCTCTGATTCTTCGTTCTTCCGACTCGCTTCACGCTCCATCCTGTGCTCCGCCGTGTTGCTTCACACCACTATTCTCAAGATGTCATGAGAATCACCTATCCTCAAGCTCGCATGAGGATCGCTTTTTTGAAGAGAAGATACACCCGTATCATAGGTCCCCCCTTTAGAAACTTGAAGTCCCATTCAAGTTAGAACTTTAGCTGAGGAAACTCTCGAGCCCCTCCATCTTTGTTGACTTCAGTCATCTTCTTCTTCCTTTATCTCTGAACTCCTTCCAAAGAAAAGGATCTCGCGAAGATTCTTGTATTGCGATCGAGTCAGGACCATACACAGGATGCCCCTTCATCGGATCTGATGCTCTGATACCAACTTGATACGAGTCGCCGTGCGAGCACCATTTGGTCACGGAATTACCAAAAGGTGGGTTAAGAAGAGGATGATAGAAACATAAGAACAATTCAGTTTTGGTGAAGGAAAATACCTTCTCTAGATTATGAAGAACAAAAGATTACAATCTCTCCCTCATAATCTTACTAGAATCGAGAACAACCTCTCAATCCTCTCTAAACCCTAATATAATGATTAAAATTTCTCTCTGATCTAAGATGATCTAAGATCCTCACAATCTAAACCCTAATCCTTTTTATTAGGATCTCACTTAGACCTAAAACCCTTTAGATCTACATCTTGGCCTCTAACCTCCTGTTTAGAACCCTAAATAGTCCCTATTTATAGGGTTTACAACGTGATGGCAATCTGGTAAATAACTAAAACCAAATCCAATTAGGATTCTTTTAAAACAGAAACCAAAGCTACCCAGGAAACCTCGATGAGTCGACTCATGACTGAGATGAGTCGACTCATGCTCACCAGTCGACTCATAGTCGACTCAAAATGTGCACAAACTGTGCTGGCCTACATGCGTCGACTCATGATTTCATGAGTCGACTCAGCAGAAGCATTTTGCTATCTGGAGGCGTTTTCTTGAGTCGACTCATCAACCCGTCAGTCGACTCATCAGGCTGAGATGTGAAATCTTTGATTCTTCGTTCTTCCGACTCGCTTCACGGTCCATCCTGTGCTCCACCGTGTCGCTTCACACCACTATTCTCAAGATATCATGAGAATCACCTATCCTCAAGCTCCCATGAGGATCGCGTTTCTGAAGAGAAGATACACCCGTATCAATAATTCTCAATGAGTTGTGCATAACGGTTCTTGTTGGGTGCATCTCGAGACATAAGTAGATATTAAGATGCCAAGATGGGATTCACCTCTCTTAGTATAAAGGGTTGATGTCATAAGATTGTTTGATATAACTATAGCATGGAAATCCTTAGTCGAGATGAATAAGATACACTACTAGAAAATGCATTATTGCCTACGGATATTTAGCGACGGAATTTTCCGTCGCTATAACAGAACTTATAGCGACGGAATTTCCGTCACTAAATATCCGTAGGAAAATATCGATATAGCGACGGAAAATTAGAATTTAGCGACGAAAAATTTTCGTCGCTAAAATATTAGCGATAATAATAAATTCCGTCGCTAAATCTACTATAGCGACGGAAATTCCGTCGCTGAAACAGTTTTTAGAGACGGAATTATCCGTCGCTAAAACATTTCGGTGGGAAAAAAATTTCGGGCGCGGGCGCCCAAAATTTTGGGCACCCCGCGTCCGTTTTTACCGAAACCAACCCCCCCTTCTCTCAGAACCCGAGAACCCCCCCTGGCCTCCTCTATTTCCCCCTCCTCCCAGATCCCGACCCCCCAAACCTCCCCTCCTTCGCCGCCGCCTTCGCAGCCGGCTTCGCCGCACATCAGACCCGCCACCCCCCCTCTCTTTCTCCCTCTCTCTCGATCTCCCAGACCCGCGCCCCCCTCTCGTCACCGCCGCCGTTGGGTGGAGCCGCCGCCGCCGCCGCCGCCGTCGATCTCTCTCCCCCCTCTCTCTCAAGGTACCCCCTTCCCATCCCCCCTTAATTTTATTTATTGTTTAATTTTTGCAAAACCCATTAATTATAGAAAAATCAAAACCCTA
>BQKN01064880.1:24518-46599 GCA_022839385.1 Asparagus kiusianus | reverse complement strand
AACAAGAATTCTTATTGCGACCTGACTCTCTTGTTGTGCTGCCGAAGTGCTGCCGAAATTTCCGCTGCGCGCAACAAGTGGTATCAGAGCATACCGTTTGTTCAACAGTGCATTACTTGAGAAGCCTTCCTCTGACAGCCGATCACACACACTTGTCCTATAACTTAAAATGATATATGTAGGGATATGCTCACTTTCATTAATTTTTAAATTCTAGATGCGGACAATTCCTGACAAGTCGTTCATGGGCATACCACGTGATCGAAGGCATCTAGACACTCGATACAAGGATGGGATAGAAGCTTTCTTAGCCTACTCTGACACCAACCCTCTACGGTCACTCAGCGGGTTGATTTTTTGTCCTTGTAAGAATTGTAGGAATGATAAAATGCTCACTAGGAGTGACGTAAGTTTCCATCTGTCAATCAATGGATTTGATGGCTCTTATGTATTTTGGAGTCATCACGGTGAAGGCGTCCCGGTGAAGCAATTAGAGGAAGAGTTTACTGATGTCGACAATCCGACAATTGACACAACTGATATGTTGGAAGATATTCTTACCGTGCCGTCTTCGAGTGATGATAACACTACTGATATGTTTCAAGATGTAGCCCGATTGATGAGACTTGTTGAAGAAAACGAGTCACCGTTATACGAGGGTTGCACCGAGTTCACAAGGCTTTCTTTTATGCTGAGGCTTCTTCATATCCAAACACTCAATGGGATGGCTGTTACACATTTCGATATGTTATTAGACTTGCTCAGGAAAGTCATTCCAGGCGGCGAGAAGAGCATCCCCACAACTTATTATGAAGCTCACAAGATTATTGATACGCTGAGTCTTGATTACAAAAAGATAGACGCCTGTCCTAATGACTGCATCTTGTACAATAAGGGTAATGAAGGTCTAGAGGAATGTCCGACGTGTCATGTATCACGCTGGAAAAAACATACGGGCACATCTGAAGGCATATCATCCAATAAACAGAGCAGAATCCCTGTGAAGGTTCTTCGATATTTTCCAATTATTCCTAGGCTGCAGAGGTTTTATATGTCTGCCGAGCTGGCTGAGAATATGCGATGGCATTCGACCGATCGTAAAGAGGACGGGAAATTGAGACATCCTGCTGATGGTGAGGCATGGAAGCACATCGATCGTATATACCCTGACTTTGTTAAGGAGTCTCGGAATATTAGGCTGGGGCTTGCTAGCGACGGATTTAATCCGTTCGGAGTAATGAGCTCTGCTTGGTCTACCTGGCCAGTGTTGCTGACACCGTACAACCTGCCGCCGTCGATGTGCATGAAGCAGCCATACATGATACTGTCACTCTTGATCCCTGGAAGATATTCTCCTGGAAATAACATTGATGTTTTCCTCCAACCATTAATTGACGACTTGAAGCTTCTCTGGGATGAAGGCGTCAGCACTTACGATGCTTATGGTAAGGAGGCTTTCCGTATGCGTGCAATGGTCATGTGGACAATTAATGACTTTCCAGCATATGCTAACTTGTCTGGATGGTCGACGAAGGGTCAGATTGCTTGTCCGGTTTGCATGTCAGATTATGAGGGAAAGTTCCTGAAATACAGCCGCAAGTTCTGTTATTGGCAACACAGAAGATGGTTACCTACAGGGCACAAGTTCAGAAAGTTAGTAGGAAAGTTCGACAGCAATCCAGAAAACAGACCGGCACCACCAAGGCTGACCGGGGAAGAAATATTTGAGCTTCTACATCCTCTACCTAAAAAAATATTTGAAAAGAAAAGATTCAACAAAGAAAATCCATTTGGGGTTAGGAGAAAAATATTGAAGCAAAATTGGAAGGGAAGGGGAAAGGGTAAGCAAACAAGGATGGGAAATAAACCTCGCACTGTCCAATTGCATGTGCGTGTCTCGAAGGGTACTGAACTTCCGCATGGATGGTCAAAATTCAGCATATTTTATCAATTGCCATATTGGAGAAGTTTAAAAATACGGCACAACTTGGATGTCATGCACATCGAGAAGAACATATGCGAGAATCTCTTGAACACTTTGTTGCAGGATGGGAAAAAATCAAAAGATGACTTAAGGGCACGTCGAGACCTAGCAGAATTGAACATCCGTCCCGAACTGCAAGCTATAGATAAGGGTGACGGAAAGTTTGTACTCCCAGCCTCCCGTGTCACACTGTCGAAGGATAAGATCCATAATATGTGTTTATTTCTAAAGTCCGTGAAGACACCGGATGGTTATGCTTCAAACATTTCAGCAAATGTGCATATTGAGGATAGGAAAATTTTGGGACTCAAGACACATGACCATCATATTCTATTGCATCAACTTCTCCCGGTTGCGTTGCGACATGCTGAGAAGGAACTCGCGATGGTGGTAATAGAATATTGCGGTTTCTTCAAGCAGTTATGCTCCAAGGTGATTGATGTCAGGGAGTTTGAAGAATTAGAGGGACGTGTAGCCAATACACTGTGTAAAATGGAAATTCTATTTCCACCCTCGTTCTTTACGGTCATGGTGCATCTCACAATACATTTAGCATATGAAGCCCGCATCGCAGGACCAGTTCAATATCGCTGGATGTACCCTGTGGAGAGGTATTTATTATTATAATGCTCAATTAATATTTGTTAAATTACGTATATCAGTTTTATTTTGTCACAAATCATGAAACTATATGCTTGTAGGTATTTGGGTTTCATGAAACATTTGATGCATAATCGTGCACGTCCTGAAGGATCGATAGCAGAGAACTATATAAGTAATGAGAGTTTGAATTTCATCTCTCGTTACTTGCGGGGTGTGGAGACAAGGCTCAACCGTCCCCAACGAATAATTGACGGAACATTCTATAATGATCGTGGGGAGGACACTAGATTCCCCAGAATGGAGCTAGATCAAGCCCACACATATATCTTGAGTAATGATACTACATTTAACATATACGCGGTGTAAGTATTTAACTATTTGAATCAGATCATATCACATCATAATAACTATCTCTATTTAACTGTTGTAAATGATTTTATTCTAGGCTTCACATCCGATATGTCCAGACTATTCTTAAATGCAGAACAAAAAACAAAAGAGTTATGGACACACACTCTAGACAATTCCCTGCATGGCTGAAGGGTGAAGTAAGATTTATTTACATTTCTGATTCGTATATCAAATATGTGCCTGCCAACAGATATTTAAACTATTTGTTTCTTTTCTTAAAGGTTGACCGACGTATTACGAATGGGGTTAACCTGCCTAAAAAAATATGTTTATATGCCAGAGGTCCTTCTAACGTGGTAAAGCGTTATGGAGGCTACTGTATCAACGGCTTTAGGTTTAACACCATCGGTTTCGAAGAGAGACGACAAACGCAAAATAGCGGTGTGTTCTGCTCCTTCTCGCAACTGTCATACGCTAGTTCAAAAGATCTAAATCCGATACAAGGTGAAATCTATTGCTACGGTCAGGTAGAAGACATTGTGGAGATTTTCTATGGGATTAATAATGAAGTCAGACATGTGATGTTTAAGGTTCGTTGGAGTGAGCTGAAAAAGGCGAAGGATGACTACGGTTACACACTCGTTAATCTTAACAAGGAAATATATCAGACTGAAAAGTACATGTTAGCTGCTCACGCAAAACAGTGCTTTTATGTCAAAGATATAATGAAAAATAACGAATGGGTTGTCCTTAAGAATCCGCCTAGATCCTACATTCATGAAGCCGTGTCTGATGAAGATCATGAAGATGTTATCTTGGCCGACGAAACAGTTGCTGAGTTTTCCTTGACACAAAATAATCTGGTGGATGAAATTGCACTGGCACGCCCTGATGTACCTGCGGTTATATGTGAGCCAAGGCGTAAAATCAAAAAACGAGTCCACGGTAGAGTCGATAAAACTATAAGGACAGTCCTTTTGTCGGCACGCACACGATCGCAGGCTAACCGCACACGGTCGCAGAGTAGAGCCTCAACATCATCATAATAATATAATGCTTGGTTATGATTTAAAAAGAACATTCATGTATCTGTTTGACTGGTTAACATGTATCAGTTTGTGTTATGTATTATAGTATTGCCTTTATATTATCTGTTTGACTGGTTATCATGTATCAGTTTGTGTCATGTATTATAGTATTGCCTTTATATTATCTGTTTGACTGGTTATCATGTATCAGTTTGTGTCATGTATTATAGTTTTGTTGGGTACTCATTATGTTTTCAAAGTATAGATGACAAAAGGATTACGTAAGAGAGCGCTTGAGAGACTTTTTGGTAGACATTCTGGAGGCGACGCACATGGCTCTACGTCAGGTATTTTTATTAATTTATTATATCTGTACATTTCTATAAAATATTAATACGAGCCTAACATTATTTTTTCACATTTCCTACGCAGGCCGCATCGCTGCTACACATGACGGGCCGCCACAGGACACAGGACGAGGAGATGCTCCACCTGATGCGGAGACACTCGTTGATCCTGCTCAGCATGCAGAGATGCCGTCGTCGCCTCCTCCGCATGCAGATGTATTGGAGGAGCGCCGATTTGAGCCATATAGCGCAGCTGTAGAAGCTGCGCCACTACCGCCGGATTCTATTCCGGATCAGCGAGCCCACGACCCGGCCAAGGTGAAGGAGGATTGGGATGCTTATCATGATTTGCGACTTATCGCACAGCAGAGGTATGAACAAGCAAGGCGTAGATGCCTCGAATTGAAAGGTGTGTATAGATTTTTATAGTTTATCTGTTAATATTTTAATTTGTATTATCGATATTGATTGATTTATATTTCACCTGAATTTCAAATATTCGTAGGTACCGAGCGACCTACTAGGCGCGGCCGCAGTGGTACCAAGCCACAGAACCTCGTCCCAGATATTCGTCAGAGGGCCGTGATCCGATGGGAGAACGGCGTGCCTGTCGGGCCATTTGCTAACTCTTTTAACAATTTCCTCGCCTCTTTAGCCAGGAGACATGATTTCTTCAACATATATTTGACGTGGAAGTTGCAGCGGATTGATGCGCTGGTGGCTTGTTGGCGATATATATGTGTGAGTCATTTATTTTAATTTTCATAATTATTAGTCATTTTATTATTTTGTTTAACACACTGATTTGTATCTATTTTTTCATTGTATGATGAAGCGATTTTTCTTTCTTGACGATTACGCTTGTGCCTGGACTTACTGCTTCACGCAAATCAATCTATCGTTCAAGAGGTGGCGGTCAGAGCTGAAGAAAAAATATTTTACTCGCATCACAGAAGATTGGGAGCGTTACTGGCATCTTGACGAGCGCGTAGATGGAGTTGATTTTTTTACACTTTGCGATTATTGGGACACGGCCGAAGCTCAGGTATTATTGAAGTATATATCTTCGTTTATTGTTTGAAATTCTATATTATATCTGTTTAACATTCTTTTGCAGGAACAAGCTGAAATAGCAAGGAGGAACCGCAATGCGCCCCGCAGTTATCACGGGGGCTCCAGGTCCTTCAGCCAGCATTATCATTAATTGGCGCTTGAGGTATATAATATATTAGCTCTTAGGTTATCAATTTGAGTGTAATTTATGTGTTATGAGTTAATGATATATGTGAATAAAATAGGGAAGGGGAGAACTCGGGCATTTTGCAGATCGTATTCTGACTGGTTGGAGTCCAAATTACGCTGATGAAGTGAAGAAAGCGCAGAACCGGGATCTGGCTGTAAGTAGCAGTTAATTTGTATATTTAATTTTTATAACAATGCATTTTAAATGTGTTAGAATTGACCGTGTTGTTTTGGTATATCGCAGGAGAAATTACATGCTAAGGTGCAGGAGCAATTATCACAGACTCAGGTCGATTCTAACACTCATACCCGATTAAGTAGAGAGGAGGAGGATAGCATCATCGAGACGGTCATTGGACCGAGTAGGAAGAACAGATACAGGTGGAGAGGATCCGAGCATCGGCCGTACGAGTCCAGTAGCACCTACGAGTCTGCAGCTCCACCAGGATGCAGTTCTTCTCAAGACCCGACTATGGAGCAGCGGATGAAAGCGATGGAAGATTGGCAGTCGCGCCGGGAGTCGGAGCTACTCCAGATGGCGGAGGAAGAACGGAGGCGCCGGGAGCAGAGGGAGCTGGAATTCACCCAGTTCATATCGACTCTTCCTTCTGATGCTCAGGAGGCATATAGGAGACGGTTTTTGGCGGATCAGGTAATATATATATATATATATATTTCTTTTTTAATTAAATGAATTAAATATAAAATTCTTACTTAGTTACGAGTATGCCATGTGACTAAATGATATCACACAAACTATTACACACAAACTATATCTCTCTCCGAAACACAACTAAAATTATATACTTAATGTTTTTATGTGATGGTGGTGTTGATGGTGCGTGCGTGCGTAGCGATGGTTGTATTGGCTAGTGAGTTGGTTAGTTGGATGTTATTTTGTTTTGTTGTGGGGCGTTTGTGCGTAACGTCGTTGGTTATGTTGTTGGTTGGTGGGTGTTTTCGTCGTAGTGGTGGTGGTGGTGGTGGTGATGATGATGGAGGGGGAGGGGGAGGGGGTGGGGGGGGGTAGGAGTTTGGTTGGTTCGTGGGTGGGGTTGGGGGATTGTTATTGTGGTGGTGGTGGTGTTGTTATTGTTGTGTTGTGGTGTTGCATGTATTGTATTGTCGTGATCGTTATGTGCGTGCTTGATGTTGGGTTTGATCGTGGTGGGGGATGGGGAAGTGTGGGGATTGGGTTGAGCTGGGTACTCGTGCGTGCGTGTGTGCGTGTCGGTGGAGATAGGTACGGGTGCGTGCGTTGTTAAAAACATGTGCGTGCTTGCGTATAATACATAAATATATGCCATGATACTCTCTCTGAATCATATAACATGTAAGAATATGCCATGATACTCTATTATTGCTATACTTGCATGTTATGCCTTGTTGTTTTATAATTTGTTACTTTACTGTAAAATTTAATTTTTGATGATGTACGTATTGCTCTATAACGTTTTATTTATTTTTTTAGGCTGGGACTTCTCGACAAGGTGGAGTTGGTGATGAGGATGATTATGATGTTGATCGGGACTGAGTTTATTTGTTTTAACATTAAAAACAATGGGTGTGCTGTATAAATAACATTTCTATTGTTGGGATATTTATTATGTTTTAGTGAAATAATTGTTATATATGCGTGAAATATGTGTTATATGTTTGTGTAAATTTACTGTACAGGTTATCGTTGTGAAATGTAGTGTACAGGAATTTGTAATTTTCAAAAAAAATTTTAAAAAAATTCGAATGGCTTTTAGCGACGGATTATCCGTCGCTAAAAGCCATTTTAGCGACGGAAAACTGACACACAGATTGTGCACTATTACAGTTTTCAGCGACGGCTTTTCCGTCGCTAATATTTATTAGCGACGGAAAATTCTATAGCGACGGTTATAGGGCGACGTAATAACGGTCGCCATAAGTATCATTTGGCGACGGATAATCCGTCGCAAAATATTATAGCGACGGTTAATAAATAGCGACGGAAAATACCGTCGTCAAAAAATTAAAAATAAACGACGGATTTCCCGTCGCTATATATCCGTCGCTATAAATTAGCGACGGATTTTCCGTCGCTAAAGGCTGATTTAGCTACCCTCACAATAGTGACGGTTTTTTAGCGACGGAATATCTTTTTTTCCGTCGCTAAATCTTTTAGCGACGGATTTTCGACTTTTGGCGACGGATTTGTCCGTCGCCAAAAGTCTCCTTTGCAGTAGTGATAAACTGAGTGTCAGTTTGATCTTATAGGTTATGAGTTTAATATCAACAAACACTAATCAAGCTATTAGGATTTGACAGTTCACCATACCCTAGGCTCGATAGTTTGACATGGTTTGACGAAGAGACCGGACTTTACAGTATTATCACTGAGTGGTCCTGATAAAATTGGGTAAGCATCTTGCAGACATTTATCACAATTTATACCCGGATAGTCTTCATGTGTAGCTAGCACCTCTATTATACTTGTGGATATGATCTACTACCGAGTTTTAATTTGGGCCCTAGAGTCACATCAAGCTCGTACTTGAATCCTATGAAATACAAATTTATAGAGTAATGCATATGATTGATATGCATATATGATTTTTACCGGATACACATAAACGGTTATATGTATTGGTAAAATCAGAATGCTATGTGCTTTAGAAATGATTTCCAGAATTTTTTCCATAAAGTTAACTTTTAGTCAACTGGTTGACTTTTTGGTCAACAGTTATGAAATACGTATTAGTAATAATGATGTGGTATTTTCATTTATGAAATACATATTTTATTATACCATAATTAATGAGTAATGAGATGAGTCATTAAGTGGTATGGTTTGGGAACATGGTTTTTAAGCACATAGTTTTGTTTTCTCATGACTCATGGGATGACTCACATAATGAATCATTGCTTTTGATGACTCATGGCATGACTCATGAGATGAGTCATGACATATCTCCCTCTATAAATCTGTGCTCTATCTCTTCATGAAAGGTTAATGACAAATTAGTTTTCCATAAGAGAATAAGAGAGTTCTACCTCTTACAAAACTCTAGCAATCTTGAGTGAGAAAAAGTAATAGGATTCGAGAACCCCATGGTGGATATCTTGCCTTGTGTCTCAAGAAGCCTCTAATTTTTGTTCTCTTGAAGCTTTGGAGATCCGCTACGAGGATGTTTACTACAACAAGGAGAACAATATAGGGATTGTTCGATCTACCATCGAATCACGCTTCAAAAGTATGATTTCAAAACTCTTGGATGTTTTCTTTATTATAGGGATCATGTTAGATTTAATTAAGATGGTCCTGGTGTGGCTTTCATGCTCTCTATATACTTAGTATTTTTGTACATTCAGTATTCTGATGTGTATTTTGCATGTAATTAGCACGAATTTCCTTCAGTGCTTTGATGGAGCAACGCAGACCTGAGGTCCGTGTTTTGTTTGTGAAACACTCCCCTGAGGGTCGCGTTTTGATTATGAAACACTTCCTTAAGGTTCGTGTTTTAATTGGATCACGTGGGGCTCATACTTGGGCTCATCAATACGAGACTCGTGTTCTAAGGTTGAAACGCAAGGTTCGTGTTGAGGCTCACAAACGCGAAGCTTGTGTTGATTGAGGGATCGGCTTTCTCAGAGATGTGCTCATCAAAGATATATCCTCCTTTGTCGAGCAGCATTTTTCTTGG
The DNA here is from genome assembly GCA_022839385.1 of Asparagus kiusianus. Classification (NCBI taxonomy): domain Eukaryota; kingdom Viridiplantae; phylum Streptophyta; class Magnoliopsida; order Asparagales; family Asparagaceae; genus Asparagus; species Asparagus kiusianus. Next base: position 37,370 of record BQKN01064880.1, on the reverse strand, counting down.
CCTATCTCAAGGCTTTTGCAGCGTCACTATCTGCGTTGATCAAGTTCGTCACCGTAATGGGCCTTTTGTGACCCAATAACCTTCGTTTTGGTGCGGGTGTAAAATCTTCAACTCGATTAACAAGTTTAACTACAGCTGAGCCTACCCTTCAGAGGAGAGACTATTCGAGCCATCTATTCCGAAGGAGAGGTCCTCCTTTGGTGATTCAGTAATAATTAGAGCTTTAGTCTCCTTAGAGACTTTACGGACCTTATGCATAGCCTCGGGCTAAGGGATCCAGAGGAGAGTGTCTCCTCGTACTTGGCTTAATCAAACTCCACAACAAGAGTTTTGACCGTAGTTCCAACAAGGTTAACGTTGGATTACGCCACCATTTCTTCATCAGTGAAGCTAGTCCCCAACAGAGTCACCATATTTTGTTTATGGAAAAACTAAAGAAAAAATGAGAATACAATTCATATTAATCTCTATAACTAATTTAGGAAAAGAATGAATACAATCTCTCACTATAATCTCTCTCTAACTGACTTAGAAGAAAAAGAAATTACAACTCTTCTCTATCGGTATTCTGATTTACAAAAGAAGGAAGGAATCAATGGAGATCATTCCCTTTGTTTAAAACTGAGTTCTTGTTGGTGTCGATGGGAGATTGATTCTTGTATCCTGTTGACGATCCAAACACTTCGACTCATGGAACATGATCTATTCCACTTGATTTGATGTTGAGGAGAACTTGCGAGGCAAGTTTGGAACTCTTAGCGAGTTAAAGAACTTTTAACGAGTTTAAAATTTTATGGAAGAGTTGACTTGATCTAACCAAAATTGGTTTACAGCCAAGAAGAAGAAAGCTCCACGAACAGCTCCAAATGATGCTCAAAACTCTCCAAGATTCGATCCTCCAAGCCTTAATAAACCTGATTCTCCCAAAATGATCTGCTAGAAGATCTGATTTAAGCTAGTTTTTAGCTATTTATAGGGGATTGAGGTGTGCAACTAACTCCTAAAACCGCTCCATAGTGGAGTGTAATCCCCCTTAAATCGTGGGAAAATAGTTTTGGAACCGTTCAGCTCGTGTTTGAACGAATCAAACGTGAAGTTCACATTCTAGGAATGAACTCTGCATCTTGGACTTCGGACGCGGAATTAGGCTCTGCGTTTGAGTCTAAAAACGTAGTGGTGAACCATACATTTTGTCCTTAGAATGCGGATGTGAGTTCCGTGTTTTGTTCTTAGGACCCAGAGATGAGCTCTGCGTCTTGAGGTGAAGAGACCATTAACTTGTAGTCTCATTTTGTTGGAGCGTTACGAAGATTATCATCTTGTAATCTTTGTCTTGGCTCCTTAAAATGTGAGAGTCATCAGTTGTAACTCTTGTTGATAATTGTGAAGATTGTCGAATCAGAACTTCCATCGGTTGTTGTTAAGGTTGTTGAATTATAACCTTCGTTGATTTTCATGAAAGCTTCAAATTGTAGTCTTCTGGAAGTCATCGAATTATAACTTTTATTGTCAGTGCTTGATGGGAATCAGCTATCTGTAGTAATTTTTAAACAGCTTACAATATTATCTTCTATGAACCGATTGACCATCTTAGGGTGCCTACCTAATCCAACTTGGTTGTTATCTCCTTCCTCTTTTTAAGTAAGGAACAAAACATTAATTGGTTAGAACCAAAGAATAGAACTTTTTTTTTCTTTCATGTGGTGAGTTCAGGGCTATATGTTTGAATGTGAACAGTCAAAAAGTAGCTGAAGCAAAAAAGTAGAGTCTATTGTCCACGCTGACTGGTCAAGCAGCAACAAACACCCCCCCCCCCCCCCCGCCCGAGGTAACAAGTTGCAAAAAACATTAATTGATGCTCTGCTAAATATCGTTGTGCTTTGGCCAGTGATGCAATGGTTTGGTGGTTATGGTGAATGTAAATCGCATCCTAGTTGTAGCTGCCACCCTCCTCCTCTTTGGATGACATTCAACATCAATATGCGTAGTTGCATACTGTTATAGGTTGCATCAAATACTCAAATCCATATTACTTTGGGAGTTCCTTTTTTAGCTTAGTTTGTTTTAATCAAGAGTCCTAATTACATTAGACTTTGCACAACCAATCATATTACAGGTTTATTTCTACTTGAACTATTGTTGGGTTTTAGGACATGTGGACTTCTATTCCTATTAGAACTTTCTTAGATAGCAAGGAGTGGCATCTTCAAGGCTATATAAGAACAATCTTTCAAGCTAACTAGATGCATAAATCTTCAAAGCACCAATCAAGAAGAGAGAGTTCTTTTGTGAAGCCTATTTGATATTCTTCTCTTTTATTTCTTTAGCTAAGAGTTGTATTAGGTTTTTGGGGTGTTATTTGGGATTAAGAGATTAAGAGGTTCCACTTTATATTTCTCACAATTTATTAAAGTTTTCTCCTCCTTCGTCGGTAGACGTAGGCTACAAGCCGAACCACGTATATCTTTGTGCTCGTGTATTCTTTATATTTTCTGTGCTCTTGTGTGATTAATATTAGCTTATCCTGGGGAGTTTGTCATAACAAATTGGTATCAGAGCTCTTGGATGAGAATATAATGACAACTACTACGAAGTAGGATATCGAGAAGTTTGACAGTAATATTAGTTTCAGCCTTTGGCAAGTTAGGATGATCGTCAAGTTGACACAGAATGAATTGAAGAAGGCTTTGTTTGGGAAGTCGAAGAAACTGACTACTATAACGTAGGAAGATTGGAACGAGTTGGATGATAGAGCTCTCACCGCGATCCAGTTATATTTGACAAATGAAGTTTTGTAAGAAGTTCTCACAAAGAGCACAACCACTGATTTGTAGTCAAAATTGAAGGATTTGTATTTGACGAAGTTGCTCACTAATCACCTCCTCTTGAAGTAGCGTTTGTACACACTTCGGATGCCAAAAGGAACACCCATCAAATCTCATATTGGTGAATTAAATTCTGTGATTACAGATTTGAGTAAGATTGATGTTAAGATCGATGATGAAGATCAAGCCCTATTGTTATTGTGTTCTTTGTCGGCTTCCAACAAGCACTTCAGGGATGCTATGATTTATGGTCGAGATTCTATTGATATCAAGGACGTCAAATAGAACTTATTGAATAAGGAGAAGATCGACAAAGAGTTAACCACAAGTGAAAGTGACGATAAAGCTGATGGCTTGTTTGTTCGAGGAAGATTGAAAGAAAGGGGCTTTGGAGGTGATAGGTATAAGTCGAAGCACAGGAATTTGACCTACAGATATTGTAAGAAGAAAGGGCACATCAAGACCGATTGTTAAAGATTGAAGAAAAGAAATAAACAAGAAGAGTATGAAGAAAAATGAAAGGAAGACTCCGCTGAAGTTGATATTGTTGAAGATGTGATTTTGTTGGCTACTGATGATATAAACAAGAGCATAGATGATTGAATTTTGGATTCGAGTTGTTCCTATCATATGTGTCCTAATCAGGACTGGTTCACCACTTATGAAGCTATTGATGATGGAGTTGTTCTTATGGGGAACAATGCCTCATGTAAGACTGTTAGGAAAGGCATAATTCGGATTAAGATGCATGGTGGAGTCATCAGGACTTTGACAAATGTTAGACATGTTCGGGGTTTAAGGAAGAATCCTATCTCTTTGGGCACTCTTGATAGTATTGGGTGTAATTTTTCAGGTGAAGGTAGAGTTCTTAGGGTTATAAAAGGCTCTATTGTGGTTATGAAAGGAAAGAAGATCGGTAGCTTGTATGTTTTGTAGGGTTCTACTGTTACCGGTTCGGTTGCAGTTGCATCATCGATCTTAAGAGTTGATACTACCAGATTATAGCAAATGAGACTTGGTCATATGAGTGAGCGCGGATTGGCCAAGTTGAGAAAGAATGGTCTTTTATGTAGATAGAGTACAGAAAAATTGGGATTCTGTGAGCATTGCATCTTTGGGAAGAATAAAAGAGTCAGCTTCAGTACAGCAGTGCATCCGACTAAAGGTACTTCCAGATATTTGTTGACCTTCATTGATGACTACTCCAGGAAGGGTTGGGTCTACTTTTTGAGACATAAGGATGAGGTACTTGTGACTTTCAAGCAGTGGAAGTCTTTGATTGAGAAGCAGAGTGGGAGGCTGATTAAGAGGCTTAGAACTGATAATGGTCTTGAGTTTTGTGGAGGAGAATTTAATAAGCTTTGCAAGAATGAAGGAATCGTTAGACATCATACACTCCCTCGCACGCCGCAACAGAATGGAGTGGCAGAACATATGAACAGAACATTGTTAGAGAAATCTCGTTGTATGATGTTCAATGTAGGTTTAAGCAATGAATACTGAGCGGAAGTAGTGAATACGGCTTGTTACTTAGTGAATTGGTCGCCATTTACTGCTATTAGTTGTAAAACTCTAAAGAAGATTTGGTCCGATAAGCCTGCGGATTATTCTAATATTAGAATTAATATTTGGTTGCCCTGCATATATGCATGTTAGTCAAGGAAAACTTGAGTCGCGAGCGAAGAAGTACATATTCCTAGGTTATGCATCAGGTGTTAAGGTATTAGGTTTGGTGTCTTGATCCGAAGTCTCCTAAGATTATTATTAGCCATGATGTTACTTTTGATGAATCTGCTATGTTCCACCAAAAATGGTCATCGGTTTCAGTTGTTGATAAGGCGCGCACTACAGGACATAATGTGGAGTTAGAAATTTGAGATTCAGATCTGTAGCAGGATAAGACTACGATAGTTCATCAACCAGTTCCCGTTCAAGTAGATGAAGCACATCAATGGCTGCCAGAAGAGCGGGAATACACTATTGCTAGAGATCGGTCTAGACGAGATATCCGACCACCACGAAGATATGAAGATACGGTAGCTTATGCATTATTGGTTGACAATTTTGTACCCTTCAGCTATTCAGGAGCTACTCCAGGTGATGACTTCACTAATATTCATGGTCATCATGTTGACAATTCAGTCGATTTGTGAGGAGGCCTCTTTCAGTTAGCAAGTTCAAGTCGGGCTTGGACTTGATCGATACGTGCCGCACTTAGATGCCCTACGGGGCTATTGGAGAAGGTGGAGTAAGATAACTTATTTTGGAGTGAGGAATCTTCTACACATTTGTGTCAATGTGGAGATTTGTTATAGGTTGTCTCAAATATTCAAATCCATATTGCTTTGGGAGTTTTTTAGCTTGGTTTGTTTGATCAAGAGTCCTACTTACATTAGATTTTGCACAACCAATCATATTAGAGATTTGTTTTTACTTGGACTCTTGTTGGGTTTTAGGACATGTGGACTTTTATTAGAACTCTTATTCCTTAGATAGCAGGAAGTTGGCATCTTCAAGGCTATATAAGAATAGTGTTTCAAGCCAATTAGATACATCAATCTTCAGAGCACCAATCAAGAAGAGAGTCCTTTTGTGAAGCTAATTTAATATTCTTCTCTTTTATTTCTTTAGTTGAGAGTTGTATTAGGCTTTTGGGTTGTTATTTGGGATTGAGAGATTGAGAGATTCCACTTTGTATTCCTCACAATTTAGTAAAGTTTTCTCCTCCTACGCCCGTGGACGTAGGCTACAAGTCGAACCACGTATATCTTTGTGTTCGTGTGTTCTTGATATTTTTTGTGCTCTCGTGTGATTGATATTAGCTTATCCTGAGGAGTTTGTCATAACACATACAATCGACTTGTCATTTTCTTTTGGACCACCCTCCTGCAAGCTTGCTACTCTGGTGCCCTACGGTAACAAAAACTTACATCTCTGAAATTTTTATGCAACAACTTTAACCTCATGTTAGCATTCACCATTGTTTGCCCCCTAAAGCTCCAGCAAGTCTTTTCTATTAAGCATTCTTCTGATGTCTTCGTACTTGCAACCTTGCTCGCAGATCTACTAATTAACTTTCGATCCCCATTTATTGCTCAAGGAAGCTGTGCACCTTCTTCTTCAAACGGCTTCTAATCTCCAGTGGCTTGAAAAGTTAGTATTTCAGTTTATTGTTATTATTATCTGTTTTTGTATTCAACCTCTGGATGACACTAGTGTGGAGCATTGAATAAAGAGGTATCGGTTTAGGATAAGTTGCGAGTCATCAAGCGAACAACTTTGTCACAAAACTGACCTCTAAAAAACAAGTGTTTACAATTGATCTGTTTTGATGGGAATTAGGGATTTAGTTGGGTTTATACACAACAATCAAACACCTTTAATTAATTCCCTCCCCCGAAGAAGGTGGCTGGCTAAGGGTTACATGACAGTTCTCCTTCATTGCCTATCATCTAAAACAAACATAAAATAGTTTACACCCTGATTTGTCAAATTATAATATAGGTTTACTAAGTAGTGATTGGTGATTATATTAGTTGGGCCACTTGTTTTCCGTGAGTTTTGTTGGTTTGAACATGCATTAGTCGATGCCGTGTCTTGTCACTCATTAAATTAGTTTAAGTTTTGTACTTGTTTATCGGAGAATCGCTTCTCCTTCAATAAACCTGGGGTTGGTGTTCATGGACCAACTTGTATTTGTTTAGCTGCACAATAAGTAGAGTAGAAGAACACCAAAAATGGGCCACGCCAAATGCTGATGTGTGCGCTCCACCAAGAAACCATCAACTGCTAATTAACCTTTTCCTCTTCATTCATTTGTCCATGAAGTTGATGAATTTGGCTAGATAACCGAAAGACGTACATAGAACAAGTACACTCTTTCTTTGACGAGTACATTGTTTGTTCTTGGAGTTTTTAGTATCAAGCTAATCTTATCTTATGTAGTAAACTGGTGTTATTTCCCTTTCCTGGATCCTGTTCCCTCAGTTTTAAAACGACCTGCATTAATAAATCGTTTTCTCAACCACATGCTTATTTTAATCATACGAGTACTGTTTAGGGACAAATATTAAGTTATAGAATATGAGGAACTATTGAAGACAGTCTATTCAAACAAAATAATTAAGTAGGGAGCTCGACTACCCTCCTTGTTTTCTAGGGGATATGATGCACGTCTCTTAGCAATGAATTAATCAACGAGAACTGAGATTTGTTGTCAATTTGGGTAGCTCTACTGTCTTTTCTGCATTTTGATTTTTGGCCGCTTGAAGAAGGGGGACCCTCATGATGATCCTATAAGCTGCGCCTACAACTTGAAGATATTTGAAATTAGGTTGACATTTTAGATTATTAATGGAGATGTCTGATGGTCTGTTAATTGAGTTGTTCGCACGTCTATGCAAGTATTCTATTTTTGAGGTCTTGATTCTTATCGACAATATCCACTAGCAAGGGAAGTTGTTGGCATTAGATTATGACGTTGTGGGTTTGTTAAATACAGCAACAAATTTTCAAGTAACACTCCTTTTCTGTGGATATTCAGATTTTATAGCAAATAGATCAATGAGAATGATCCAGCTAAAATTGTGCGTGATTGCGCAAGCTTGATATTGTTTAATATATACAGGGTTGGTAATCTAATTCAACTGTAGGTTCTGAGTTTAAATTCCCTTGATTAGTTGCTTTACTACCATTGAGACAATTTTTTATTTGAGAACTTTATAGTTTATAAAATGCTCTGGCTTAGTTACATCTAGGATTTCTTTAGGATCTGTTTGGATTGAGGTTAATGGAAAGAAGGAGAAGGTAGAAAACTCACTACCCTTGTTTGGGAACTCAGTTTTGATAGGTAATTTTTTTGGGATGTAACCAAAAAACCCCAAAAAAGGAACAAAGAAAAAACCAAAAAGGATGCAAAACCAAAAGGTAGTGAAGATAACTGTTACACAAAGATAATTTTACCCTTCTATAAAGAAAAGAGTCTCACACATGTAAGGTCATTTACATAAATTTTACATATATTCCCTTACATTCTCTTCACGTTATTCAACTTTGCAAACAATGAACTTTGCAAACAAAGTGAAATAAAGTCCCCTTCGTTGTCCTCGCGAAAGTCCCAAATAAGTTAGTGTGTTATCTTAGCTTTTCTTAATTTAATTAATTCTATGTTAACTTGACTTCTCTCGCTAGGGTTAAGGGGCTGTTTGGTTGAGTGGTTTTATAGAAAATGGTTGATAGTGACAGTTTTGTAAATAAAACTTTTCTGGAGATTTCTATAAACTGTGTTTGGTTAAAACAAATTACAGAAAATTTTCTATGAAGTACAGAAAAGTACCCCATTTTATAAAATCAATTCCCGCTCAAAATAGGAGGAAATTACCCAGAAATCTGGCGTATAAATTAAAAAAATAATTAAGTACATCAGTACCATTCCCATGTGATTTCCCATGGGCATTGTTATTAAGCTATTTTCTATAAAGTGATATCCAACCAAACAAAAGAAAAAAATACAACATATTTTCTATAAGGTTTGAAACTTTTTCATACTTTGAACCGAACAAAAAAATAGCAAAAAGTAAGAAATATGATACTCTTTTGAGTTCTATAAATTTTTCCTATAAAGTTTATAGAAATACAAGGAAATCAAATTTTGAGTACTTTTTTTTCCTTTTTTTATAGAACTTGAACCAAACAGCCCCGAAATCTAAAGAAAGAGACCCTTAGGGTTGACTGTTCAAACTTAAATAAGATGCTAAAGCTTTTATTGCTGCTGTTGGTCTCAATTTTTATTTCTTGTTTTATTGTTTGAGGGGCAGCTCTAACGCACCTCTGGGATCAGGTTCCGTTCTTTGTTGACTGGCTACTTCTTGTATTTGTCCTATTTACATTACATCAGAACCAGCTTCATTTTTTTATGCATTGATAAATGTAATTGTTTTTTATGCATTGATAAATGTACTTGTTAACAGGTTAGAAAACTGGAGGATATATAACTAAGAGCTGAAACATGCAAGATCTGCATCTTGTAATTGCTGAATTATGGGAGGTCACAATAGACTCATGAAAGCTGAGAGAGCGGGGAATATGTGTAATAAAATAAAAAAGAAAATTTGCTTCTGATTCCTAGCAAGGATATACGTACGTTATAAATACAGGCCCCCAATTAACTTCATCAGGTTTCTAAAACATCTAAAAAGTACCCCTGAAAATTAATAAGATTCTGGAAAAAGGGAAAAAAGAAAAAAAAAAGAAATTGAATAATCTCTGGCTTGATTGGCCTCTTGTTTAGGCACTGAAGTTATGTAACATCTGAGCTCTCCCACACACAGGCCATGTGACAAACTGCAATAATACACATGTTACCATTAATGACAACCTATAATAGATGTACGTACATCTCACCCCATGAACTCATCTTGATAAATTGGAGATGAGGTAGTCTTGTTGAGGGTTATAAAAGCTACAATGGGAAGTAAGTGGTCTCTGCAAACCTTGAGCCATGGGAAGTTGTTGTCATGGATTGGGTTGAGAGTTGGTGGGGTCTTATTTTGTGGACCCAGGTCCCTCAACACCATGACCCATCCCCATACTTAAACAATTTTTAATGATAATAATAACAGTTGTGGTAACAACACAATAACAACAATAAAAAGCCCCTACAAAAAATTTATTAAAAAAAGTAGCAGTAACAACACAAAAATTCCCATTCATCAAAACAGAGTAGAAGTAACAGCACTATAATAACCCCCAACAAGTTATTAGGCAAAATAAAAGTGAGCAATATGATGCTAACTAAATATGAGAAAACCCCAGTAACTTTCAGAATGTCAGAAAAACCCTTCAAGTTCAGAGATTCTAAAAGGAAAACTCGTTCAACTTTAAGATTTTATTAAAAAAATCACTAATAGCGTCAATCGCAATCTTTCACATTGGTAGATAAAATTATGAAAATTTATGAGCCGTTATCTTATAATCGTTAAATTTAGGGGGTTTTCTGATATTTAACAAGAAAATAACCATATATATCATGAGTCTATTATATTCGGAATTAAAAAACCATTGTGTTCTCCAGCAATCCAAAATTTCCACCATCAAAAAACAAAAGCCCAAAGCAGCAGCTGTCAGCGTCATGCTCACAGTTTCAATTCTCAGTACATGAGATTCCTTTTGAGGAGGCATCTCCTCCCTCCCTTTCCCTTCAATTTTTAATTTCCTCTCACCATTGTCATCACAAATTAACTAATTGCGGTTACTACTCCGACATTAAATATCCTCGGAAGGGGTGAAGTTCTCATCATCATCATCTGAGTTCAAAAAAGATGAGGACGGACTTCGCTTCTTGCTTCAGCGATCACGCCGTCAAGGTCTCAGATTCCTCATGCACCAGGCCCTCCGTCATCCCCGCCGCCGCCGTCGTCAATTTCTCCGTCCAAACCGCCGTCACCTCCGTCTATCGATCCATTCTCTCCTCCAAAAGGAACCACCTCATCAAAGTCACGTGGTCCAAGACAGAGCTGGGCCCCACTCTCTCCGTGGCCGTCGATGACTCCGTTAATCCTCAACTCTTGAAGAAGACGAAGGGCACTCGATCCTTGGTTCTCGGCCCTTCCATTATCAGCGTCCATTGGGATTACTCCATGGCCAAATTCAACAATTTGGGTAAGCAATTCAGCCCAATTTTCAGAATTTTGGTTAATTTTGTGATTTTCCTCGAGAAATTTTTTTGAGAAAACCCCCTTAAATTTGTGCGTTTCTCAGATAAACCCCATTAACTTTCGAAATGTCAGTAAACTGTACACCCCCCAAGTTTTGGGATCTCTGAAAACCCCCGTCAAATTTAAACCTTTTTTTTTTTCAAGAATCCCACTAACAGCATCAACCGGAATTTTCACATGGGTGAGTAAAATTATGGTTCACGTTTTTAGACGGTATTTGAAATATATTGATAGTTGAAGATGGGTTTTTGTGAGTATTCATTATAAATAGCTAAATTTGCACTTAAATACCAAAATGTTTTCACGCTCTGTCACTTATATGTCATAAGTTGTAATTTATGGCAAAAAAAAAAAAATTAATTGTTAACAAATTGGCACGTTAGTATCCTCGATCATGCATGTGAAAATTTTCACCTGAAGTGTTTCTATATGACACTAACATGTTGATTTTATACATTTCTAACCATTAATATTTGTTAAGTTTTTCAGTAGACATATCTCAACTCTATTTTAAAGTAGAATTAATATAAGTTACAAAGAGAATTTTGGTTTATTTAGTAGCAAATTGAACAAATGTTAATAGTTAAACACTCTAAAATTAGCATGTAAGTACCATAGAGAAACATTCGGTTGAAAATTTTCACGTTTGGATGATTGATAATACTAACGTGCCAAGTTTTTAACAATTTATGATATTTTTCTGTCAAAATATACACCTTGTAGTATATAAGTGATAGAGCAGGGATACTTCGTGGTATTTAAGTGCAATTTAGCCATTATAAATTTAACAAACAAGACCAGGATCTCAAAGAAATTAATGGAAAGTTGGAAACAATTCAGGTCCTGATCCCATCTCTGACTTCTACATTATCGTCATCGTCGACACTGAGGTCGCCCTTTTGCTTGGAGATATGAGCAGAGACTACATCAAAACATTTCAAAACTCAATTCAAATCGCGCAATTCTTTTTAGTGAGTCAATTGGAGAAAATCATAGGCCATAACATTTATTCAACGAAAGCTCAGTTTAGTGAAGAAGGGAAGGAGCATGACATTGTTATTAGTTGCAATGGGGATTTAGAGATGACTGTGAGTATTGATAACAAGAGGGCTGTTCATGTGAGGAGGCTACAGTGGAATTTTAGAGGGAATCATACTATTTTTGTTGATGGGTTGCCGATTGATTTGATGTGGGATTTGAAAAATTTTAATCGTTCAAAGGGTTATGCAGTTTTTATGTTCAGAAAGCGGAGATCTTTGGAGAGCAGGCTTTGGTTTGAGGAGGAGATCCAAAATAGTGAGAAGAGGGTCTTTGATTTTTCTCTCTTGATTCAAGCTTTCAAGTCCTTGACGAAATGATACAGGTTTTAATTTGCTAACTCTTTGATTGATTTTACTGACACCTCTATTTTAGGTCTCTCCCCTTAGTTGATGATGTTTTTTGTTTGAGAAGTGTGAAAGGAGGGATTTCTCAATATGATTGTTTAGGATAGAGATATGTGAATAATGTATTAGAGTTAAAACTTATTGATTTTGAGTTGAAGAATTGTAAATTGTAGGTCTGATATGAAGAATCTGATTGCATTTTCCCTGTCTTTGCCTTTTCTTCCCCTGTAGTCCATCATACAGTTTCTGCAATTCAATTTCCCTCCCATTAAGTACTCTATTGAATTCAAAGATTGTTATATGGCAGCGCAAGGTTAGAGGGTAATTGATGTGCGAACATTTTGGCGAGGCGCTGGGTTGACTCATCGAAGTTCCCAATTCTCTCTTCCCCTCCTATTGAGTCGAGGGGATACTTGAAGACGACGCTAGGGGAATTATTTTTACCAAATTAGTGCCTCTAGGTTAGTTCTTCTTCCCTTTTTACCAAAAAAAGGCATATTATACACATGAAGGTCAAGAAAAATACATTGCCTGCCATTTCTTCTGTTTAGAGGACCAAAAAAACTTTAAATATAGACTTTATTGAACACATTTCGCAGAGAATAATCATTAGATAATAGTGAATACTGTATTTTTTTGTGTCTCTCTCTTCAAATATAGAGCATTGACAGGCTTGATCTTGGGGATTTTATAAATCTTTCCAACTTTCAGTGGCCTTGCTCAGAAATGACATCTATCCTTTTGCATATTCTAGGTTAATAACAATTTACAATACTGCAATAACTTCTTGATCCGACTATATTCAAGTATGGATTGAAATTTATGTTAGAACAGATAAAAAGACTTTTAATCTTCTCATTTTCTTTTCTTTTTTTTCCTAGACCAAGGGGGGGGGGGGGGGGGGGGGGGGGGGGGGGGGGGGGGGGG
>BQKN01064877.1:46640-90838 GCA_022839385.1 Asparagus kiusianus | reverse complement strand
AAAAAAACTAAACCCAAGAGGGTTCTAGCCTCAAGGTGAATAGTGTAAGAAATTAAAATCTAACTATAAAATAAATTACAAAATCTAAACTACAAAATAAATTACAAGAATTAAATGTAAAATAAATAAATCTACTCTATAAGCATGAAATAAATCTAATCTATAAGCATGAAATAAATCTAAGGCAAGAGGATTCTAGCCTCTTGGCTATTTAAATAAGAAAATAAAATCTAATTACAATCATGAAAATAAATCTAAACTAATAAGCAATAAAAAAGAAATAAGAAAAACAAACCTTCAAATTAATCTTCATCTTCATCTTCATATTCATCATCTAACAAAGAGAAGAAGAGAAAAATTTAAAGTGGTGAAAAAAATTATTTTATTAATTGTAACAAAAAGTTACAAATTTGGAAGGTCTTCTCAAATAAGAGTAGCCCTCCTCTCCAAAAGGAGTTACAAAAATTTTCACACCTCTAACCCCTTATTCTCAACCCCTATTTATAGTAAACATCAGTGAATGAGAGTCATTGGATCAAACTTGAGCCCTAAGAATGCAATTTCGACTGTTGATGAAATCTGGATGACATCGCATCGATACAGGCATCGATGCCCACATCGATGCTGATAATGATGCTATAATAAAAGTTCTGACTTCACGGTTAGCTTCGTCTGGTTGAGATAGGTGATTTTTATATATTATATGTTAAATTCCGCCTTCCGGATTAGGAGATATCGTCGTTTCTTTGCGGCCAACTATCTTGAATACATTTTTTTCATATTTAATTTTTTTATTTTCTCCGGCTTCTACAGGCTACTCGGCTTGATTCTGGGCTTAGGCTTTTTGACTCTTGCTTGTGTTCTTCATTTAATTCATGGGTTTTTGTTGAGATAAGAGATCTTGGGCTTTATTCTTCACTAACCTGCAATTAAAGATAAAAACAATTATTAATGGCATATTTATTCATTTAAAATAGATAATGAGGGTATAAAATTATAATAAATATGATTATCACTTCACGCTAAAGCGAGTAAACAATTTCTTGCAATAGAAACGGTGGAAGAGAACCTGTCCATGGGTTTGATTTTGGGGTGAGGCAGTGGCAGCGTGGGGAAGCAACGGTGGTGGCATGGGGAGAGAGGAGGTCGGGTAGGGGGGAACGAGGGGAGAGAGGAGGTCGAGGGGTTGGGGAAACGCGGGTGGCGAGGGACGGTGGGATGGGGTGGTGGAACGAGGGGAGAGAGGACGTCGAAGGGGTGGGGGAACGGGATCGGCGGGATGGGGCGGCTGTGAAATTTGGGGGGAACGAATGAAATTTAGGGGGGAGGGGAACGAATGAATTTTGGGGGAACGAATGAATTTTTGGGGGGAAGGGGAGCGAATGAATTTTGGGGGGAACGATTTTTGGCGACGCAGATGAATAAAACAGCATCGTTAAACATATACCTTTTAGCCACACAAAGCAGGGACGTCGGGAAAAAAAGACTTTTAGCGACGATAACCTAAGACATCGTGATAAATGTATACTATTAGCGACGACAAACATAAAACGTCGCTAAAAATATGTTTTTTTACCGACAAAAATGAAAAACGTCGGGGAATCTATACATTTTTACCGATGCTAAGTTAAAACGTCACAAATAATATATACTTTTAGCGATGCTAATTATAAACGTGGGGAAAAATATAGGTTTTGCCGACGCTAACTAAATTCGTCGGGAAAAACATAATTTTTGGCGACATATTTAACCATGCGTCGGGAAAAGTACAATTTGTTGTAGTGTATCAAACTGTTCTTCAAATCGATGAAGAGGAAAGTCTATAAAGAAGTGGTGTAGTGATATAAGCGTAGAGCACTCCTTATTGAATGAAACTCTGATGAAGAATGCAGAGAAGAAATTGAACGAGGCTCAAGGAATTTAATCAATTTTCTGTCAAACCCAAGAATAAAGATCTCTCTTTTTGTGTATTTTTCTCCTTAAACTTCGTTATTAATTATGATCTCCAACTCTTCTTAAATAGACCTTAATAGGAAAGGAAAGAGATACCCAAATCTGAGTGCAATTAGGAGATCAAATAATTCGACGAACGGCTAAAACTAAATCCTAAAAGCTACCAAATTTTGTCATAACCACCAATGGTGGATTACGACCATTGATGGTCCCTTAGTAAGCATTGTTGATTTAATTTAGGGAAAAATGCTTCCAGCCCACAAAACCCAAGAAAACATGCTTCCCGCCCCCCAAGACTTTGTCAACGGGTGCTTTGCCCCCAAAAATAAAGATTTTATTCTCTGAACCCCCAAAACACAAAACCCAAGAGATTAAAATATGTGAAGACCATAATACCCTTCTCTCTCTCTCTCTCTCTCTTTTTATCATGATGTACTGAGATGATAGTTGAAATGATTAATGAGGACTATTTTATTATTATTTTTTATTATTTTTGTTGTTGATGAGGGCAACTAACTGTTTGTATTGGGAGATTGTTAAAGTTATGGATTAATTGTTAAGGTTACGAGTTAATTGTTAAGGTTATGGGTCAATTGTTAAGGTTATGGATCCATTCTCTCTCTCTCTCTCTCTCTGTCTCTCTCTCTCTCTCTCTCTCTCTTTATCATGATATTACTATGATGATGTTGAAATGATTGAAGAGGATTGTTATTTTATTATTTTTGTTTTTTATTATTTTCGTTGTTGATGAGGAAACTAATTGTTTTTGTTTGTATTGGGAGATTGTTAAGGTTATGGGTTTAATTGTTAAGGTTACGGGTTGATTGTGAAGGTTACGTGTTTAATTGTTAAGGTTACAGGTTGAATTGTTAAGGTTACGGGTTGAATTGTTAAGGTTACGGATTTATTGTTAAGGTTACGGGTCGGTTGTTAAGGTTATGGCTTGGTTGTTAAGGTTATGGGTTGTTGTTAAGGTTACGGGTTTAATTGTTAAGGTTACGTGTTTAATTGTTAAGGTTACGGGTTTAATTGTTAAGGTTAAGGGTTTGTTGTTAAGGTTACGGGTTTGTTGTTAAGGTTACGGGTTTAATTATTAAGGTTAGGGGTTTAATTGTTAAGGTTACGGGTTTAATTGTTAAGGTTACGGGTCAATTGTTAAGGTTATGGGTTTGTTGTTAAGGATATGCGTTGGTTGTGAATGTTACGCTTTGGTTGTGAAGTTAACCTACACAACAAACCCGTAATCTTAACAACAAACCCGTAACCTTAACAATCAACCCGTAACCTTCACAACCAACCTGTTACGGGTTTTTAGAATATTCGTTGTTAAGGATACGGGTTTGTTGTTAAAGTTACGGGTTTGTTGTGTAGGTTAACTTTACAACCAAATCGTAACATTCACAACCAATGCATATCCTTAACAACAAACCCGTAACCTTAACAACCGACCCGCAACATTAACAACAAACCCGTAACTTTAATAATTAAACCTGTAACCTTAACAATTAAACCCGTAACCTTAATAATTAAACCCGTAACTCTAACAACAAACCCGTAACCTTAACAACAAACCCGTAACCTTAACAATTAAACCCGTAACCTTAACAATTAAACCCGTAACCTTAACAACAACGCGTAACCTTAACAACCGACCCGTAACCTTAACAACCGACCCGTAACCTTAACAACAAATCCGTAACCTTAACAATTAAACCTGTAACCTTAACAATTAAACCCGTAACCTTAACAATTAAACACGTAACCTTCATAACCAACCTGTAACCTTAACAATTAAAACCCGTAACCTTAACAATCTCCCAATACAAACAAAAACAATTAGTTTCCTCATCAATAATGAAAATAATAAAAAAACAAAAATAATAAAATAATAAAATAATAATCCCCTTCAATCATTTCAACATCATCACAGTAACATCATGATAAAGAGAGAGAGAGAGAGAGAGAGAGAGAGAGAGAGAGAGAGAGAGGGAGAGAGAATCCATAACCTTAACAATTGACCTATAACCTTAACAATAAACTCGTAATCTTAACAATTAACCCGTAACTTTAACAATCTCCCAATACAAATAGTTAGTTCCCCTCATCAACAACGAAAATAATAAAAAACAAAAATAATAAAATAACCCCCATCAATCATTTTAATTATCATCTCAGTACATCATGATAAAAAGAGAGAGAGAGAAGGGTATTATGGTCTTCACATATTTTAATCTCTTGGGTTTTGTGTTTTAGGGGCTCAGAGAATAAAATCTTTATTTTTTGGAGCAAAGCACCCGTTGACAAAGTCTTGGGGGCGGGAAGTATGTTTTCTTGGGTTTTGGGGGCTGGAAGCATTTTTCCCTTTAATTTAACCATCGATGGTGCTAATTCTATTTTTTGGATTTCTTCGATTGTCTCTTGTAATCATCAATAGTTCTCTATGACTATCGATGGGTCACTATAGACCATTGATGGTACTAATTCATATTTCTACTTTTCTCTAATTGGCTTTTGTAACCATCGATGAGTTACTGATCATTGATGGTTGCCTCTTGACCATCCATGGCTTGAAGACTAAAATTAATGGTCATGTTGATTTTTGCATCATTTCGATCCGCATCTTGCTCTCATCCATTTATACCTGAAATACATCATCTCACAAATTGTATCAGTAGTAAAATCAGAGTTTTATTATTATTCAAACAAGAGATATTATACGAACAATGTTCTAACAACCTCCCCCTTTTGATAATAATAACAATTAAAATATAAAATATAGAATGCAAAACATGGCGAGATATATATTCAGTATAAAATAAGAACAAAACATATTTTACGCAAAAGATATATGATGTGCAAAGCTCCCCTACAAATATGCACATATGACACTACTAAATATGTACTGGTTTTCTAGAAACCCCCCCTGAAATAAAGCATCGAGTGTGCAAAAAATTTTAAATCTAAAAATCAATCATGAAATCAATTTGAAAAACTTTTATAAAGCAAAAACACTCATGAAATATTTTGAAATTTCTCATTTCTCCCCCTTTTTGTTATTAGCTAAAGAAAAACACACTGAGGATATACTTGAGAATTCAAATAAAATTTTGTTAGATCCTAATGCCACTAGGAAAGAACCCTAGAGGAGGATGAATAGGGTTTATGCTAATCTAATCCGATTTAATACAAATTAAAACTAATTAACAAATATCCTAGCAAATTAGATATGCAAGAAGATATATATGCAATGATATACAAACAATGGTAAGTAAACGATAAACAAATACAAACAATATAGTGGATAAATTAGACAACAAGAGAATGACGATAGAGATAAACAAAATATAAGTGCACAAGCCAAACTCAAACACATAAGAAATGATCACGGAGTTCGAACCTTCCGTTCTACATCTCCGCTGCCCACTCCCAGGGAGAAATCCACTATCACACCGAGTTTTTAACGCTCACCCGAAAATGTTTACACCACACAATATCAGTTTTCAACGCTCATCGATCAACGTTCACAATCACTCACAATGCAACTATACAAATTCCACCTCAAGTGTTAGCCTCTCACGTGTCTCCCTCAAGTGTTCAGAATTACGACCTACCTCTAGGCATTACCACCGACCCACTCCTCTTGGGACCGACCGCGTCTCTCACCTCTACACTCCTCTATGTATATTTGTGTAATACAAAGTAAATCCTCACAAGTAGGCTCAATATAACAAATGTTTATTCTCTACTATGGATGAGAACATAATGAAAGCTCACACTCTAAGTCACACTCCCCACAATCCAAATTATATAATGTATACAAATACAATAAGCTCAATAGTTGTGTGTGAACAAAGAGATTTAATAAATCAAACCAAATTCAATATAAACTCTATCTTAACAAAATGATAAATAAAAAATATGTAAATGTAAAGCTGAATAGAGTTTAGAAACACTTCTCTAAAGATGACGAGAGAGAGAGAGAGAGAGAGAGAGAGAGAGAAGAGTGAAGCTCAAACAGCAAAGATGATCTCCTCTAGCTCTTGTGAAATTCTCTTCACAAACTGAAACTTGAAAATGCTTAAAAGCTTCTTAAATAAACTTAAACAAACTTTTAAACCCTTGTAAAACTCTCTTAAACTTATTTAAACCATTCTCTTGGTTAGGTAAAAATAGTTATGGTAATAGGGTATATATAGGATCATAGAACAAGCTCCAAAACCAAGAGAAATCCAAGGAAAAAGACAAAAAAAATAAAAACCTGAAAATCTGGAAAAACTAATCGTTGGAAAGTCGTCGGTCAACTGATGAATAGTATCAGTCGACTGATGAACAGTATCAGTCGACTGATGAGCTGACCGTTATAGGCAGCTAACAGCTCATCAGTTGACTAAAGAGCTTATCAGTCGACCGATGACCTCATCAGTTGACTGATAGTTTATCAATCACAAAAATAAAGACTTTTACACTTTCCACATGAGTTCATCCGTCGACTGACAAAATCCATCCGTCGACTAATAACAAGTTATCAGCCAGAAATAAACAGTAAATCTTATTTTCAAACCTCTTTTAAAAATAGCAAATAAATTCTAAAAATATAAAACTTTAGAAATGATTGTAAACATGATAATAAACATGTTACAAAAAGAATTTTTGAAATTACACTTTTCAAAAGTAAAAACTCATCATTTTACAAAATAGTCCAAAAACATGAAAACTAAACATATATGTTTTTGATATTTTGACTAAAACAATGTTTTGAAACTTTGTAAAATGATTTTATAGGCTTAATAAAGGATGTATATAATGATTATTAAGTCCAAAAACTAATAACGTAATATTTCCACAAAAATGATGTTTTGTATAAAATATAGATTTTACAAAACACAAGTAATAAATATGAAACGTATGAGTATATATATGAATATAACTATTATTTCATATCTATATAGCTAAAATAAAAACAACTTATCCACAAGAAAAATAAATATGTATGTATATAAATATCTTAGTTGCTTGTAAAAACTTTTGTGGATAAATCAAAAATAAATAAACCATTAAATTCTGTGTGTATATAATATTGAGCTTGAAGTATTAAGAGCACAATGTATGAATCCTAAACTATTTACCCAAGCTATCTTGATCTTTAATATAAAACTTGACTTGGTAAACTTTACGGATGAAGCTTGAACTTGAATCTTTGACTTGAATGCATTGGCTTCACTCCACTATTTCCGCCAACCTCCATTTGATATGATCGTTATGACACAATCCATCCAACCTCTAACAAAGATATTTGTTTAGATTACCTAATAAAATAAATGTAAGCACTCGACACATAATGTTAGGAATTGTTTGTAATCATCAAAATAAGATTAGGGAGTAGGCTCATAACCATGAGGCTAACAATCTCTCCCTTTTTGATCATGATAAACAATCTACACAAAGAGTATATAAAATATGCATGAATCATTACGAATAAGTAAAAATAAAATCTTCATGCATAAACCAAAGCAAGATATACTCACAATAGACTTGTTTCTCCCCCTTTGTCAACATCAAAATGGGGGAAACAAATAAGAATGAATAGAGTGAAAGCTCCCCCCTACAAATAAGCATAGATGAGTATAAAATAAATATAGGGAAGAAAACGCCCCTATCTAAATTCCACAGAAAATATGTAATGAAGACTAAGGCAAACATGTGAGTAAGCATAAAAACATGCTAATCATGACTAATATACAAAGAGACCAAGTAAACACTTATATATGTATCATTAAGAGAAAGTGTCACAAGGGTCTAAAACATAAAAAAAATTTAAAAATCAAAATCAAAAATCAAAAATCAAAAATCAAAAATCAAATGATTTATCAATGACTCTAAAAATTTATAAACTCTCAAAACATAAGTCATGATTGATTGAGAACACATACATATTTATTATTAGAAAATGGTGTCTCAATATATAAACATAAAAATAATGTATAAATAGATTTATGAAATCAAAAGAATGAAAAACATGATAATCATGAAAAAAGTTTTCAAATGAAAACAATTCAACCAAATAAAATCATAAATCACAAAAGAAGTAAATCATTATCAAAATGGCAAGAGAGGCAACAAATCAAGCTCTTGAGCTTTTTTCGATCCATATAAATATTTTTAGCACCCGAAAAACATGATTTGGGAAATAAACATCCAATAAATATAAGGGTTGATAAAACACAAACCTCTCATGACAATGAAAACCAAAAAATCATGAAAACAAAAGAATTGTCCATAAATTTGTTTTCAAAAAAAATATGTTTTTCAAAACTAATAAATGAAAAATGAAAATCAATAAGAATCTTGATTTAAAAAAAGATCAAACTTATTTTGGTACCTAATTACTCTTGGTACCTAAGAGTCTAGGGACATGATCCTTATCATTTAAGCTCAATGCACTAGGGTTATGATCCCTTTTGGGCTCATGTGGTGCACTAATACGGTCAAAATAATAATCACTCAAATGATCTTTCCGATTGCAATATGTGCAATGAAAGAGATCCATTTATTTTTGTGGACCATTAGCTCGTGCACGAGAAACATTTTTAAACAAACGTGGTCTATTTGAAAAACTAGGCAAGTTTGAACATTCTCTCAAATCAAAACAAAACTTTGTCAAATGGTCAAATCTACCATAAACATCACATTTAAACACATGTTGTCTACTAGAAGCATTTGACAAAAAGGAATCTTTTTTCAAATTATAGCAAAATTTTTCCAAATTGCCAAAATGACCACAAAGATCATATTTAAACACATGAGCATGCTTATGATGAACTTTATGAGTGTGTGCATGTACATGTGTGTGTGATGAAGAAGCCTTATGAGATGCACAAGAAGCATTGATATTATTATTTTTAGTTTTTTGTGCATCATAGTAAAATTTAGATAAATAGCACTTACGACCATAAATAGAGCACTTATAAATTTTGCTATACAAGTGTGCATAGTGTATAGGTGATTTAGAAGTTGTAGCACTAGATTTAGCACACTTGTCTATAAATCTCTTATGATTATCAATGCATGTGTTTAAAGTTTAATCTAAGTATGATATGCGGTTTTTCACAAGATTCAATTCATTATTGATCACAACATCATTGATAATAAAAGTAGAGCATGTATGGTTATTCTTAAAAGAATCAAATTTATTTCTAATGTATTCTACTTCTAGCATGGCATCATTATTAGCTTGAGTTAAGCTAGCAATAGATGAAAATATGTTATTATTTTCCAAACTTAACAACTCATTGTTTTCTTTCAAAATAGCATTCTCTTTGACAATTACATCAAGTTTTGAAGCTAGCGACTCATGATCGGATTTCAATTCTACATGCTTACGTTTAAGATTAATAAAATTATTTTGTAATTTCTAAGGATGCATTAATTTTTCATATGCACAAGCGAATTCATTAATGGAAAGTTCACTTTCGGACTCGGAATCGCTTACCACACTAGGGTTATCCTCTAGTGAACGTGTGCATGATGCTCCAATAGAACATGAAGAGCATGCTGCCAAAGCTCGTCGGATCGCCACCAAGTTCCCTTGATATGTTTCAAAAAAAATTTATAAAGTGTAAGCATTATGAAAATAAACAAACTTGTTAGAAATAGATTAGTCAAAAGCATTTAGTAAAAATTCTAACAAGAGCTTGCTCATAGTAAACATTCTTTTATTATTTTTACTCCACTTGGATTTCTCCAAAGTGGGTACAATATAAGCATTTTTAATAACTTTTCATAAATCAAAATGTTTAGATCTAACAAATATATTAAATCTAGAACACCATTGGTCATAGGGAAAAATATTAAATTTAGGAGCAATACTAGGAGCATAGCCTAAACAAGAGGCACCATTCAAATCCATAATTATAAAAATATGTAAGCAAGATGAAAATAAATCTCAAAACTAGATTAGCACAAAAAGATAAGTTGGATCTTTAACTCAAGGTGATTAAATCTAAAATCAAAGAGCACCAAGCTCTGATACCAATTATTAGATCCTAATACCACTAGGAAAGAACCCTAGAGGGGAATGAATAGGGTTTATGCTAATCTAATCTGATTTAATACCAATTAAAACTAATTAACAAATATCCTAGCAAATTAGGTATGCAATAAGATATATATGCAAGGATATACAAACAAGGGTAAGTAAACTATAAACAAATACAAATAATATAGTGGATAAATTAAACAATGAGAGAATGGAGATAGATATAAACAAAATATAAGTGCATAAGCCAAACTCAAACACACAATAAATAATCACGGAGTTCGAACCTTCCGTCCTATGTTTCCGCTTCCCACTCCCGGGAAAAAATCCACTACCACACCGGGTTTTCAACGCTCACTTGAAAACGTTTACACCACACAATATCGATTTTCAACGCTCACTGATCAACATTTACAATCACTCACAATACAACTACACAAATCCCATCTCAAGTGTTGGCCTCTCACGTGTCTCCCTCAAGTGCTCAGAATTACGATCTACCTCTAGGCATTACCACCGACCCCATTCCTTTTGGGACCGATCACGTCTCTCACCTCTACACTTCTCTTGGTGTATTTGTGTAATACAAAGTGAACCATCACAATTAGGCTCCATATAACAAATGTTCGTTCTCTACTATGGATGAGAACATAATGAAAGCTCACACTCCCCACGACCCGAATTATACAATGTATGCAAATACAATAAGCTCAATGGTTGTGTGTGAACAAAGAGATTTAATAAAATCAAACCAAACTCAATATAAACTCTAGCTTAACAAAATGATAAATAAACAAATATGTAAATATAAAGCTAGATAGAGTTTAGAAATACTTCTCTAAAGATGACAAGAGAGAGAGAGAGAGAGAGAGAGAAGAGTGAAGCTCAAACACCAAAGATGATCTCCTCTAGCTCTTGTAAAATTCTCTTCACAAACTAAAACTAAAAAATACTTAAAAGCTTCTTAAATAAACTTAAATAAACTTTTAAACCCTTGTAATACTCTCTTAAATTTGTTTAAAACATTCTCTTGGTTAGGTGAAAATAGTTATGGCAATGGGGTATATATAGAATCATAGAACAAGCCCTAAAACCAAGAGAAAACCAAAAAAAAGACAAAAAATAAAAACCTAAAAATCTAAAAAAACTAATCGTTGGAAAGCTATTGGTCGACTGATGAACAGTATTAGTCGACTGATGAGCTGACTGTTATAGGCAGTTAATAGCTCATCGGTCGACTGAAGAGCTTATCAGTCGACTGATGACCTTATCAGTGGACTGATAATTTATCAGTCACAAAAATAGAGACTTTTACACTTTCTAGATGAGTTCATCAATCAACTGATAAAATCCATCAGTCGACTGATAACAAGTTATCAGCCAGAAACAAACAGTAAATCTGATTTTCAAATCTCTTTTAAAAATATCAAATAAATTCTAAAAAATATAAAACTTTGAAAAATAATTGTAAACATGATAATAAACATGTTACAAAAAGAATTTTTAGAATTACACTTCCCAAAAGTAAAACTCATCATTTTATAAAATAGTCCAAAAACATAAAAACTAAACATACATGTTTTTGATATTTTGACTTAAACAATATTTTGAAACTTTGTAAAATGATTTTATAGATTTAATAAAGGATGTATACAATGATTGTTAAGTCCAAAAACTAATAACGCAATATTTCCACAAAAATGATGTTTTGTATAAAATATGCATTTTACAAAAACACAAGTAATAAATATGAAACGTATAAGTAAGTATATGAATATAACTATTGTTTCATATCTATATAGCTAAACTAGAAACAACTTATCCACAAGAAAAAATAAATATGTATATATATAAATATATGATTTGCTTGTAAAAACTTTTATGGATAAATCAAAAACAAATAAACCATTAAATTGTGTGTGTGTGTGTGTGTGTGTGTGTGTGTGTGTGTATAATATTGAGCTTGAAGTATTAACCACATAAGGTATAAATCCTAAACTATTTACCCAAGCTATCTTGATCTTTAATATAATGTTTGACTTGGTAAACTTTACAGATGAAGCTTGAACTTGAATCTTTGACTTGAATATATTGGCTTCACTCTACTATTTCCGCCAACCTCTATTTGATATGATCGTTATAGTGCAATCCATCTAACCTCTAACAAAAACAATTGTGTAGATTACCTAACAAAACAAATGCAAGCACTCGACGTACAATGTTAGTAATTATTTGTAATCATCAAAACAAAATTAGGGAGTAGGCTCATAACCATGAGGCTAACAAAATTATCCAAGCGTGACAGGAAGAGAAATACATACTAGTTCTTAAAAAATTATTGTAGAAAATATCACATACAAACTATGAAGATATTGATGAATAGCTTTTAAAAGAAACAATAAAAGTAATTATATTAATTCATAAAATAAATTCAAATATACTTTTCCAGATTGAGCTCTTTTTTTTTATACACAACTTGAATTGTCTTAACATTTTGAAAAGGTCCAAAATCTCGATCTATCACCTCAACCATATAGAAAATTTTAAGAGGAAGAATGATAGTGTTTGGAGGATGATGTACACTATCTCAGAAAATGGAAAATATTTATTATAGGATGAACACCCTTGAGCTATTGCACATTTACATCCATGAGTGTGGGTTTTTTTAACATCTTTTAACAAATACACTCAATTTTGTCGTGGATTTATAGATGTGAATCTTTGATCATCTTTGTCACTAATACACTATTTTTGCATGATATTTTCTAGCATATATGTGCTTTGTACATGTATAGAAATTTTGGTTCTATATTCAAGTATAGATTGAGCCCAAGATTGAGTAAGCTTTAAACACAGTATTCTAGAATCTACCTAAAACCAGACATCTAACCAAACTCTTTACAATGACCAGAAGAAATATAGTCCTAGCTAGCCCAACCCTCAATTACCCTGGCTTTAGTACGCCATCAAACTCATAAGTTTGATATACAACCAACCAAAACAAATAAAGCGCAAAAAGAACAATCTTATAGCTATTTATTAAACTATTCTTCAAATCAATGAAGATGAAGATCCATGAAGACGCGGTGTAGCGATTAAGCATAGGGCACTCCTTCTCATTGAATCAAATTCTTATAAAAAGTGCGCCGAGAAGAAGTTGAACGAGGCTCAAGGGATTTGATCAACTCTCTCTTAAACCCTAAAATAAAGATATCTTCTTTTGTGTATTTGCCTCCTTGAACTTCATTACTAATTATGGTCTCCAACTCCTCTTTAGTAGTCTTTGATAGGACAGAAAAGAGATACACAAATCTGAGTACAAATATGTAAAACCCCATAATTTTGAAAATATTATGGTAAATAATATTAAATAATTTTTATTATGGTTGATATTGTTTTGGGATGAATGAACATGATTGTAATCGATTTGAGATCGATTAAGTGCATATAAATACATATATGTGTGTGTATAAATATGTATGTGCATGAAATCTGTCATTCTGCATCTATGCACTGGTTGGTCGATCGACCCTAGCAATCGGTTGATTGATGGATAGATGACGGTTTTTGGGTTTGGTTTCGGGTCGGATCTGTTTTGTATATATATATATATATACCCGACTTTTTCCTATTTTATTCTTCATATCTTACATCCTGAGCAGCAGCCACCCTCTCAAAACCCTAATTCATCTGTTTGAGTCTTTGGAGAGCTTTGAGAAGCAAAAAGTTCAAGAGAGGGCGAGATCAGCGGTTTTCTATAAGGGATGATCAAGTTCTTTGCATGTGTGGGAGCTTAGCATGAAAATTTTTAGGTAAGTTTCATCTCCTCCAATCTCATCCCCATTTTTCTTAGTTTTTATTAGATTTTAAAACCTATTTTATGTATAAAGATCACCTCTTTTATCTGTATGATGTAAAGATTTAATCTTTCTGATTTAAAAAGTTATGAAACGGAATTCCTTGATTTGATTTTAAGATTTGAAATAGATCTAGCATGAGATTTTGTTAAAGTTATTTGTTTTCATGATGATTTTTCAAACATAAACATGTTAGGGTTTTTAGAATTCTCCAAATCTTTATATTTGTGATTTCATGTAGTAAATTAAACTCTAATTACACTAAATCAAGATTTAGACATGGGTTCTTTTGAGAATTTTTGATTTTTTTGTTCATGATAGAGAAAAACCTGAATTTTGATTTGTCACCAGCATCGGTTGACCGATCAAAGAAATCGGTCGACCGATTAGTCTGTAGGAAACTGGAGAATTTCCTCTAGTCGGTCGACTGGCCTAGGTAATCGGTCGACCGATTGAAGCTGAACTATGTGTGCATGTTTGTCATCGTTGGTCGACCGATGGGTTATGTCGGTCGATCAATTTGAGCTGTTTTGTATATGTTGATTTCTTTACATGCATGTTTGATCGCAAATAAGAAGTACGAGCCGTACGTCGACACACGTATGTGACTATGAGATGCACACGTTTGTTTTGAGTACTCACGAGCTTTTGGCGGTGTGTAGTCTAATATTTTGAGCTTGTCATGATAGGGAATAATGTTTGTTTCATTTTACGGTGATTTTGGATGCTTGAGTGGGGTTATTTGGTACACCATAACGAGACCATGGTTAACTACACTCAGAATGCATTAGCTGGTGTACTGCAATGAGACCGTAGTGGACTACACTCTGTTATGCATCATTGTGTTCCCAATTAGGCTGATACGCCTATACTCCGTAGGGTGTTTAGGTAAGGTAGTGAATTGCAAAATATTACGATGAGCCACAGGATATTGAAAGCATCTATACTCCACACCATTTTTCTTTGTAGGGAATCATACAAAATTGTAAATTTGCTCCCGTGTTACCTACCTCGAGGGTAGAGTATAAGGCTATGGTTTTTTATTACTACATATCCTAGACGAGATCTTTTATCGAATATTTATTTTTTGTTCCCGTGCCAACTACTCGCGGCAAATGTGAGATGTTATGAAAAGATTTGTAAAGGATGAGGCTTGGAAATGTATTGTTCTTTGTTAATTATTTTATTCATAGGATTTTGGAGTTGATATTTAGCGATCCGCAATTTGAGATACATGGTATATATATGAGGGTTTCCTTGTTTGGATTATTTCACTCGATGTACTCATTCTCGTGTTGTGTGTTTCTAAGTATTAATTCCTCTTAGTTCAGGATGTAGGATTTATATATTTATATATGCTATAACTTGTATTTTTATACACCTAACCCCCTTCCCCTGGGAGCAGTAGAGATGTTCTCGCTAGCACTTTGACGCTTGTTATTTTCATCTTTTTCAGACAGCGAGTCAGGGGTTCAAAAAGTCACAAGTTGACGGAGACTCAGCATTGTTGGGTATCTTGATCCTAAGATATGATTATTTTGATGATAAAAAATATTACATGTTGTGTGTATTATGTGCTAACATTTGTTTTGTAGTATTAGAGCTAAATTAACAATGATATTCAAAGATATACTCAAGACATAAGATGGGTTCAAGGCAATATGAAGTAAAGAAGAAGTTATGCGTAAATGTCAAAATGTAATTTTTTACATTTTCTTTGCTTAAAAACTTTTACAAGCCTTGATCACTCACACACATACACACATAGTATTTACAACACACTAACACATGCTTAGTGTGTGGTTAACTATAGAAATCCTCTAAGTTAATCATTAGAGGTTATAGATATTGAATGAGTCTTAAAACATATCAAATATCTCATATCTATACCTTAGTAGTTGACTAATAGACTTAGTAGTCGACTACTCAAGCCTTAGACAAAATATAAAGTTTCTGTAAAAGTATAGTGTAGTTGACTAATGACTATAGGTAGTTGACTACTAAGGTTAAAATTAATCTTTTAAGTTTCTATCAAATGACAATGTAGTCGACTACTACACGGTATAGTCAACTAATAAGAGTCATTCCAGAAATCTAAACTTTCTGTTGTTTACAGTATAGTCGACTACTAGACAGTATAGTCGACTACTAAGATTTGAATCTGAATTCCAGACTTTCTGTCTTTAAGAGTAGTCGACTAATGGCCAGAGTAGTCGACTACTAAGAAAAATCTTGACTTCACAGAGTCTGTTTGAACTCAGTGTAGTCGACGACTAAGAGTTATAGTCGACTACAGAGACAGTTTTTCTGATATTTCAAGTTTGAATTTGTAAATGTTTATAGTCGTTTTTATCCATTTATTTGGGTTAAAAACTTGTCTTTTCAAGATCTATAAATAGGTTCTATGTTCTGAAATTGTCATCCATCATTTGCACTTGTAAGATTCATATATTGTGCAAATTAACTCTTAAGTTTCCATTTTTCAGTTCTAAGTGTTTTCGTCAAGAATTGCCTTCATCATTCATTTCATTAAAACTTTAGTCGTTTACAAATAAATTCAAATAATGAAAATAAAGATTACCACTCTCTTAAAAATAAACATAAGATTCGTTTATCGTCTCTTGCTTGCGTGGGTTCTTCATCGGTGTCGGGGTTTATCCGTGGACGACCGCGAATCAGATCCGGTTTCCGAAAAATTTGACGGAGCTTCTACTTCACCAAGGAAGTATTTGCTTAAAACGCTAAAATCGACAAAACGAAATCAGTAGCTCTTCTCGAGATTAAGACAAAGCCTAATCTCAAGGAACGGACGTACGGGGCATCGGACCCTTCGAATGACTTCTCTTTTGTGCTGAAGTTCGCCGGGATCTCGTTGGCCTTTGCTGAAATTTCGTGCCCCTTGACTCTTCAATCCAGCAGCACCTCGTGCTCTTGATAAAATTCCAGATCTATAAAATGGAGGCCTTGGGCTCATATTTATATGTCTCGGGTGCGGTTATTTGGATGAGAACGAGTGATTTGGCCTTATCTTCAGTTAACAACAGCCTAACCACGTTTGTTGATGATATCAAGTCTGTTAGGAATCCCTGGAACAGATAAATCCTACGAAAACCGCTTTAAAATTGTCAAAACGTGTTTCGGGCTTCGGACTACGTGGCGAACACTGCTGACCCGTGCTTGCGCGGGTTAGTCAGATCCGATCCGCGCTTGCGCGGGTCGGTCACATCCGACCCGCGCTTGTGCGGATCGATCTGTGCCGTCCCGCGCTAGTGCGGGTCCATCGCCTCTACCGCATTCTTTCTCCTTTAGCGCGCTTCTTTCCGGGACTTGTACTTTTCGTCATTTCAATTGTTTGGTTGACTCATTGATTTGTACGCTTCATTGCGGGACTGACCGCCAAAAGCGTGTTGGTTGATGTGCACGCATTGGTTAACGTGCGTGTGTTGACCGACACGCACGAACTGATTGACGCGCGCGTGTTGACGGATGCGCGCGAGCTGATTGACGAGCGTGTGTTGACCGACGTGCACGAGCCGATTGACACGCGCGTGTTTACCGACGCACACGAACTGATTGACGCATGCGTGTTGACGGACGCGCGAGAGCTGATTGACGAGCGCGTGTTGACCGACGCGCACGAGCCGATTGACATGCGCATGCTGATCGACGCGCGCGAGCTGATTAACACGTGCATGCTGACCGACGCGCTCGAGCTGATTGACGAGCGCATGTTGTCCGACGCGCATGAGCTGATTGACACGCGCGAGCTGATTGACGTGCGCATGCTAACCGACGCGTGCGAGCTAATTGACGAGCGCGTGTTGACCGACACGCACGAGCTGATTGACGCGCGCAAACTGATTGAGTGAGCCTTCTCGACTCATCAACTCTTTGCTTTGAGTTACATGCAGTAACTTATAGGTAGTTTTAGACGCCTACAGATACCCCCTCCAAAGTGTTTCAGCCTCATTCTTTTATAGAAGAGTCTGAAATACTTTGGATATGATGGACCCCCACATTTAGTCGGTGTTAAAGGACCTATAGCTGGTTTCCACTCTTGACTTCTCCATATTTCAGCCTATTCTATATTTTGTCGAATAGCTAAAATTTTTCCGGTCTTGCGTTCATCATCTGACCATTATTGAAGTCTCGAATCGAAATTAGTAGGTTGATTTTGGCTTGTGTCATTGAGTTGACTCTCATCGCCACGCGTTGACCGACGTTGACGTTAGGGTTTAGTTTCAATCGGCGTCGACTCTCATCGCAACGCATTGACCGGCGTTGACCTAGGGCTATGCGTTGACCTAGGGCTACGTGTTGACCGGTGTTGACCTTAGGGTTTCGTATCGATCGGCGTTGACTCTCGTCACAACGCGTTGACCGGCGTTGACCTAGGGCTATGCGTTGACCGACGTTGATCTTAGGGTTTCGTATCGATCGGTGTTGACTCTCATCATAACGCGTTGACCGGCGTTGACTTAGGGATACGCGTTGACCGGTGTTGAAATTAAGGTTTCGTATCGATCGGCGTTGACTCTCATCGCAACTTCGTTGACCGGTGTTGACCTAGGGCTACGTGTTGACTGGCGTTGACCTTAAGGTTTCGTATCGATCGGTGTTGATTCTCATCACAACGTGTTGACCGGCGTTGACCTAGGGCTACGCGTTGACCGGCGTTGACCCTGGGGTTTAGTTTCGGTCGGCGTCAACTCTTATTGCAACTCGTTGACCGGTGTTGACCTAGGGCTACGCGTTGACCGGCGTTGACCCTAGGGTTTTACGTTAACCTGACGAGAATCAGTTTATACTCATATACTCCTAGGAGTTTCAGGAATCAGTTTAACCTCGTGTACCCATCAGAGGTTGTCAGATTATCATTAAGAATTATTATATGTAATATTCTCCAGGAACTTCCCGTCAAAAATGAGAAACAGTTTAAACTCGTATACCCGTTGGTGTGGACGTGGGTTTCGAATATCTCGAACATGAGCAAAAAAAATACCGCGAAATTAACAAGGAATATAAACTTGGATCCTGAATATTCCAAAAATAGGCGAAAATACCGTGAAGCCACCCAAAAATATAAGATCGGGTCCCGAATATTCCGAAAGTGAGCAAAAATACCGCGAAGCCACCCAAAAAATTAAAATCGGGTCCTGAATATTCCGAAAGTGCGAAAAGAGGCAAGAATACGACGAAAAATGGCCACAGGATCATACCTGACCCGCGCTAACGCGGGTCAGGTGAATCCGACCCGCGCGAACGCGGGTCGGATTGATCCGATCCGCGTGAGCGCGAGTCGGATATCAATCTGACCCGCAATAATGCGGGTCGGGTCTTCTTTGGGGATTAAAATGCCATCTTCTTCCTTTCTTTCTTCTTTCTTCTTTCTTCATTCGGTCCCAGCTATTTTCTTCTTCCTATATTTTCGGTTTTCTAACCATCCAAGTGTTAGGTCCTTTATTTTGATGATGATTTACAAACACCATTATTGGTGCTAATCGTGTATTGAGCCATCTTGTAGATTTCAATTCATTAGCACCACGTACTGGAGGATTGGATGGAACATAAGCTACAACGATGATATCTAAAGGAGGTGGAGGCAAAGTGATGAAGCAATGCTTATCAAGAACATCATATGCAATATAGAAGCTTCATCAACTCATAAGCAATATCAAGACTCAAGGAATATGTTTCTATGTGAGAGATATTGCTATTTTATTTTCTCTCTCTAGTATTTATATGTAGGCAAGTAATTGAAGATTTCTCTTGAAGCTTTATGGGATATTACATACACACATACACTTTCAAACTCATTTTTTAGTACTTGGGTCAAAAAGACATTTTCCACTAATACATGGACCTATTTGCAAAACTTCTTTTCAAACAAGTATGATAAAGTGTTTACAAACTATTTGCCAAGTTTTACTTTTTTATGAATTTATTTGATATTTGTTATCAAAGTTTTAAATCAGGTTTTCTGTGTGCACGTTTATGAGTCGACTCATGCATAGTAATGAGTCGACTCACAAACTGCTGCGTAGTTCTCTTTTCTCTTCTGCTGAGTCGACTCATAAATTTTATGAGTCGACCCGACAGGTTGAGTCGACTCATGCCTGTCATAAGTCGACTCAAGAACTGCGCTGGTTTTTGTGTTTTGGTTCTGCTGAGTCGACCCATACTTAATGAGTCGACTCATGAATGATGAGTCGACTCATATATTTTTTCAGTCGACTCATAAGCTGTTTTTTGGCCTGTAACGGTAACTTATGAGTCGACTCATGAACAGTGATGAGTCGACCCATAAACACTGTAACGGCTATATTTGTGCAGAATCAGAAATCCGTTTTTCTTAGGATTTGAGCTGATCTCTTAGGGTTTTAAATGCAGTTTTCACATCTTATAAATACCTAACAACCTTAACTACTTCAGTGATGAAAATTAATTGCAAAATTGCTTGAGCTTGAGTTAATTGTTTTCAAAGAGCCTTAATTTTCATTTGCTCACACTAATCAAGAGTTCACATCCCAAGCTTCAATTGCAATCTCTCTTCTTGCCATAGGCTGATTGTAAAGAGAGATATTTTCTTCCATTTGCTACTGTTGTGAGCTTGATCTCGTGGAGATCATTGTGTGGTTGTAAGATCTCAAGAGGAGATCGTTGTGTAGAAGAAGTTTCGGCTTCCAAACCGGGTGTGTAGTGGATTTCTCCTTGAGAATGGGGAGCGGGGACGTAGGTTGGAGGACCGAACCTCGTGAACATATCGCGCGTCACAAATTGGCTAACTATTTCGATCCCTACTCTCTTATTATTGTTTTTCTACTTCTTCTTATATGTGATTTATTGTATCTAATTTTTAATTACATTTCATTAGTCCATAAACCCTATTCACCCCCCCTCTAGGGCCTTTCAATTGGTATCAGAGCGAGCTCTCTACTTGTGTTAGGCTTAAAACCCTTAGAGGAAAGATCATCATGGAGGGATCAATGAACATGCATATGCTAGAAGGACAATCAACCACTAGACCTCCCCTCTTCACTGGTAGTAACTTTGCATATTAGAAAGCTAGGATGAGAATATATTTACAATGCATTGATCTTGACATCCTAGAGATTGTAGAAAAGAAATATGAGAAGAAGCCAAGCAGTAGTATGGATGAGCATGAGAGAGAGCTAGCCAACCTAAACATCAAGGCCATGAATGCACTAATTTGTGGTCTCACCCCTAATGAGTACAAGAGAGTTTCTACGTGTGCAACCGCACACGAGATTTGGGAGAAATTGTGCATCACCCATGAGGGAACCCCCCAAGTGAAAGAATCTAAGATTAGTGGACTCATGCATGAATATGAACTGTTTAAAATGCTTCAAAATGAGTCTATTGATTCTATGTTCTCTCGGTTCACTAACATTATTAATGAATTGCATGGTCTTGACAAGGTTTTGGAGAATCAAGAAATGTGTTACAAGATTCTTCGTTCTTTGACGCCGGCTTGGGAACCTAAAGCTACGGCCATCGAAGAAGCTCATGATCTCTCAACCCTCACTATTGATGGACTTATCGGGAAACTCAAAGTTCATGAGAAGAAAGTCAAGGAGAAGGAAGAAGGACCCTCAAAGGCAACCGAGGAGCCACCTCAAAAATCAAAGCCCATTGCTCTCAAGGGAGCTATTGATGATTCATCCTCCTCGGATAGTGAAGTTGATGTCTCTAGAGAAGTGGCACACCTCTCTAGAAGAATATCAAGATTAATTAAAATGAACAAAAATTTCAAAAATCGATCTAACAACAAATTCTCTCCTAGTATAGGTAAATGCTTCGAGTGCAACGAACCGGGTCACCTAGCCAAGGATTGTCCCAAGCTCAAAGAGAAATATTTGAAATACAAGAAGAAGAAGGCAATGTATGCCGGATGGGATGAATCCGAACCTAGCGATTCGGATAGCGATGATGAGGGTGCCAAGATTGCTCTTCATGACCCAAACATTTGCTTCATGGCTCATGAAGATGAGGTACAATCCGAAACCGAAAGTGAATCCTTTTACATGCAATGTGAACTAGAAGCGGCTTTAGAAGAATTAAACTTTGAGTTCAAAAGATTAGCTAAAGAATATTCTTCCTTTAAAAAATTGCATATTTCTTGTGATTCTAAGTTTGAGCAACTACAATCATCTCTTGCTTTAAAAGATGAAATGATAGGAGATCTAGATTTTGAAAACAAGCAATTAAGATCCAAGATTGAAAGATTGGAAATTGAAAACAATAAGCTTAAATCTAATCATTGTTTTTCAAGTAATCACCTTGAAAATAGAAGATGGTACCATAAATCTCATGTTTCTACATATAAGAAAAAGTTTGTGTGTACATATTGCATGAAACATGGTCACATCTCTACACATTGTAGAATAAGAAATAACATTAATAATTATGAATTAATGTGGGTGCCTAAGGGTACCAAAAGTACTAACATTCAAGGACCCAAAACTTGGGTACCTAAAGGTTCTACAACTTGTCTACATGTAGGGAACGTCTCACACAAGACGTAAGGAGTTGTGGTACCTTGATAGTGGTTGCTCACATCATATGACGGGCAACAAGGAGTTATTTGCAACCCTATCAAGGATTGAAGGAGGCAATGTCTCCTTCGGTGGCGGCGAGAAAGGTAAAATCATAGGTATTGGTTCTATTGGTAAGAAACCTTCTCCCGTAATTGAAGATGTTTATTTTGTTAAAGGATTAAATCATAATCTTCTTAGTATAAGTCAACTAAGTGACAAAGGCTTTGACATCATTTTTAAACCGGACAAATGCATTGTTAGTAAAAATAACAAAACCATTTTTGTTGCTTTCAGAAAGTCTAATGTGTATATTTTTGAGATGAATGAGCTTTTAGATCAAGATGTAAAATATCTTGCCGCGGTAGATGGGGATCCTTAGATTTGGCACAAGAGACTTGGTCATGCTCACATGAAACTTATATCTAAGTTATCCAAGAAGAATTTGGTGAGAGGTCTACCAAATCTATCTTATGTTAAAGACTCCACTTGTGAGGAATGTGCCAAAGGTAAACAAACCAAATCTTCGTTCAAATCCATAAATGAGGTATCCACTTCTAAACATTTACAATTATTACATCTTGATCTCTTTGGACCCATGCGTGTTTCCTCCCTTGGAGGAAAACACTATGTGTTTGTTATTGTTGATGATTTCTCTCGATTTACTTGGGTGATTTTTCTTGCTAATAAAGATGAATGCTTTAAAGAGTTTTCTCATTTTGTCAAAAGAATTGAAAATGAAAAGGATTCTAAAGTTGTTAAAATTAGAAGTGATCATGGTGGAGAATTTCAAAACAAACCCTTTAATGATTTTTGTGCTCATCATGGTATTACTCATGTATTTTCCGCTCCAAGGACACCACAACAAAATGGTGTTGTTGAACGGAAAAATAGAACCATACAAGAGATGGCACGCACTATGTTGAACTCTTATGATTTACCAAAATATTTTTGGGCGGAAGCCGTCAACACGGCTTGCCATGTTTTGAATCGTGTTTTAATTAGACCATCTCTCAAGAAAACTCCTTATGAACTTTTTCATAACAAAACTCCTCAAATTGGATATTTTCGCATTTTTGGTTGCAAGTGTTTTATCTTAAATACTAAAGACCACCATGATAAGTTTGACTCTAAAATTGATGTTGGTATATTTTTGGGATATGCTCCTAGAAGTAAAGCTTATAGGGTTTTCAACAAACGAACTCTCGTTGTTGAAGAGTCTATAAACGTTACTTTTGATGAATCTAATATTGGGTTTCAAGATGGTTTACCTAGGGATGATGATGTGCTTGAAGAACAAATGGAATCTTTGCAACTCAAAGGAAAAACCTCAACAATGGCATCCAATGATGGAAAGGACAAAAATGAACAACATCAAGAAGAACTTCCTAAAGATTGGAAATTTTCATCGGATCATCCTAAAGATCAAATCATAGGGAGCCCATCCAAAGGCGTTTTGACTCGCTCAAAAGCTCTGAGTGAATGTGGTAATGTAGCCTTTCTATCCCAAATAGAACCTAAACGTATTGATGATGCTTTGAAAGATGAGTTTTGGGTTTTTGCCATGCATGAAGAATTAAACAATTTTCAAAAAAACAATGTTTGGAAATTAGTTCCTAGACCAAATAACACTTCTATTATCGGAACTAAATGGGTTTTTCGAAACAAGCTTGATGTATTTGGCATAGTTACTAGAAACAAAGCTCGTTTGGTTGCCCAAGGATACAATCAAGAGGAGGGCATAAACTATGATGAAACTTTTGCACCGGTTGCAAGATTGGAATCTATTAGAATGTTTTTAGCCTTTGCAAGTTTTAAAAATTTTAAGTTATTTCAAATGGATGTTAAAAGTGCTTTCTTGAATGGTTTTATTGAAGAAGAGGTTTATGTTGAGCAACCCCCCCGGATTTGTTGATTCATCTTTTTCAAATCATGTATACCGGGTTCAAAAAGCTTTATATGGGTTGAAACAAGCTCCTAGAGCTTGGTATGCTCGCCTCTCTAGTTTTCTCATTGAAAATGGATTTTCAAAAGGAACTATTAATAGTACTCTCTTTATAAGAAAAAGGAAAAATGATTTCATTTTAGTTCAAGTTTATGTTGATGACATTATTTTTGGTGCTACTAATGTATCTCTATGCAAGGATTTCTCTAAAGTGATGCAAGATCAATTTGAAATGAGCAATATGGGAGAGCTCACTTTCTTTCTTGGCCTCCAAATTAAGCAATCCGATGATGGCATCTTCGTATCTCAAAGCAAATATGCTAAGGAGTTGGTGAAAAAATTTAAAATGGATAGCTCCAAACATGCCTCAACTCCTATGAGCACCACCATCAAGTTGGATGCGGATGATAATGGTGAGAAGGTAGACCAAAAGCTATATCAAGGTATGATTGGTAGTCTTCTTTATCTCACCGCTAGTAGGCCGGATATTATGTTTAGTGTTTGTGCATGTGCACGGTTTCAAGCTTCTCCTAAAAAATCTCATTTGATTGTGGTTAAAAGAATTATCAAATATATTAATGGCACTCTAGAACTTGGTTTGTTTTATCCAAAACATACTTCTTTTGATCTTTGTGGTTATTGTGATGCCGACTTTGCCGGTAGTAGGGTTGACCGCAAAAGTACGAGTGGTACTTGTTAATTTTTGGGTAACTCACTTGTATCTTGGGCATCCAAGAAACAAAGTTGTGTTGCCTTGTCCACTACGGAAGCGGAATACATTGCCGCCGGTTTATGTTGTGCACAACTTTTGTGGATGAAACAATATTTGATTGATTTTGATTTACATTTTCATGATACAAAGATTTTTTGTGACAATACAAGTGCAATAAATATTTCTAAGAATTCTGTTTTGCATTCTAGAACCAAACATATCGATGTGCGGCATCACTTCTTGCGTGATCATGTTGAGCGTAAAGATGTCTCTCTTGTGTATATTGACACTAAATCTCAATTAGCGGACATCTTTACCAAACCCCTTTGTGAAGTCGATTTTTGCCGCATTCGAAATGAATTGGGAATGTGCATTCTTTAAATGTTTTTTTTGGATTTCTTGCTATTTCATTGTCATATCCATTTCTTTTTATGCCTTCAATGTCATATCATGCCTTAGCTCACATATGTGCCAAGAGGAGTGTAAAGGTGAGATACCGGGGTTGTCCCAAGAGGAGTGGGGTAGGTAGTAATACCTTGTGGAAGGTCGTAATTCCTAACGCTTGAGGGAAACACGGGTAGGCCAACACTTGAGGTGCATTGTGTGATTCCTATCGCATGAACTTTTTATATATCCCCATTTTTGATGGTGACAAAGGGGGAGAGAAATCTCCTCACTTGTGCACCTAGCAAGGGGGAGCCTTATAGATAGGGGGAGCAACTATCTATAAGCCATATATCTCTTTTATTTTACTCATGAATAATGGTTGTTTGTCATCATCAAAAAGGGGGAGATTGTTAGGTCCTTTATTTTGATGATGATTTACAAACACCATTATTGGTGCTAATCGTGTATTGAGCCATCTTGTAGATTTCAATTCATTAGCACCACGTACTGGAGGATTGGATGGAACATAAGCTACAATGATGATATCTAAAGGAGGTGGAGGCAAAGTGATAAAGCAATGCTTATCAAGAACATCATATGCAATATAGAAGCTTCATCAACTCATAAGCAATATCAAGACTCAAGGAATATGTTTCTATGTGAGAGATATTGCTATTTTATTTTCTCTCTCTAGTATTTATATGTAGGCAAGTAATTGAAGATTTCTCTTGAAGCTTTATGGGATATTACATACACACATACACTTTCAAACTCATTTTTTAGTACTTGGGTCAAAAAGACATTTTCCACTAATACATGGACCTATTTGCAAAACTTCTTTTCAAACAAGTATGATAAAGTGTTTACAAACTATTTGCCAAGTTTTACTTTTTATGAATTTATTTGATATTTGTTATCAAAGTTTTAAATCAGGTTTTCTGTGTGCACGTTTATGAGTCGACTCATGCATAGTAATGAGTCGACTCACAAACTGCTGTGTAGTTCTCTTTTCTCTTCTGCTGAGTCGACTCATAAATTTTATGAGTCGACCCGACAGGTTGAGTCGACTCATGCCTGTCATAAGTCGACTCAAGAACTGCGCTGGTTTTTGTGTTTTGGTTCTGCTGAGTCGACCCATACTTAATGAGTCGACTCATGAATGATGAGTCGACTCATATATTTTTTCAGTCGACTCATAAGCTGTTTTTTGGCCTGTAACGGTAACTTATGAGTCGACTCATGAACAGTGATGAGTCGACCCATAAACACTGTAACGGCTATATTTGTGCAGAATCAGAAATCCGTTTTTCTTAGGATTTGAGCTGATCTCTTGGGGTTTTAATTGCAGTTTTCACATCTTATAAATACCCAACAACCTCAACTACTTCAGTGATGAATATTAATTGCAAAATTGCTTGAGCTTGAGTTAATTGTTTTCAAAGAGCCTTAATGTTCATTTGCTCACACTAATCAAGAGTTCACATCCCAAGCTTCAATTGCAATCTCTCTTCTTGCCATAGGCTGATTGTAAAGAGAGATATTTTCTTCCATTTGCTATTGTTGTGAGCTTGATCTCGTAGAGATCATTGTGTGGTTGTAAGATCTCAAGAGGAGATCGTTGTGTAGAAGAAGTTCCAGCTTCCAAACCGGGTGTGTAGTGGATTTCTCCTCGAGAGTGGGGAGCGGGGACGTAGGTCGGAGGACCGAACCTCGTGAGCATATCGCGCGTCACAAATTGGCTAACTATTTTGATCCCTACTCTCTTATTATTGTTTTTCTACTTCTTCTTATATGTGATTTATTGTATCTAATTTTTAATTGCATTTCATTAGTCCATAAACCCTATTCACCCCCCCTCTAGGGCCTTTCACCAAGAACTCCTCCAGCTTTAAAATTCCAACTCAAGCAAAACTCCCATCTTTAAATTCCCTATTTCTTCCTTCCTCTTCTTCTTCCAATTCGGATTCGAGCAAAGAGGAGAGATCCAAACCTAAGGTTTCAGCCAATTTGGGACTTTCTTCTTCTTCAAACTCCAAGAACTTTGGGTAAGTTTTCTTCTCATGGCTTTGATTCCCTTACTTTGATTTTAGCTAATTCCTCAAGCTGTGATTCAATGATTGTAACCCTAGTTCTTCAAATTTGGGGGAAACTAAAATTTGCATTGGGTTTGATTTTGACCGAATTTCATAGCTCCAATTGTGAGCACGGCTTGATAACTGCAGTCCCAACCCTCTAATCTTGGAAAAAACCAAAATTTTTTTGGGTTTTAGGGGTTGATGGTTGGTCGTCTGAGTTCTTTGTTGAACCTGTTCATGGCCGAAATTTTGTTGTGCTTGGTTGATTGATGGTTGAATGCGTAGTTCTTTAACTCTTATGGCCAAGTGACTTGAATCTATGTGTTGAACCTGTTCATATGATTGAACTCGTGTGTGACTGAATCCAAATTTGTATGTGGTCGAATGATTTGAATCCAAACTTGTGTATGGCTCGAGAACCTTAACTTGTATTTGGCCGAGCTCTTGTATGCCTTGAATTCGAGCTTATATATGGTCGAACTCTTGTATATGATTGAACTCTTGTATATGATTGAACTCTTGTATATGACTGAACTTGTATGTGACTGAATTTGTATGTGACTGAATCCCTTTGTCGAGATTTTTTTTGAGCTTTGTTAGAATTGAAATCAATAAACTGAAGCTTGAATATGAACTAAAACTTGAACAAAGCTTAGTTTTGGATTTCTATCAACAATGAACCCTCGGGATGTTTGGTTGTGTACTCGACTTGATACCACTCAATTCTTGTTCATACTCATGTATGTATGTATGTATGATTTCGAAACTCAAGTCAGCATCTATGCTTTGATTTTGAGTAATTCTGTGAGCTTATAAATCTGTATGTTTGACGTGGTCGAGACCTTATGTTTGACTCTGTGACCCTTAACTTGATTTTCCCTTGCATTTTCATGCTCAATTATACACGTGAGCTATGTAGGAGACGCTTGATTCGCTTGACTTGTATATTTGATTTTCCTCTCACTTTAACTTGAATCGAGAATGTCGTATAGGTTTAATTGGACCCTTAACTAGAAAATTCCATTTTGTAGAATTTCAATTAAAGATTCGCAATTTTCCTTTTAGTCTTTCGATTCATGTATCTCGATTCTTGATCTGACTGAGCTGTTGATCTTTATTACAGA
The DNA here is from genome assembly GCA_022839385.1 of Asparagus kiusianus. Lineage (NCBI taxonomy): Eukaryota > Viridiplantae > Streptophyta > Magnoliopsida > Asparagales > Asparagaceae > Asparagus > Asparagus kiusianus. The sequence continues at coordinate 62,195 of BQKN01064877.1, read as the reverse complement.
TTAGCTATGTCGATGAGGAGATCACGCCTCCCGATGAGTCACTCGGCTACTCAGTCACCTAAGAGGGAGCGTCCGTCTTTTACCGGTAAACCCTTGTAATTTATTGTTTATGAACATAATTTCCTACTTATGAATTTAATCTTCATTATGTCATATTGCATATTGCATCCCCTCTCTGTCCTCCTTGGTGAGGCAGTCGGGAAGAGCTGATATCCTCCTTTGTGGGGGTGGATGCTTCTATATTACATCCCCGCTCTGTTCTCCTTGGTGAGGCAGTTGGGAAGAGTTGATATCCTCCTTTGTGGGGGTGGATGCTTATCGGATACGTTTTGCTTTGTCAAAACACGTCTTAAGGCAATATGGGGCGATTTTTACCGTATTACGTTTCGTAAAATAATGTACGTTATTTTATGTATCCGTGATACGGTTAAAATCGTCTCGCCAATTACAAGGTAGTGACTCTATCTCACGGATTGGTAAAAAGAGTTCAACATCCCGTGTCGTCTAAATATTTCTTCATAACTGCGTTTGATAAATACGCGTTACTCATTTCAGTTGAATACCCTGCGACGCTGTTTTCTCCATTTGAGATAGATGGCCACAAGAGTAGATATTACGCCGTTGTTGATAATCCGGCGTTGATTCCTTCCACTCCTCAATTCGCTTTGGACCTCCCAGATGAATTCTGTAAGTTAGTATGGGAGGGGAATCGTCGTATCACGCGCTAGTTAATTACAGACGCGCCATTTGCTGAAGATACGAATCCTGATCATCCTTTAAGGAAGACACATTACCTGTTTGGCGATTCTGTGATGGATCCAAACATCATAAAGCTCAAAGATGAGCGGTGGTTACACAGTGATGGTACGACTTGCTTATACCTTCCCCCGTTTCCTCGTCATCGTTCGCTGACAGAATTACGAGGGCAGGCGGTTACGCGACAGATGCCCTGGACCTTGACAGAAGAGCATACCAATATCCCTTGCGGATACATCACCAACCATTCACTCTCAGGTTCCAATGGCAGGAAACACATTACAGGGTTACACCCAGGTGTGATGGGATTGGAGGACCCACCTAAAGGGGAACTACCTATAATAGCTCGCACCGTGAAGAATCGCCTTGCTGAGCTACAGCATAAGCTACCTATTGAAAATTACAGGTGTCATGGTTAGTCTCATTCTTCAGACAAATCATGGTAGGGAAGGATGACAGGTTATGTCCTCCACCGATGGGGTGTTGAGTTGAAGTTGATAAGATTGTATGAAGCTATTCGGATCACCCAATACGAATTACCGGTGAATGCTCTTCACTTCATGGGGTTAATAGAGCTGTACAATCCAGATACTAACACCTTTCTTACACGGAACGGGGAATTAAGACTACCCTTTCATGAGATGCACAAAGTCTCCGGACTGCAACTGGGAGATATACCGTATCAGGAATATTTCCCTCCAACCGGGAGCTACATCAATTGAAGATCCACAAGCCCGCTCGATACGATACTCTATGGGAACTCACGTATCATTATCAGATTGCTTAAGCCGGAACTAACCTGGTTGCGAGGAAGAAGTCTCCTCAAATAAGTTTAAAATAATTCTCTTGCTATTTATTTAAGAACTTGGAGAAACTTAATGAGGAAGTTTGTGAGTTGCAACCGCTGACTTCCCCGGAGATTAACAGATTGATTGAGAAGTGTGGTGCCCACTCCTATACCACCGCGGCACCGCGAGTGCTCAAGGCAAATTCCTTGCGGGGACTAAATTCAAAACCTTTTTATGGTACGCCTAGAAGTCCATTCATCCTAAAACTTTATTGGCTGGTTATATAGCACTTTGGTTGAAGAAGTGTGTAGTACCATATCAGACCTCAGATGCCTTGCCGATAGAGGTACTATTCCCGACTGTCCAGCTTGCTTATGGAAGAAGCCTATCTCTTTTACCAGCAATGATCGCCGACATATATCGCGGGCTTTGTCAGGTGGTCACAGCTTTTACTCAAACAGATGAGACCCCATCCGCGAAGATCCCTATGGTGAAGACAGAACTCCCTTATACCTATCTGATGGGGTGGCTGGTTCTTCATCGCCCTGATATGATGTCGCCTCCTACTAATGCGGATCTACCTACTCCTCTGCTACAATTGTTCGAATGGTGTAGGTGGAAATCTCGGGACCTCTCGGAAGTCAGGAAAAGTTTGCATATGCACAAGGGATGGGTAATCAACCAATGTCTCCCTAGCTTTGCCAGCAAATATGGTGGGATGCTTACTGACATAGAAGCGCCCGGAACCGATCGAACTTCTCTCGATGTTGGGTGTTTCAGGTTGCTCATGAATATAAGGCCTGCCATCTTCTTTTCCGAGTAAAGGGGTACTGTTATTTAGAGTCATATTTGCCGTGTCGGTTCGCCCGTCAATTCGGATACGACCAGTTATATGTCGGGAATCTGAACCAACAGTTCCATACTCTCGGTGGGCTAGTGGACGGTGTTCGCGCATGGCTGTGGAATGTGACGGGCTGTACTGGTGCCAAGTTTAGTCTTCCGAATACCGATTGCCACTTAGAGCTCACATATTTATGCTGCAAATGGATTATGGCAACCACCGAGCCAGTTCCTCTAAGATCAATTAAGGAGTTAATGGCCGAAGCTGCGTCGCGCATTGCTGAGAGGATTGTTCAAGAAAATTTGTAGGAACGGAGGAAACGCGACCATATACTCGCTGGTCCCTCAGGCAAGGGTAAGCAAAAAGTGGAGGAAGTTGAAGAGAGATCGTTCGCTTCTGACGAGGAGACTTTCGAAGAGGATGAAATTGCTGCTGGTGGTACTATGCAGGTCAACAACGACTTCGAGGAACACGCAGCAGGTTTGTCTAAATCTTTTTATAAAGAGCTATGGGATCTATCGATCACTGATCGAGTTCGCCGACTTAAAGCTCGAAAGAAGTGGAGAATTTTTCCTACTTATAATAGAATGATGGTTGAACTTTCAGATGTAGGTTCCGAGGGGGAAGAGGAGAGAAGTAGCCTCATCACTCGTGCTCCATCTCGGGCCACAACTCAGGCAGGATCGCATATTGAGTCGTGTGCCACATCAACACAGGGCAGACCTGTGGATCTTAAAGAGGCCTGACCTACAAAAAGACTGAAGTTGACCATTAAGCGCCACGCTAAACCTCAGGCTTCTTATACGGAGGTGGCCGGCGATGCACCCATTGGTGGGGAAGGTAGTGTTCCAACTCTTGTCATCTTTTCAATCTTTTCTTCTACCAAGCTTTAGACTTAGCAGATTTTCTATTCTAGAGGGTCATGATGAAGATTCAATGATGTACAACCCTCCTTCTCCCGACTTAGACTTTTTTGGAAGATGAGGTCGTGGGTCAGGATTTGGCGGGTGCTGGAACAAATGTGGCCCCTGGAACTGCCGAAGGTAATGTTGTAGGGTCTGATTTGTCCACCGTGATCGTTAGCCCAGGTACACCTATTACCGGTAGTACATCTCTTAGGTGGCAATATTGGGTATTAAACGCCTCAGAGTTCGTCCCTCCTCTAGTTTCTTATATGCTTCTGGCTCTTTTAGAAAAATTACAAGAGGCCATTGCTGATGTCGGGGTGGCAGAGCCTACCGTTACTATTGGAGGTAACTTTAATTCCCATTCATTATTAAATTTTCAACTTCTCATCTCATGTCTTAACACTTAGACCTTTCTGTAGATGTTTTGATGAAAGGCCCAAGTGATAAAGAAACCTCTCACCATGCAGTCGACAAGCCTCCCTCTGATCCCATATAAGATCATTCGGGCCCTGACGACAGGCTGCTCGACGAGATGTTGTCAGAACAAACTTGTCGAGATGCTATCGAACTGGTCATCGACACTGTTGAACCGGTCATCGGGCCTGGTTCCTCTGTAGGTATGAATTTTGTCTTTCTGTGAAAGTTATTCCCTTATCGGTTTTACTTAACCGTAAGGGAGTCATACTTGTAGGACCAGTCGTTGAGACTGATGCAACTACTATTGTTGGGATATCTGACGATCCTGAGGGTCTTGATTTCTTGCTGTTGGTAGGAATTATCATAGAAGCTCAATCGTCAGTTGCTCCAACTCATCTCACAATCCCTACGATCGAAGCGATTGCTACAACTGTGGGGATTAGTTCTGATAAAGAGGCCGTGAGACCAACTAACGAGGTTGGTACATCAACGGTTATGACATCAGTGATGATCTTAAAAGCTCAAGAGGCCATGCTGACAGAGACAGGTGCGGGCCCTCAACTTGAGGAAACATCGCCTGACTTTGGTAAATTCTTACACCGGTGTTGATTTAGAACTTTGGCTAAGATTTCAAAGGTATTTATATCCTCTTTTCCTCGTTGGGCCGTCTTCTCGGCTCAATGATATGGTCAAGGCTCTGCTATCTGATGATGACCCAGATCAAGCTCTGCTTTGCATGGAAATCGGCTCTCTCTTCTTCTTTGTGAATGCAGTGATTGATAAGCTTCTCGTCAGGGGACTTTTCTTCCATCAGTTCAGACCAGCGCTTTCTGCCAAAATAAATGCTATAGAGAAAGCGGGCTCTCTGGATTTGGCACAAGTCATAGCTAGCAATCTGGACCGGCTGGAGCGCGCATTTCAACGGTTACAAGAGTTGAAGATTGCTAGTACTTCAACGTACATAGCCACCCAGATGGAATCTCGTCTACAAATATGGCGCGACACTTGAGCCTCCGCTGGACTTGAGATTCAAACGCAACAAAGTCTAGTGGATCAAATGGAGGCCGTCCTTGCTGAGAAACAAACATCTCTATGTCAACTCAAATCCTCTATTACGTCGAGTGAGGCTAAGATAGAGAGACTCAAAGAGGAGCTCAAGGCAGAGGAGGAGGCCTTGGTTATCTTGGGGATGACGAAGGCTGACTTGGAGCATTCACATGTTGTGATATCCGGGAAGTTGGAGCTCTCGAAACAGAAGTTAGCCAAGATCAAAGAAGAAGCTGCGAAAATATTATCCCTTACCGAGGAATCCTTCAAGGTTAAATTGCAGTGTGAGCTTGAGCGAACTTATACAGAGGAGTTGACTAAACTTGATCAGCAAATCCGTAGTCACAAACTTCATGTAGATTGATCATAACTCTTGTACCTGTAAACTCAATTTTGATTAATAGAAGATATTTCTTTTTCATTCATTATGTCTCTTTTATTATTATGATGTCTTACTCCGTCTGGAATAATCAACCATAATACCCGTAGGATTTTTAGCAAACCCTTAGTCTTCAACGGGTTTGATGAGCCTTTACCGACTACCATTTGAGTCGGGCTAGCATGCGGATTGCTTTGGTCCGTTCCGCATATAACGTTATGCTAAGAGAGTTAATTCTTCTTAGACTTGGTGCTATGATTTTAAATACATAGACTTCTCCATTTCTTACGGGAATATGGCACCCGGCAACGCGTGTTAGGCGCAGACTCATCCCTACTTAGGATTCGGGTTAAAAGTATCCAGACTCGTATTCTGGTATCTTTTTCACTCAGTGAAAGATTAAACCGGCAACGCGTGTTAGGCGTATGCTTATCTCTATTTAGGAGTCGAGATAAAATTCCTCGTGCATGAAGTGCGCAGATTTGAAGTTGAGAATTATGTCTTTTCTCAGGGTAAAGACAAACCCGATACTGGAGAGGAAGAATTTTATATTCTGTCCCCAGGTCTTGTTTAGGGTAAAGACGAACCTAAAATGGAAGAGAAAGAATTTTATATTCTATCTCCCAACACTAAAGAGGAAGAATTTTATATTCTATCTCCCAACACTAAAGAGGAAGAATTTTATATTCTATCTTCAGTTGGAAAGGAGACTCGAGGTGGGATCTCTATCCCCAGAATCCGGAAAGGTGAAACTAGGAGTGGGGTCTCCACTCTAAGAATCGGAAAGATTCAAGCAACCCTAACTTTTATAAGATTAGTTGCTTGATCCAAGAAAAGAGTTCCTCATTTATTAAGGTGAAATTCCGATTTCGACCCTAACTTTTATAGGTTTGACTGAAAAGAAAAAGATGGAAGTCTTTCGTTTATCGAAAGGGATAACTCGATCTTGGTCCTAACTATCTGCAGGTTTGACCAAGTGAGGTTGGAGGCGATCCTAACTTCTATAGGTTTGATCGCTTAATTTGAAAGTGGACCTCTCGTTCGTGGAAGGAATCGAGAGGGGAATCTGGCTTTAGCCCTAACTTTTATAGGTTTAACCTGAAAGTAATGAGAGTGGAATACAGATATCAGTAGGAATACCGACTTGTACTAATCACTCGATGGAGGATATTGACGTTAAGTGATCAGGACTTAACACGTCAAGTTTTAAAAATTGCCAAGAATTGGCGGATAGAAATTTTGGTTGGCCCTACCGTCAATTGATTTGATCGATGGGGGATTTTGTGAGGAAAGATTGATCTATCAAAATGATCGAATCTCATCTGAGCAAAAGAATTCATGAGAATTGGTGAATTCGATATCAATAATAAAACACGCTTTAACTTTGAATACATTAAAAGTCCAAGTGTGGATTTCTTATTTACTACTTTCATAGCAATTGGGTTATCCCTAAGAATACCACATGCAGTATTCTTCTGGGAACTTCCCGATACATTGATTATCCTGAAAGTACTAAGGATAGTACTTTTTTAGGAACTTGCTGTTTATCGGCATCATAAGCCGGTCGCCTTCCTAAGGCGATATGCGCCGCTCGAATAGACTGTCTCACTACGAACGGCCCTTCCCATTTGGGTTCAAATTTGCTTTTCTTTTTGGAATTAAGGATCATAGGTCGTCGTTCGGTTAAGACTAAATCTCCTTCTTTAAAACTCAGTTGTCGAACCTTCTTGTCGAAAGCTTGAGAAATTCTGGCTTGGTAGAATTCAATGTGTTGTTGAGATTCCAAGCGCTTCTCATCAAGCATTTCGAGTTCTTCGAGACGTTTTTGATGTTGTTCTTTGGTTGTCATCTGGGTTGCGAGAGTGATTCGAAGAGATGGAATTTGAATTTCTAATGGAAGGACTGCTTCACACCTGTACACCAAAGAATATGGGGTTACGCTAGTAGGCGTGCGAACTATGGTGCGGTAGGCCCATAGCACTTTGCCAAGTTTATCATTCCAATCTTGTTTATTAGTCTTCACGAGTTTTGATAAAAGCTTGATGACAGTCTTGTTAAAGGCTTCAGCTAATCCGTTTGCTGTGGGATTATACGCTGTTGACGAGACGTCTTGAATTTTGATCTTCTCGCAAAATTTGATGAATGCATTACTGACAAACTGAGGACCGTTGTCATGTATGATTCGCCTTGGGATACCATACCGATAGATAATGTGGTGCTTAATGAATGTAATGACGTTGTTCGTCTTCACTTCTTTGAGCGGAATCACTTCAGCCCATTTGGAGAAAATAATCAGTAATTACTAGAATGAATCGATCACCTTTGACTGACGGGGGATTTATAGGACCAACAATATCAATTCCCCAAGTCTCAAAAGACCATGATGTAGCCAAAGGATGCAGATGCTCCGGGGGTTGTGCATATAATTCGTGTGCACTTGACACGCGTGACACTTTCGGGCGTATGCGACCGCATCTTTGATCATGGTGGGCCAGAAATATCTCATTCTTCTGATACGGTCATAAAGTTTGGGGCCAGGTTGGTGTGCGCCGCAAACTCCTTCGTGCGTCTATTTAAGGACTTCTTTCGCTTCTTTAGTCGATAAACAACGTAGTAGTAAACCATCGTACCCCCTACGATATAGCGTTCGACTCTCCGTGTTATAGTAGAATCTCGATGCTCTCCGTCGGATCAAATCTCTTCCCTTCGCATCTTCTGCTAAAATCTCGTGCAGGACGTAGTCTATGATAGGAAAACGCCAATCTCGAGGTTCGAACTCAACTTGAGTTGAATGTACTTCTTTAATATCCTCTTCTTTGTCGTCTACATCGTAAATTGGCACGAAGAGTTGGTGAGTTCTCACCGTAACGAACTATTCTATTTCGGGAGGCTGTGCCAGGGACACGGCTAATGCTGCCAGCGCATCTACGTACGCGTTTTGTAAGCGTGGAATATATTCGATGAAGAATCCTTCAAACGATTCTGCCATCTCAACGACCACCTTATGGTATGGTATCAAGTCTTGATTTCTGACCTCATATTCTCCCTGAATTTGTTTAACTACTAGTTGAGAATCACTGAAAGCTTTGAGATATTCGACCCCCAGCTCTTTAGCAAAGTTGAGTCCAATAAGCAGCGTGTTATATTCAGCTACGTTGTTTGAGCACGGCTCGGTCAGCGAGTAGGCTCTAGGCATCACATGTTTTCCCGGGGAAACTAAAATAACTCCAACTCTGGAGGAAATCTTAGAACACCCAGGAGCACTTGCTATATTATTTGCCCGAGAGGCACCGTCAAAATACAAACGCCACACCTGTTGATGGGAAGTTACGTTGGCTTTGTCGGTTTTATCTGGCAGATCGTCGTATACCTTGGCGGTATCCGTAGTTGGGTTAGCTGCCAGGAGATCACAAATAGCTTGTCCCTTGACCGACTTTTGCTGTTTAAAATATAGGTCGTATTGGGACAGAAGTAAAGCCCATTTTGCTAATCGCCAATTCATGAAAGCAGGCTGTGTCATGAATATTCTGACTGGGTTAACATTGGAGATGACGTAGATAGTCTGTCCGACCAGGTAGTGTCGTATCTTTTGAATGGCAAATACTAAGGCGAGACACTCCCTTTCAATCATTGGATATCGAGATTCGGCACCTACGAGGGTCCGACTCAAATAATATATTGCCTGTTCGTGACCATTATCGTCGTCTTGTGCAAGTAATGCACTTCACGAATGGCTCGTCGCCTTAACGTAAATCAAGAACGGTTTTCCTGACTTCGATGCAACGAGCACTGGGGGTTTTGAGAGATATTCTTTAATATCTTCAAATGCTTTTTGACAAGCGTTATCCCATATAAATGATACGCCTTTCTTTGTAAGCCTGGAGAATGGTTAACATTTTCCCGAAAGGTTCGAGATGAATCGACAGATGTAAGCCAACTGTCCTTGTAGTCCTCTGAGCTCTTTAAGGTTTCTTGGAGGTTGCAACTCGTTAATCGCCTTCACTTTATCAAGGTCAATGTGAATACCCTTAGTGGTGATAACGAATCTAAGGAATTTACCGCTGGACATTCCGAGAAAATATTTGGTAGGATTCATCTTCAATTGATGAGTCCGCATCAGATCGAACATTGTCTTCAAATCCTTTATGTGATCAATTTTGTCATGACTTTTCATGACTAGATCGTCTACGTAGCATTCGACAGTCTTCCGGAGATGCTCTTGGAAAATCTTTGACATGGTTCTCTGATAAGTGGCACCTGCATTCTTTAAACCGAAGGGCATAACCGTGTAACAGAAAACACCGAGGGGTGTTCTAAACATGATATGCTTTTCATCATCTGGGTGCATCTTTATCTGATTATAACCAGAAAATCCGTCCATGAAGGACATCCTCTCGAATCCACACGTATCATCAATGATAACATCTGTGATGGGAAGAGGGAAATCATCTCTTGGACAAACAGTGTTAAGGTCTCTAAAGTCGATACAAATCCTGATTTTCCTGTTCTTCTTAAGGACCGGGACAATATTGGCCAGCCATTCATGATGTTGCTTCTCCCTAACGAAACCTGAATCGATAAGCTTTTTAACTTCGGACTCGATTGCCTCTATAATTTGCGAACGAACCCGTCTTTGTTGTTATTTGATAGGTTTGACATCCGGCTTAATATTGAGGTGATGCATTGCTACATTTGGATCGAACCCTGACATATCTTCATAATTCCAGGTGAAAACATCAATGTATTCCCTAATGAGAGAGATCAACTCTTCTTTCTCATCCGGCGGGAGATTGTCGCTAATGAATATTAGCTTCGGATTATCCTCATTACCCATATTCACCTGGACTACTTGATCTTCGGTAGGGGGTTCCCTTTGCTCAACTCTATCATCGTACTGCACATTCAAGTCATGAACTCAAGGGTCTTCCCAAGTTAGCATTTGGTCATCTTTCTCTATTGTGGTAGGGTCGACTGTATCTATATTTGACATTAGCCTTTTGAATATTTCCCTAAGACAAACATCGGAGTCCCAGGCCGAAGAATCGGAAGAATATCCGTCTTTACCCTTATTAGCAATTTGATCAATGACTTGCCAGCAACATTCGTCATCTAACGAGGAAACATAGCCCAAACCTCTTCGGTGGCTATAATAGTCATCGGGCTTTCCTTTTGGTACGTAGGTCATACGAGATGGAACTCGCGGACCTCGACCAAAACAAAGACCTTCTCCAAGTGCGAAGTCATATCTGTATCTCTCCATGAGATTACGTGCTTTTGTGTCATACCTGAATAGATGAGGGGCAGGTTTATCATCATCGTTATCTTCTTCCAAAAAGTGGTCGGGTATCGAAGATTCTCTTCCTTTATCATATATAACTTCCTCCCCCCCCCCCCCCCCCTTACCTTTGTAGGAATGACAAGTGTCATTCCGAACGAATCCTACACCTGCTTTTTCGTCATGCAAAATGATTGAAGTGGCATATACAAGTCGGGGCTATCATACAGCCCCTTCATGATATTATCAAGACACAACGAGTACTCTAAATCATCATTTATTGCTATTTCTTCAGCAAGTTGCCAGTTACAACTACTTTCCGATGATTCTTCATCGTCAAGATTGATTACAATGGGTACAATGTCATTAAGTACAAAACCACCATCATAATCAAACTCAGCTTCGGTATCGGCCTCTTCCTCGCTGTCCGTACCTTGGGCTGATGGTTCAGTATCGGATTCAACACCGTAAAGAAAGGAGTCGGTAAAATAATTTTTCAATCCCTTAAACGGTTGCTTATCCATGACCACCGTCTTGACTTCATTATTAGTGTCCACATATTTGAGACATTAATAAAGGGTAGATGGGACTATAACATTACCATGGATCTAGGATCGACCCAACAGTAGGTTATAGGAAGTCTCAGTGTCAATCACATAACACGTGACTTCCGACTTCAAATCTCCAATCTAACACTTCACTCGGATTTTACCCAATGGTCTGGATCCATTGGTATTAAATACGTAGATCGTAGTGCCCGTGGAGGCTAGCTTACTAGCTGGTATTTGTAGGTGTAAATTTCTGATTTTCCCGAGAATGGGGGATTTGGTTTGTATTTATAAGAAAGCTTATTACAAACTAAATCAATCTGAATTACAACAGAAGCAGAGGGAAGGCCCTCTTTGTTTAAACGTGGAGACTTTAGGGTAGCTACAGGATGCCTCGCTCGGTGCTCGCGCCGAGTCTGCTTCCCTTGGACGGTTCGACCGAGGTTGCTGGGAAGAGCTTCAGTACTCAGTAGAAGCTCCGGTTGATTGAGTTCGGGTCCTCTGGCTTTCCGGCGATCGGGGCTCGGAGTTTGGAGAAAGCACTACGATGCAAGGGTACGCAAGAAGCTTTTTCCTTTGATCAAAAATTCTCCTGATCTCCTCGCCCGTTCGATCCTCCTCTAGGGTTGCCGAAAGAAGCTCTTAAATGGGAAAGAGACAGTTTGGCTGTTCTTTGAATCATGGGATATGACCATACATTGTTCAAAGACATCCTGTTGTCCCTCGGTTCTGCCAGCGGTCATTCGAGGAGCCGTAGGTTGTGTCACGTCGCATAGGAGTAGGAAGGCCTCTCTTCGTACGTGTGACAAGATTTGTCGGACACTTGAGTGGATCTGACCAACTCATCGAGCGTCGACGGCTTTTGTCCTTAGTTTGGACGAATGAGGTAGGCAGCATTTATGTGGATGCAGATGGCTCAGGCAGCCGTCCGTTCACTTGTGCGGCGAAGTACCGAGTGACCATCTACCGGTCCTGGGGCGTTGTGCCCTCTCTCTTCTCCCTATGTCTGAATAGGGATGGGAGGATGGACGTCTTGCGTCTGAGCTAGCTCCAGGTAGCTTGCGGCACGCTGATGGCTCCAGCTCTTCCTTTTGATGGGTGAGGTGACCCGCATTTATGAGTATGCAGGCCGGTTCGGCGCCTGTCTCGTTCGCTTGAACCGCGACCGGCCGTCTGACGGACCTGGGACACTGTACCCTCCTCCTCTCGCATCGTGGGAAGTAGGGAAGGCTTGTCCCCTGAAGCCCGGCCTTCGGCTCACGTAGCCAGACGTGGCTCTCTGCAAGTGGTTTCGACACATGGGGGCGGATTTGAGTACCTCCCTTGCAAGCAGATTTAGTCAGTGAAGGCGAATTCGCCTCGCTGGCGGATTCATGTGATTTGGTGTGTGCAGTCAATGTGGGGCTCGTGTGCCAGCGAATCCACTTAGTGGCTACAGTAGGCTCTCCACCTAAGAGAGGGCGGTCCTGTTCTGTGGGCAAATTCGACGCTAATCCGCCGCGGTAATTTTTACCGTCTACAAGACCCCCTTCAAAGTTTTCAGACCAAAAACCGACTTACGTGTGGTCTGGGATACTTTGAATAAAGGAGTTTTGTACCAGGTGCATTAGGATTTTTAGCAAACCCTCAGCTATCAATGGGTTTGATCTGCCTTTACCGATTACCGTTTGAATCGGGCTAGCCATACTATTCCCCTCAGTATGATGAGTTATCGAGTAGTTTCTCTTAGGCTTAGCGCTAAGATTTCCACTCTGACCCTCAGCCGTCTGGGACGCGGGTCTAAATAAAACCACTTCGCTGGTTTCTAGATTTTGGGCGAATTGCCTGCTTCCCAAAGGTGGGTTGAGTCGCGCAGGCGAAGTTGGGTTTCAATGGCGAAATTTTAATCGACTTGCGGATTTCATTCGAGTTTTCGCCGTCGAGACCCTTGTGAGCAAACCACGTGTCCACCTGCGGGGCTTCGTGCTTTTCTAGCTAATGCGACGTGGCATTATCATGACTCGACAGTTTGTCGCCCCCTTAGTGCGCGTCGTTCTGATCGTGGCCGTGGTTTTCGAATCCAACCGTCAGATGCAACCACTAATCTCGGTTCTTGATGTACCGAGGGTGATCTGGGCCGTCGAATTTGATCGTGGCCATGTCTCTTGTCCGTTAGGGTTTTCGCCTCTCGAGAGCGGTCGTGGCCATGTGGACAACTCCCCCTTTTAAACCCGCTGTTTTCCTCCTTTGGGATTCACCGTGCTCTTGAATATTTGAAAAGAACTTTCAAGGCAAGAATTCCCACTCCATCTTTCAATGGCTCCAAGATCTAAGAGGTGCAAAGTGAGAGGCGCAGGCCCCGGACGTTACTCGGACCGTCTCTCCGCCGGCATGCCTGCCAATGCTCCGGAGTCGTACTCAGGTAAGCCGAGGGGTTTGTTGGACAACCTCGTGTAGGTCCTAGCCGTTGGGTTTGGGGAGATGAGTGTTGTTCATCGTCCTGGAATGCCGCCACCCTTTGGTAGCTTCCCCGATTTGGGGCAAAATCAGCCCTACTTGCCTTTAGAGGGCGATTTATGTCTCCGCGGACGAACTCAACCTCTTAGTGAGAGGGAGGTGAACTCCCTTTTCGATAGGCGAGTTCGGCCCTTTCCTGTTTGATAGGCGATTTTGCCCTCAAAGTGGATTTTGTCTTGATTGAATTTTTCTTTCTTGCAGCGACTTTTTCCGATGAGGCTTTCCCGGAGGGTGTGGCTGTTGGCCATGCCGGTGGTACGAACTACGTGGCGCCTCCCCGATTTCCCTCTTTGGCTCCATTACCCGCGTTCACCGCTGATAAGCCAAATGGCTTGATAAAGAGGGTCACGGACGGCCATCACTTGACGCTACGCGAATTGACGACCGACGCGGCGCTGATAGATGACACCAGGGCAGAGTTGCCGAAACCTCAGTTCTTATTTGGCGACGCTATGACCGACCCTTCCGTCTTGTTGCTCAAAGAGAGCAGGTGGTTCTATACGGTAGAGGTGATTGATTACTATCTTCCCGGCATGTCGAGGGGGTTTTCGATTGTTGAGCTGCGGTATCTCGCGGTTCCTCGGGCGATGAACTGGGATTTGACTCCAACTCAGGACGGGGTCACTTGTGGCGTCTTCACGGGCTCTACAGCTGGATATGGAGTGGAGAGCTCATGCAAGCGTGTGACGGGTCTGCGCCCTGGCTTACTGTCCGCTGAGCAGCCTGTGGGAGAGTCGACAGTGGTAGCGGAGACCTTCCATCACCGCTTCTTTCGAGTCGGTGGGAGCTTTCCCCCGAAGGACTTCAGAGCCCCGGGGTGGGTCTACTCTGCACCCGGCAGCGATACTTGGTGGTCCAAGATCACCGATCATGTTCTGGCCGAAAATGATGACCTCAAGAACACAGAGCTATATGCGGCCATCGAAGCCACTCGACATGGCTTGCGGATCAACGCCCCTCAGTTCCACAGTATCCTGGAACTGTATTGTGCGGAAAGCGGCATATTTTTCACCCCTAACGGTGAGCTCGGCATCACCCCTCACGAGATGTACGACGTGTCGGGGTTGCCCCTGGGGGATTTTCCTTACGAGGAGTCCGTCCCCGATCAAGATGAGATCGATCAACTGTCGAGTCATTCGCCTTTGGCGGTTGACACTCTGTGGGAGTTACTCTGCCACTATCACATCTGCCTTAGTACCTTAGGGGCAGCGGATCACAAAGGGAAGAAGAAGAGGACTCCGGGGATCAGCCATAAGAATTGGGCTGATTATCTGTTCCCGAGGAACGATGTCAAAGGGCAACCTGCTCTCCCGTTAGGTGTGTGCGACTCGTCCGAAGTGGAGGCGAGGATGGACGAAGAAGGAAGCACCATAATTCTCGACCATGATGAGGGCGGATTTAAGTCTGGTACAATCCTTCACTCCTTCCATCATCAGGCGAAGTCCCCCCTCTCCCGGAAGGCGCTGTTCGCGGGGTACCTCATGTTATGGTTGAAGAGGTGCGTGATCCCCACTCACTCCTTCGAGGCTCTTCCTGTAGAGGTCGTGTATCTAGCGGTTTGCTTGGCTCATGGGAAGTCTTATTCCCTGGTGTCGGTAACGATAGCGTGCATCCATCGGGGGCTCCGCACCCTGACGGCCCAATTTTGCCGCGTGTCGGTTCTTGACGAGGGGGAAGGAGAGATTATCAAAACCCCCAATCCTAGGGTAGGGTTGTCGTATACCTATCTGATGGCGTGGTTCGTCTACCACTGTGAGTGTTTGATGAGCACTCCGGCGGTGCTTCAAGGCGACATGTTTGTTCCGTTCGTCCAGCGCCTGGAGAGGTGCTCCTGGAAATGCAAAGACATCCCTGACGCACGGAAGACGCTTTCTCACTTTGGGTATTATAATTTTCGCCGCTCTTTCCCTTATTTCAGCGGTGGCGGATATGGGGAATCTCTCAGGGACACGCCGACGGCGGATCACTACACGGCCCTCCCTCGTGGTGCCTTCCGCTGGTTGGTGAACATCCGGCCGGGGTATCACGTTCTACGAACGGGCTCTGCATGCTATTGTTTCCGGTAAAAGTTGCTGTTTTCATTGATGTTCTCTTTTTGAG
>BQKN01064877.1:0-36640 GCA_022839385.1 Asparagus kiusianus | reverse complement strand
ATATATATATACATATTTTTGTGCACTAGTCGGTGTTTGGCCGCGGGAAACCTTCGTTGGCGGATTCCAATTGCAAACTTGTTTCGCCTGTAGGCGAATTTTACCCGTGGACGAATCCGCAGTCGTTATGTTAACCGCGACTTCAGTTATGGGTGGGCTCCGCTTTTAGCGGGTCGTGTGTTTACCCACGTGTACGTCGGTTACGGAGACGTGGGTGCGCCGCCTCGCATTAATTGCGGTGCAATGGGTCTCTTCGTCCTTCGTGCCTTATCCAGGCCGTCAGTTAGAGATCATGCTTCGGAACTGCCGAATCTTGACCGTTCGCAAGGGATCCGAACTGTTTGGCCTTCCTCTCAACTGTTTGGGCCTGAAAGGTCCAATCGAGTCGTCGATAACTGTCTAGGGTCAGGGTATTTTAATACTCCTCCCCTTCGGTAAGAAAAGATCAAAGCTTTATTGTTGTCTTTTTCAGAGAGGATCCAAATTTCTCTCGCATTCTCCAGATGGCACCGAAGGTGAAGAGGACTATTTCTAAAAAGAGGAAGGCGGCGTCTTCTTCAGGTGCTGCGGAGGCCGCTGCTGCCGAAGGTATGTCTTTAATTCAACCCTCACCCAATCATGGATTCGTATTTCTCGTTAGGCCTACCCTTTCATACCGTCGCCGTGCTCTATAGCCCATGACGATGTGCTGCTTCGCGAAGAAGACGAGAACGAGCCTATTTTGTATCTGATGATGAGCCTGAGAGCCCGGGGGCTTCTCCTGCCTACGGTCCTGCTCAGCCAGGAGCGGAACCTTACCTCGAAATTCTACCTATCGCGACGCTCGCCCCAGGTCAAGAGCCTGCTTCCCCTGGTTCCTTGCCCTGGCAGGCTCGCGTCGAGGAGTTTGAGAATGCCGTGAGACAGGTGATTTCCCTTGTTGATCTTAGCATGGGCAGCTTTGACAGCTTCAGGCAATCTCTCTTGGATCGCGCGGTCGACTTTCGACGATTAGGCGAAAATCGGCTCTTCACCCGTTGTATGCAAGAGCTCCGTCTTCTGGAGTCGCGTATGACAGGGCTAGAGACATTGTTGCGGGAAGGCCCGACAATTTATATGGAGTCTTGCCTGGCTTTCATCAGACGTAGGGAGGCTCAGGAACAGGAGGTCCGTTCAAAGGAAATTGCTGATTCGGAATCCATTGCCAACTTCTGGGTGGGCCAACAGCACTCGTCGGAGGAGGAAATCGTCGGCCTTGGTCGCACGATACCTCGCCTACGAGCCGAGCTGGGACATGCGGAGGCGAAGTTGGAAGGGCTTCAATCTGATGTCGTCACCGTCCGCAAGAAAGCTGAGGCGGAAACTAAACGCCTCTTGGCTTTGCGGGAGAAAGACGCTGCCGCTAGGTCGAGCTCTGAGGAACGAATCAAGAGGGCGGCTGAGGACAAGGCTCAGGAGGACTACGCGAGACGGGTGGCATTGGCCAAAGAGGAGATTTCCACTTTTAGTGTGTTTGATTGAGATTTCAACCATGTATCTATGCTTAAGACACTCTGTTTGTTTGTCTCTCTTTTGAAACCGTGCCATGACTCATGAAGTCATTACTTGTCCAAACGTATTGTTTTGATGAACAATTGGTGGACGCTTTGCTTTTCTGAACATAGTATTATGACCTTCTTAATTTTAAAATCATAACTTTGTTCAAATGTACTGTCTACAAACATCTGATGAAGCCTGGTTTTTTTTTTTGATATAACATCCTTCGATATTTCTTTGGCATGGCCGACGGCGATTTCAGGTGTTACCCTCTGGGCGAAGGCCCAATTTGAGTGCGGATTGGTCCAGAGGATAGTGGGTTCGCTGGGAAAGTCGTACTAAACCGCCGGCGAGCTCGCTTAAAGGTCAATTCTGACTGTTGGCGAATTCGAAATGTAGGCGAATCCTCAACGTTGGCGGATTCGTGTTGAAAGCGAGACTCGATTGCGGTGAATTTTGCTCAACTGCTGGCGAGTTTATGCTACAGGCGAAACTTGGATGGTGGCGAGTTCGTTTAACTGTCGGAGATCCAACTGCGGGTGAAACTCAAGCCACGTGTTGGTCGGTGGACCCAAGTGCTTGCCAACTAAGGCTCTGCAGGCGCATTAATGCCCATTTATTGGTGAAGCGACTGAACGCTTCGCCTCTCGCTCGATCCAATTGGTCGGTTTGGTGTCTCGAGAGTAGTCTTTAATGGCGTTGAGTTCGAAGCGTCGCAGGTCGTTCGGACTGCTTGATGGCTCGGGACAATGAATCTCAGCCGTTGAATTTCTTAGAATATATTTCCACATTCGTCCTCCTTTAGCAGAGTCCTGACTGCTCCGAGAGAAATCTACCAGAAAGAAAAACAAAACTTCTCTCCCTCATGGCTTCCTCTTCCGATCACAGTGATGCTGAAGGTGTCGGCTCTTCCGCCACTGTCGCCGACGTCGGCGCTCCGACTGCTGCCCCTGCGAGCCCGGTCCGGGGACCTTCTATTCCGGACCCCATGGCTCACCCCGCCTTCGTGCCGCTCTAGTAGTTGGTGGACTTGGTGCACGGGACCGCCCTCTCGGTCAGCGTGGGCGGCGGGCGATATTACGATGCGCTCCCCCTCGTGGAAGCGCATTTGGAGGCGGTCCGCCGAGCAGGTGATGCCTCGCTCACACAGCGATGTGAGCGAGAACTCGAGCGCGTGGAGGGGTGGATGTACCACCTCGAGGAATTGGCTTATGAAGACCTTTCTGACGTGCCACCGCCTCTTCCGCTGCACCTCCTGCTCGAGCGTAACGAGCGGGCGAAGCGGATTCAGGCGAAGGAGGCTGAGCTCAGACGCCTACGAAAGCGGCACCAGACGGTATTGGACCGGATGGATGCTTACTTGGACAGAGCCTTCTTCGAGGATGCCGGCTCTCTTCGTGGTGAGGCGAAGCTGCAGGAGCGTTCGCGCGAGGCGGGGAGGCTCGGCGAGGCTGCCAGGGAGGTGGAGAGGGCGCTGTAGCTCCTTCGCCAGGAGGAAGAGGACAGCAAGGTGGACCTAGCCAGGTGGCAGCAGGAACGAAAGGAGAAGGCGAGGCTCCGTCGTGCGGCGGAGCGGGCTGCGATCAAAGCTAAGATCGGCTCTTTTAGCCTGCTGAAATTCCTGTAACGCTTGCGCTACCTAGGTCTTCTTTTTTTTGTTAACTTAATTGGTACCCCGAGCATCACAATTAAACTGGAAAATTATGTAAATTTCGGTCCGTCGTGGCCTTTTCTGCTTGTTTTGCTTATCTTTGCTTTGCATGCATGGTCTCCCCTTTCTTTTTTTTTTTTTTGTTTGTACTGCTGGGAGTTTGAGTTGAACTTGGTGAGCCTCTGACCGTTCTGTTTTGAACGTAGTCATTTTGGACCCTTGTTCTGCTCTCGGATGCTTACAGCGTGGGATCGGGTTGACTCCGATTTTCGCGTTGCAGCTCCAGTGGGATTAAGAGAGTAACACTTGGCTTGCAGCAGAGGACAATCGTTCGCTCCTGCGGCTAAGTGAAGAACTCAATCTTCAATTCGCTCTCCGGCGAGTTGTTGCCCGGAGAACCGACAGACAAGTTGTCTGCCGAACCCCTTCGACAATTATTGTCGTTTGTGAATGTGATAATTGATTACGGTAGGAGTTCTCATGTGGTAGACTCTATCCATCAGTTATCCTAAGGGAATCTTAGGATATCTGGAATAGGTTAAATAGCTCAGGGACGTAGGAGTGTGGCTATTGATAGAAGTGACGGCACGTCGCGTGGTAGGCCATTACTTAGGCTGTGTTACTCGTAGGAATAACGGCGCCAATCATCAGAGGTGATCATTAACTTGATGGGGTCTTGTCGCGATTGGAGCGACCGTGGGGACCTACCATCCTTCTGGAGAGGGTTGATAAGTGAGTTGTGTCAGAGGTTTAATGTTAACGTGACAGGGAATGTCGTGATTGGAACGACTTTGAGGACCCACCATCCTTTGGAAGAGGATTGGCGAGTTGATTTTGTCAGAGGTTTAATGTTAACGTGACAAGGAATGTCGTGATTGGAACGACTTTGAGGATCCGCCATCTCATTGGGGAGAATAGGCGAATTGAATGTGCTTGTCGTGACATGAACGACTTAATAGATCCGCCATCTCATTGAGAAAGATAGGCGAATTGAGCTTGCTTGTCGTGACATGAACGACTTAGTGGATCCGCCATCTCATTGAGAAAGATAGGCAAATTGAGCTTGCTTGTCGTGACATGAATGACTTAGTGGATCCGCCATCCCATTGAGGGAGATAGACGAATTGAGTTCCGCCAGAGGCTTTCGCCAGAGCGGGTGGAGTAGGGACAGTTTAGCCTCATGTACCAGTTGGAGGGGTTTGAGGGCCAGTTTAGACTCATACACTCATGGGAGTTGGTGAAGAAGAGCTAAGGGTAGTACTTCTTCAAGTATTTGCCGTTGATAGGCATCATGATCTTGTCGCCGTTTGGCTTGACAAGGCGGTAAGCCCCATTCGAATAGACTGTTTCTATTACATATGGCCCCTCCCACTTGGATTGGAACTTGCCTTTCTTTTTGGAGGTGAGAATCATTGGTCGGCGAACGGCCAGCACCAGCTCTCCTTCTTTGAAGGCTCGGCGTCTGACTTTCTTGTCGAAAGCCTTAGCCATCCGGGCTTGGTAGAACTCAATATGCTGTTGAGCTTCCAGCCGTTTGTCGTCCAACGCCTCGAGCTCGGCGAGTCGTTGTCGGTGATTGTCTTCCACCGTCATTCTTGTTGCCAAGGCGACGTGGAGAGATGGAATTTGAATTTCTAATGGCAATACGGCCTCACAGCCGTATACCAAGGAGTAGGGCGTATGGCCAGTCGGTGTGCGAACCGTTGTGCGATATGCCCACAAGCTCTCGCAAAGTTTTTCGTTCCAATCGCGCTTGCTGGTGGAGGTCAACTTGGTCAAGATCTTGATGATTGTTTTGTTGAAAGCCTCGGCCAAACCATTCGCCGTTGGGTTATAGGCCGTGGAAGAGAGGTTCTGTATTCGGAACTTGTCGTAGAACCTGGTGAATGCGTGGCTGACAAATTGCGTGTCATTGTCATGAATGATACGTTGGGGTACGCCGTATCGGTAGATGACATGGTGCTTGATGAACTTTACCACGTCATTAGTCTTGACTTCTCTTAAGGGGATGGCTTCTGCCCATTTAGAGAAGTAGTCAGTGATTGCGAGGATGAAGCGATGACCTTTCGCCGACGGCGGGGATATTGGGCCAACTATGTCCATTCCCCATGCTTTGAAAGGCTAGGAAGCCTTTGTCGGGTGCAGGTCTTCAGGTGGCTGATGCATGTAATTAGCGTGGATTTGGCACTCATGGCAGCGCTTTGCGTAGACAACTGCATCGTGAACCATCCCAGGCCAGAAATAGCCTATCCTTCGCAGGCGGTCCCAAAGTTTGGGTCCGGGCTGGTGAGCTCCACAAACGCCGTTGTGGGCCTCGCGTAGAGCCTCTTGTGCCTCCGTTTTTGAAAGGCATCGGAGCAACAAACCGTCGTAAGATCTTCGATACAACATTTTGGTGGTTGAATCATAGTAGAATCTCGCGGCGCGTCTTCGGATAGACTCCCGCTCCTTTGCATCTTCGGGCAATACGCCGTAAAGAACGTAATCGATGATTGGGAGGTGCCAATCCTCAGCACTGGGCTGATCTGAGACTTGGTGAGTCGTGTTCGCTTCTGGAGCGTCCTTCAGGCGAAAGAGTTTGCTGCTCGCCACTGTGACCCATTGGGTTGTCCCGAATGGTTGAGCCAAGTTGGCTGCCAGAGAAGCGAGGGCATCCGCATGTGTGTTCTTGGAACGTAGCACGTGCTCAATGCGGAAGCTCTCAAATGATTCCACTAGTCGGACAACCGCCTTGTGGAGTGGGATTAAGTCGTCGTTCCTAACTTCGTATTCGCCAATCATCTGTTTGACGATAAGTTGGGAATCGCCGTAAGCCTCGAGATGCTTTATCCCTAGCTCCTTTGCTAGCTCGAGTCCGATGAGTAATGCGTTGTATTCGGCCACGTTGTTGGTACACGGCTCTGTCAAAGAGAAGGCTCTGGGCAGTACGTGGTTATGCGGAGAAGTGAGGACTACCCCCACTCCTGCAACGATGGAGCAGCCCGCAGCAGCACGAGACGTGCCGTCAAAGAACATCTGCCATAACTCTGGTAGCGAAGTCATGTTGACCTCAGGCGGTTCGTCTGGCAAATCTTCGAACAGGTCGGTCTTTGACCCCAGTGGATGACTGGCCATGAGATCGCAGATGCCCTATCCCTTGACGGATTTTTACGGCATGAAATAGATGTCATATTGGGAGAGCAGAAGCGCCCACCGGGCTAGACGCCAATTCAGCGCTGCTGGTTGCGTCATGAAGACTCGGATAGGGTTCATCCGGGAGATGACGTGGATCGTCTGGCCGACCAGGTAGTGTCGCATCTTTTGGATGGCGAATACCAAAGCCAAGCATTCTTTTTCGACCATCGGGTACCGTTGCTCGGCGCCTTGCAGGGTCCTACTTAAGTAGTAGATGCCTTGCTCATGGCCTGTGTCATCATTTTGTACCAGGAGAGCGCCCAGAGAATGCTCCATGGCCCGTATATAGATGAGGAATGGCCTCCCTGAAATCGGCGCAACGAGGACTGGCGGATTTGAAAGGTAAGCCTTGATGTCCTCGAAGGCCTTTTGGCAAGACTCATCCCATACGAAGGAAGTGCCTTTCTTCATAAGCTTGGAGAATAGCTGACATTTGCCCGAAAGATTTGAAATGAACCTTCGGATGTACGCCAACCTTCCCTGGAGGCCTCTCAATTCTTTGAGGTTCCGGGGTGGTTGGAGCTCTTGGATAGCTCGCACCTTATCCGGATCGATTCGGATACCTTTCGTCGTGACGACGAAGCTGAGGAATTTTCCGCTAGACATTCCCAGAAATGACTTCATTGGATTCATCTTGAGTCGGTGAGTCCTCATGAGTTTGAACATCGTTCTCAAGTCTTGGAGGTGGTCGTCCTTGTAGCGACTCTTCACAACCAGATCAACCACGTAGCACTCCACCGTTTTTCGCAGGTGGTCTCGAAAGATCATGCTCATGGTGCGTTGGTAGGTTGCGCCAGCATTCTTGAGTCCAAAGGGCATAACGGTATAGCAGTACACCCCCATAGGAGTTCTGAATGAAGTGTGTTTCTCGTCCTTGGGGTGCATTTTGATTTGATTGTACCCCGAGAAACCGTCCATGAAGGACATCCTCTCGAATCCGCACGTGTTGTCGATGATGACATCCGTGATGGGCAAGGGAAATTCGTCCTTCGGGCACGTGGCATTGAGGTCTCTGAAGTCGATGCAGATGCGAATTTTACCGTTCTTCTTCAGGACCGTGACGATATTCGCCACCCAGTCGGGGTATTGCTCCTCTCTGATGAAGCCGGATTCGATGAGCTTTTTCACCTCGACCTCTATCGCCTCCATGATCTGAGGGCGAAATCGTCTCTGCTGCTGTTTGACGGGTTTGGCGTCTGAGCCGATGTTTAGGCGATGCGTAGCGACCTGCGGGTCTAGGCCGGGCATGTCCTCGTAATTCCACGCGAAGACGTCAATGTACTCTCGTATGAGGGCAATGAGATCTGCCTTTTCTTGAGGAGGCAGGCTTCTGCTGATGAATATGGGCTTGGGATTCGCCTCAGTGCCCATGTTCACCTGGAGGATTTCGTCTTCGGCTGGCGGCTCCCGCTGCTCAAAGCGACTTCTCCACTGAGCATTAACATGACGATCCCATGTCTCGTCATAAAGTGGAAGTTGTCCATCCTCCGCCATTTCGGCGGGATCCATCATAGCCATGTTGATCGTGAGGCCATCAAATAGGTCCCTCACGCTGACATCCGAGTCCCACGCCGAGGTTGCTAACGATTGATCCCCCGAACACGCATAGTCGGAATCTTCGTTGACGTAGAAACACAGGTCTGACGAGGAGGAGGAGTAGCCTAAGCCTCTCCGGGTCATGTTGAAGTAATTTGAGGGTTTCCCCTTAGGTACGTAAGCGGGTCGGATGACCGTCTTGCGTCCTCGGCCGTAATTGAGGCCTTCCAAACGGGTGAGGTCGTATCCCATATCGCTCATCATGCGTTTCGCAATTCGACTGTACTGTGAAAACTGGGACGCTGGGTCTTCGTCATCAGACTCGTCCCATAGCGTGCGCAGGGGACGATCGATTCGACCGAAAATAATATATTTTTGATAATTTTTTCGGGCTGGCACAATGAACACAGCTTGTGATGATTTGATCGGTCGCGTTTCGGCGACGTATGCCGAGCATACCGACAAGTGTAGAGAGGGATCACGGTAGAGTTCCGACCATAGGCCGTTGGGTTCATCATCTTCAGACGTAGAACAAGACGACACATACGCAAAGTTGGTCTTTTCATTTATGACAATCTCCTCTGCCTGAACAGCATTGGTTACATGATGACTCTCGTAACTGATTACAATTGACTCGAAGTCGTTCAGGATTAGGTTGTCGCCATACTCAGGTTCGCTGTCCGCCTCGTTGCCGCTCCCGGGTCCTTCAACTGGTGGTTCGACGGGGTCCTGATACAGCAGAGAGTCCGTGAAGTAGTTTTCGACACCTTTAAAGGGCTGTTTGTCAGCCACTACCGTCTTCACCCGCTCATAATCATCCACGTACTTCAAGCATTGGTGAAGGGGGGACGGAACTATTCGGTTGCCGTGGATCCACGGGCGTCCTAAGAGCACGTTGTTGGACGGCTCGGCATCGATGACATAGCAGGTCACCTCCGTCTTCATGTTGCCTATGTGACATTTCAGGCGGATTTTTCCCAGCGGCCGCGTCCTTGTGGCGTTGAAGCCGAAAATGGTAGTGGTGGTCGAGGACAAGCGCTTTGAGGGTATCCCCAGGTGCTTGATTAGCTTCAGGGGCACGATGCTTAACGCAGAACCCGGGTCGACTTGGATCCGGTCCACCTTCGCCGAGCCGACGTATCCCGTGAAGTACAGGGGTCGATCGTGCGATAAGCTCTTGATGAGCATGTCCTCGGGGGTGAAAGTGATGCACGGGACTCGCCTCTCAGAGACTTGGCAGCAAGTCACGCATTCTCGTTCCATTTCTACCTCCTTCGAGAAATGGGTTACGAATGTCTGCCAACGCCTCTTGTAGGGCTTCGCGAGTAGACCTGGACAACCGTAGGAGGTCGTACATGGTGATTCGCGCCGGGATGCTCTTCAACTGTGCGAGCACGTTGAACCGGAAAGGTTGGCGGCTCGAGCTTGGCCCATTTGGGTTAGGAGGAGTTATTGCGGCTGACCGTTTGGGAGGTCCTGTTGGGTCCTCCTCCCTTGTGGGGTATTCTTTGGCGAACTCCTTCCCTGCCCTCGTGGTGAAGACGTTGGTGTCCTCTTCGGAGTCAGTAAGGGCGGCCATCGCTGGGCTGTCTTTGTCTGGAATGGCAGAGACAACGTTGCAATGTTTTCCTTTGGCCTCCTTCGGCGGTCACGCGGTCCATTGCTCGTCGTTGAGGAGGTCTGGATGGACCCACATTATCTGCCCTGATGGCAGGGTCTGTGGGACCAAGCCCCTCTCCCGCTGCTTGTGAGGATCGTCATTGGTGATCTTTAAAACCATCTTAGGGATGGGAATCACTCCCGCCGGAGCATGAACCTCTGGGAGATCTGTTCCAAAGCTTAATGTGATCATGTTCGTGGTCACCTGCTTTTGAACCTTCTCTTTCTTCAAGACCCCCGCATCGTAGAGGGCCTGGAGCTTGTCCTTGAGGACGTAACACTTGGTTGTGTGGTGACCGAGGAACCTGTGATAAGCACAGTAGGTCAGGTCACCGGTTTTGTCCGCCTCCTCCGGCTTCGTGGCCTCGGGCAGTTTGATCCGACCACTCTTGAGCAGAGTATCGAACGTTGCCACCACCTGGTCCTCTTTGAAGTCATATTGCCGTGGGGGGGCGTTGTTCAAATTGCCTAGGCTTCGGCCTCGGAGCAGTCTTTGGTGCTGGGGCAGAGTCAACAGCCATGATCTCCTTTCCTCTTGCTCGAGGGGGATTCTTTGGCGCAGCTGGCTCCGCGGCTCCTTTCTTGGGCTGCGGCTCTTCAGCCTCTAGCCTCTTGATCATGTTTTCTACTTGTTCGCCTTGACGAACAAGCTCTTTCCATGTCCGGGTCTCCACGGCGCCTATCTTGGACAGGATGTGGATCGACAAGTTGTGGCGACACATTTCGATCAGTGTCGCCTCGGAAACTTGGTCCCGACAGTGGACCGATCGATTCCGGAATCTTTTTACGAAGTCGTTGACCGACTCCGACTTTCGTTGTTTTTCAGCCAGGAGGGTGGCCATCGACACTTCCGTGTCGTCGTCGAAGAAGCGAGCCAAAAAGAGTCTCTCGACATCGGCCCATGTCTTGATGGTGCCGGGCTCCAGCTTACGGAACCATTCAAAAGCCACCCCCTTTAGGGTGCCGATGAACAGTCGCGTAAGGATGGCGTCATTCCCCGTAAGGAACCCCGTCTGTGCCATGAAATAGTAGATATGTTGCGAGGGCGAGCCTTTTCCATCGAACTGTACCAGGCTGATTGGTTTGAACTTTGCTGGGTATGGGACCGTGTCCCACTCGATGGGGTAGGGACGGACCACCCCCAGCTTGTTCATGTTTTGCTGAAGTTTCAGCACATTGAGTTAATCTTGAAACTCGTCAAACCTTTTGTCACGGGTGCCATCACCAGTATGTGACGTTCCTAGTGACGTTTTGGAGGAGTAATCAGACTGTGGATTACTGTTGTCCTCCGTTTTTGTCGCCGGGCGACATGGAGGTACCCATTCCTTGTCCCCAGTCCGTCGGGGTAAGGGACGTTGGTCTCTCTTATTCTTCTTCTTCTTGTTCAGTAGCTGCTCCATCATCTCTCTTAAAGAGTCGATGGTCGCCTGTTGTTCATCCAGCTTTTGAGCCATTGTCTGCTCATGAGTGAGCTCCGTCATGTGCACTCCCGCAGGTACTTCCCGACTCGAGTGCGAGGTTTGAGACGTGGCAGCTGCTGAATGAACCTCGTCTTCGCCGTAGGAGGAGGGTGTTAGGGTAGAATAATCAAACCCAATGCTTACCCCCTTACGGCTAGGGGTGCGCTGGTATATACCCTCTTGTCGGGATCGGGTGAACCGAGGGTTCGGCCTTAGGAAGGAGTCCGAATCCGGAGAGTCGGAGAGTACCCCCTTGCCCTTGTCCGTCATGTTGACTGTAGCGGACAGGAGTTCTAGGTCGTCGGTAGCGCGTCGTTTTTGGTGACGACGCCTTCGACGGGAGGGCCTCTGCCGAGGAGGTTGTTGAGAAAGTCTCTCGAATACCGAGGGCTTCGCCGTTCTTATGCATTAGCAATCGGCGAGTACCGTGTGGATGAGTCTCTCGCAATGGCACTGAGGGCTCGCCTCATGTATAGTGCGTTTGCGAGTTAGATATGTTCGGAGATCCCCTGTGGGTGGCTGGTGACAACCCCCAGCATCAGAAGGATCGCTTGGGTGAGCACCCGAGAGATCTTTGGATGTAGTCTCTGGTGCGCAATGGGTAGAATGCTGTGGTGTTGGAGTCGGGCGGTTTCGCCTTGACGGGCGAGTTTTCACGTTTGGGCGAACTCCAGCGTGCAGGCGAGTTTCAGCCCTTCGTCTGAACCTACGGGTTTGCGAAGTGTCACCTACTTCCTTGCCTTTGCGTTTATCCGCCAAAGGATTATGACGAGGCTCGCCAGGCTTCGAGGATTCACCTAGTCCGTGAGGCCCACTCGCTTGGGATGGTTTATTCACGTCAGGGATGTGACCTGAGAAGCAAAGTCCACCTGAGCGGGTGGTCCCGTCCTTCTCGGTTGGCGCTCCTGATTTGGAGGGTTTCCCGATATTGGGCGAGTTGCCCTCTGGTCTGATGCTTCTCGGGCCCGTACGGGAATTCGGCCCGTTGTATGAAGCGGAGGTTTGGGCTTTTTGCCCGGTAAGTGGTTGTTGTCGCTGTTGGCTAGCTCTTCCAGTGGAGAGAGCGTTCGCGTGGGCTGTGACAGCGTGGCTTGTTCCGGAACGAACCGGCGTCTCTTTTGGGACGGGTGCTACTGAGGGTCGTTTAGCGACCCATTTGGTAGACCTTTCCCCCATGCTCTCGATCTGGGACTTGGCCTCGAGAGACTTGGGGACGGGTTTCCCCGTTGAGACTTGGGTAGAGTCTTTTAGCGTGGGAGCGTTGACCGTTTGAGGTCGGCTCCGGCGCATGACTCTGTGGCGTTTGCCGGATGCTTCGCCACCGGAAGAGGAGGAAGACAAGTACTCTTCGTACTTGGTCTGGTCGAACTCGATCTCTAGGGACTCCACTGTCATCCCAACAGCAACCTCGTCGAACTGAGCTACCACCATTTCGTTTGAGGAAACAGCTTCTCCCACTGTGGTCGCCATCTTCTGTAGGTGTAAATTTCTGATTTTCCCGAGAATGGGGGATTTGGTTTGTATTTATAAGAAAGCTTATTACAAACTAAATCAATCTGAATTACAACAGAAGCAGAGGGAAGGCCCTCTTTGTTTAAACGTGGGGACTTTAGGATAGCTACAGGATGCCTCGCTCGGTGCTCGCGTCGAGTCTGCTTCCCTTGGATGGTTCGACCGAGGTTGCTGGGAAGAGCTTCAGTACTCAGTAGAAGCTCCGGTTGATTGAGTTCGGGTCCTCTGGCTTTCCGACGATCGGGGCTCGGAGTTTGGAGAAAGCACTGCGATGCAAGGGTACGCAAGAAGCTTTTTCCTTTGATCAAAAATTCTCCTGATCTCCTCGCCCGTTCGATCCTCCTCTAGGGTTGCCGAAAGAAGCTCTTAAATGGGAGAGAGACAGTTTGGCTGTTCTTTGAATCATGGGATGTGACCATACATTGTTCAAAGACATCCTGTTGTCCCTCGGTTCTGCCAGCGGTCATTCAAGGAGCCACAGGTTGTGTCACGTCGCGTAGGAGTAGGAAGGCCTCTCCTCGTACGTGTGACAAGATTTGTCGGACACTTGAGTGGATCTGACCAACTCATCAAGTGTCGACGGCTTTTGTCCTTAGTTTGGACGAATGAGGTAAGCAGCATTTATGTGGATGCAGATGGCTCTGGCAGCCGTCCGTTCACTTGTGCGGCGAAGTACCGAGTGACCATCTGGCGGTCCTGGGGCGTTGTGCCCTCTCTCTTCTCCCTATGTCTGAATAGGGATGGGAGGATGGACGTCTTGCGTCTGAGCTAGCTCCAGGTAGCTTGCGACGCGCCGATGGCTCCGGCTCTTCCTTTTGATGGGTGAGGTGACCCGTATTTATGAGTATGCAGGCCGGTTCGGCGCCTGTCTCGTTCGCTTGAACCGCGGCCGGCCTCCTGACGGACCTGGGACACTGTACACTCCTCCTCTCGCATCGTGGGAAGTAGGGAAGGCTTGTCCCCTGAAACCCGGCCTTCGGCTCATGTAGCCAGACGTGGCTCTCTGCAAGTGGTTTCGGCACATGGGGGCGGATTTGAGTACCTCCCTTGCAAGCGGATTTAGTCAGTGAAGGCGAATTCGCCTCGCTGGCGGATTCATGTGATTTGGTGTGTGCAGTCAATGTGGGGCTCGTGTGCCAGCGAATCCACTTAGGGGCTACAGTAGGCTCTCCACCTAAGAGAGGGCGGTCCTATTCTGCGGGCGAATTCGACGCTAATCCGCCGCGGTAATTTTTACCGTCTATAGTATTCCGAGACTATACATCAATCGGAGTGGCATGATGCTGACAACGGAATCCGGATCGACTTGGATCCGGTTAACAACGCTGGAGCCAATGTATCCGGTAAAATACAAGGGCCGGTTATGCTTTGAATTCTTCGTCTGCATGTCTTCTTTGGTGAAAGAAATGCAGGGAAAATGGTGCGTCGTGAGGTTGCAATGTTGGACTAGCGGCTCTGGTTCTTCAGGAGATGGCTTGATCTGAGTCAGAAAAACTTCAGAATTGGCCAAGGCTTCTTATAAACCTTCTCTCGTGTCTTTCGATAGACGTAATAGCTTATATAGAGTTATTCTAGCCGGTATATTAGCTAATTGCATCATAATATTGAAATGGGGTGGAGCGCTCGAGCTTCCCTGTTTGTCTCTCCCAATCGGTTGATTGAATTGAGACTGCTTCGGGTTCTGGCCCTCTTGGTATAAGGGTTCTTTCCCTTTTTGCTTTTGTTGGGTCTTCTCTACAACTACGGGTGCTGGGGGAGTTGTGACAACTCTCATTTCCGCTAATGTCTTAGAAGGAACGGTTTTGGTTACCCCCTGCTTAGCTAATTGCTCGGAATCATCCGGATACTTGAAGTGATATTCATTTCTGCTCCGGGTTACAAAGGCTTCTTGTTCATCTTCAGAAAGTGGGAAAGCAGGAATTCTTTTATCATCTTCTCCTGGAATAGCAGAGGCTCCGTAGCAGGACTTCCCTTTTCCTTTTGATTTTCTCTTGGATGATGATCCGAGCCACTGCTCATCTTCGATCAGATCGGGATGAACCCAGAGAATCTCACCATTTGGGGCTGTGTGTGGCACAAGTCCTTTCTGACGTTTTTTATGAGGATCGTCGTTAACGGTCTTCATCGCTACTTTCATCATGGGCTCGGGCTAAAACCAGTTCAAAGGGATAGATCCGAAGCTGATTGACACCGCATTCGCACCCACCTTCTTCTCTTTAGGTTGCTTCATAGTGATGACCCCGACATCGATTAAAGCTTGGATCTTATCCTTGAGGGCGTAGCATGCTTTGGTAGGGTGGTGAACCGCTCTGTAAAATGCATAATACTTTAGGTCATTAACCCTCTTAGCGTCTTCTTGATCTTGGATCGGAGGCAACTTGATCTTGTTATTCTCTACAAGATATTTAAAAATACCGAGGACTTCGTCTTCTTTAAAAGAGTACACCTTTGGAAATTTCGGTTCTGAAGTCTTCTGTTTCTGGGGTTGTTGTTGCCACTGTGACTGCTGAGGCACCTTTTGCTGCTGTTGTTGCTGTTACGATTGCACTTCGAATGTTTGGTTCGCATCCACTGCATTCGCTTGCGCTTTTCCTTTACCTTTAGGGACAAAATTCTGCTGTGGAGCATTTGTTGTCGTTTGACCTCTTTCGGGCTTTTTTCTCTTGAGAAAACGTTCGGCTCGTTCTCCTTGGACCTTCAAATCCTTCCAGGTCATGGACGGTGCCATTCCCATAGCTTCGAGGATATCCAACTTAAGATTATTGTGGCAAGTTTCCAAGATGAAGTCCTCACTAATCAGATCCCTACAATTCATGGCTTTATTCCGGAATCGTTTGATAAAATATTCAACCAACTCTCCGTCCTTTTGCTTTTCGTCAGATAACGTTCCGATTAAAACCTCAGTGTCGTCATCGAAAAAATTCGTGAGAAACATGTTCTCCATATCATCCCAACTGCTAATACTCTCCGGCTTGAGGCGGTGATACCAATCGAAGGCTGCTCCGCGAAGAGTGTCGACGAATGACCGTACCATTAGAGGTTCATTCCCGGAGATTATTCCTAAGTGAGACTTGAAGTATATTAAATGTTGAGTGGGGGAACCCTTTCCATCAAACAACTTAAAATTGATTAAATTAAACTTTGCCAGATACGGGATTGATTCCCACTCTCTTGGGTATGGGCATGATATTCCGAACCTTTTTACTTCCTAAGCACTCATCAACACATTGATTTTTCTCTCCAAATCCCTCATCTTCTTATCCTCGCTCGTATCTTTCTTCGGGCGATTTCGGGGAGAAGTAACGTGGTCTTCCTTCGTATTGTTATCATCCGAGGGACCACTCCTAGTATTGTTGTCGACGGGAGAGGTGTTCATGTTGGCATTCTCATCCACTTCCTGATCATTATCAGCTTGGTTGGGATTATTGCGACGGCTAGACTCTCCCTGCTGATTTGTCAGTACCGTAATTTGCTGGTCATGCATCTCCCTTTATTTGCTACGTAGCCATTTCCATTTAAAATTTAAAATTCTCCATCTGCTTAGTTAAAGCGTCCTCAAGAATTTTATTCATCTGCTCTGTGTTGATCATGAGTGACTCATACGATTGTCCTGTGCTTGATGCCGTATCATCGGAAGTCATTGCTGAGTAGGTATCAGAGCAATCATCTGATGTTTTGTCATCTGAGGGTAGTCCCTTTTGTATCCTCTGATAATTCTTTCGTCTACTGGTTCCTGATTGTAATCGAGTTATCCGTTAGGATACTCCTGAAAACTGGTCAGGTCTAAAGAGTCTGTTGACTTCCCTCTACCAGTCATATTGACAGATACTTCTGAAAATTCATCATCTTGAAGAGCAGCTCTCTTCTTGCGAAAACACCTTGGTTTGGATTCAGACATTCTGGTGGAGATTCTTTCAAACACTAAAACCCTCTCCGGGGCGGCCTTGGAACAACAACATTCTGACAACATCGTCTTAATAATTTTAGAACACGGACAATAGGAGTCCGGTTCTTGATTATTCCTTCTCCGAGACCTGTTCGTACCTCAGGCCCGATAGTATTACTCATCGGTCGGATGGACGGAGCAACCCATCGTGTGTTGGCACGAGTCCCTAGGTGAAACAGGTACAGAACATCTTCTGTCTTGACTCTGGCATGGGTCAGACTTGAGTGACCCGCAGGGTGGAGGGTCGGATCTAAGTGACCCGCGGGCTGGAGGGTCAGATCCGGGTGACCCGCGAGCTGGAGGGTCGGATCTGGGTGACCCGCGAGCTGGAGGGTCAAATCTGAGTGACCCGCATTTTTCAATCTTTTTTGCCGCCATCTTAGACTTTGGCCTCCATACTTGGTGCAGCCTTTGTGGCTTCTTTTCCACTTCTTCATTCTCTAATTTCTTGGCCTCTTGCACAAGAATTCTTGCATGTGCAAGCAATGCGCGACGTTTCTGAATCCGCTCTTGAAGAGTCAATCAGGTCCTTTTGACGCGGACTCATTCGTTCTTCTCTGGTTTGAAGGAGGAGGGGTTGTCCACTCTCTGTTGTGGTGGTTGGCGCCTCATAGACTTCAGATCTGCCTCATAGCGGATTCCATCAACTAGTTGCAAGGCTTTGGCCAGTTAGCGTGCGAGGCGTTAGCGTCGCCTCTGACGTGCATTCTTTGATAGCGTTGGCACATCATCAACAATTGACCCCTTGCTCAAGGGATCCAGATCTGTAGTTTTAGCCTCGTCGAATGCCAGCGGGGTGTTGTGAGCCACAAGTGCAGCGGTGGCGGGAAGATCTTCTTCTTGGACTTCTGAAGCTGAAGTCCAACGGGTCTTCTTGGAGTAGGCCTTCCTACATCTGCGAGGAGAGGCCGATCTGGAGGAGGAGGATAAGTATTCCTCATGCTTTTACTGGTCGGACTCATATTCGATCTTCGTTTCAACCAGGATGAGGATCCGAGGTTACGACACGTCAGCCTTCGCAGAAAGGCTGTCGGATCCCACTGTGGTCGCCAATTTGTTTTCGTCAAGAATTGCCTTCATCATTGATTTCATTAAAACTTTAGTCATTTACAAATGAATTCAAATAACAAAAATAAAGATTACAACTCTCTTGAAAATAAACACAAGATTCGTTTATCGTCTCTTGCTTGCGTGGGTTCTTCGCCGGTGCCGGGGTTTATCCATGGACAACCGCGAATCAGATCCGGTTTCTGAAAAATTTGACGGAGCTTCTACTTCACCAAGGAAGTATTTGCTTAAAGTGCTGAAATCGACCAAGCAAAATCAATAGCTCTTTTCAAGATTAAGACAAAGTCTAATCTCAAGGAACGGACGTACGGGGCTTCGGACCCTTCGAATGACTTCTCTTTTGTGCTGAAGTTCACCGGGATCTCGTTGGCCTTTGCTAAAATTTCGTACTCCTTTACTCTTCAATCCAGCAGCACCTCGTCCTCTTGATAAAATTCCATATCTATAAAATGGAGGCCTTGGGCTCATATTTATAGGCCTCGGGTATGGTTATTGGGATGAGATCGAGTGATTTGGCCTTATCTTCAGTTAACAATAGCCTAACCACGTTTGTTGATGATATCAAGTCGGTTAGGAACCCTGGAACAGATAAATCCTGCGAAAACCGCTTTAAAAACCGTCAAAATGTGTTTTGGGCTCCGGACTGCGCGACGGACACTGCTGACCCGCGCTTGCGCGGGTAGGTCAGATCTGATCCACGCTTGCGTGGGTCGGTCACATCCGACCCGCGCTTGCGCGGGTCGATCTGTGCCGTCCCGCGCTAGCGCGGGTCGGTCGCCTCCGCCGTATTCTTTCTCTTTTAGCGCGCTTCTTTCCGGGACTTGTACTTTTCGTCATTTCATGTATTTGGTTGACTCGTTGATTTGTACGCTTCATTGCGGGACTGACCGTCGAACACACGTTGGTTGATGTGCGCACGTTGGTTGACGCGTGCGTGTTGACCGACGCGTACGAACTGATCGACGCGCGCGTGTTGACGGACGCGAGAGAGCTGATTGACGAGCACGTGTTGACCGACGCGCACGAGCTGATTGACGCGCGCGTGTTGACCGACGCGCACGAACATATTGACGCACACGTGTTGACGGACGTGCGCGAGCTGATTGACGAGCGCGTGTTGACCGATGCGCACGAGCCGATTGATGCGCACATGCTGACCGACGCGCGTGAGCTGATTGACGCACGCATGCTGACCGACGTGCTCGAGCTGATTGACGAGCGTGTGTTGACCGACGTGCACGAGCTGATTGATGCGCGCGAGCTGATTGACGCGCGCATGCTGACCGACGCGCGCGAGCTGATTGACGAGCGCGTGTTGACCGACGCGCATGAGCTGATTGACACGCGCGAGCTGATTGACGCGCGCGTGTTGACCGACGTGCACGAACTGATTGAGTGAGCCTTCTTGACTCATCCACTCTTTGCTTTGAGTTGCATGCGGGAACTTATA
This sequence comes from Asparagus kiusianus, assembly GCA_022839385.1. Lineage (NCBI taxonomy): Eukaryota > Viridiplantae > Streptophyta > Magnoliopsida > Asparagales > Asparagaceae > Asparagus > Asparagus kiusianus. The sequence continues at coordinate 17,669 of BQKN01064877.1, read as the reverse complement.
GGCAGTTTTAGACGCCTACACTAAGTTTTAGAAAAAAGAGAGTTTCAAGATATTGTCTTTGTTTCCATCATTCTTAGAGATTCTTTAGGCAATATTCAGAGAGTCAAAAAGATTCATAAGCCACTATTACACGCACATCCACATCAAGGCTTATAGGATTGGATTTGTATTCTTGCTACAAGGAAGGTTTCTCTCGGTTTTGAGAGGGTTGTTCTCTTGGTCTAGAGATTGGTGTGCAATTGGCATAGTCTTGTCAATTGAGGTTGCAATTTGCTTGGTCTTGTAAATTGGTCAGGTTTGCTTTTGATTTTGTAAGGTTTTAAAATCATAGTGGAAATCTCAAGCGGGATTTGCTTAGGGACTGGATGTACACAGGAGAGGTGGAACTACTATACATGTTTGTGTTTGTGATGTTCATTTTCTGAGATTGTTGTCATTCTTTCTTGTAATTTATAACACATCTTGCAAACTCTTTAAATAATACTAATCAACGCTCTCTAGTGTTTAATGTATGCTTCCGCAGATTCTATTCTTTAATAAGAGAGCGCAATCCTACAATTATCATAAGCGCACGATCCTACAAGCATAGTTCGCCGTCATTTATTAGTAGCTAGTTAGTGCTCCGCAGTAGACATTTATGATTTTATTTTCTTTATAGAGACGTATTTTATTTTGGAGGCTGAGTGCCTATACTTTTTAGTTGACTCTTTTGTATTAGAGATTCATTGTCTTTATTTCGGTTTATTAGATGTACTTTTTTTCTTTTGTTGGAACATAATTATAAATGTTATTGGATCTTTTCTCTTTATTGTGTTCCTTGTATTGTCATCTTTACTATATTTGCTTGTACCCTCACTTCTTGTATTTGATTCTACTAGAGAGATGTTACTGTGATGGTGAAACATATTATTGCACAGTATTTGGTGCATGGCAGGTTTGACATCCTTGGGTTCACCTTGGACTGCAGCCTTGTGTGAAACCAGGACATCACAAAATAGAAGATCAAACTGGTCAACTAACGGCTAAGATTAAATCCTAAAAACTGCGAAATTTTATTATAACCATCGATGGTGGATCATGACCATGGATGGCCCCTTGGTGATCATCAATGGTTCGTTCAACTTTAGGCATCGATGGTGTTGATTCTAGTTTTTGGATTTCTTCGATATTCTCCTGTAACCATCGATGGTTCCCTATGACCATTGATGGGTCACTGTAGATGATCGATGGTACCAATTCCTATGTCTTTTTTTCTCTGATTGGCTCATGTACCCTTCGATGAGTTGCTCATCATCGATGGTTGTCTCTTAACCATTGATGGTTCGATGGCTAAAATCAACGTTCGTGTTTATTTTTGCATCGTTTCGAACCGCATTTTGCTCGTACCAGTTTATACTTAAAATACATCATCTGACAAAATATATGAGTAGTAAATAAGAGTTTGTTATTATTCAAAAAAGAGATATTGTACGAATAACATTCTAACAATCTCGTACGAGCAACCTTCTAATAAAGAAACGTTCTAATAGAGAGACAAGGATCAAAGGCCAATGCTAGTATGGGGTGTGGATGAGGTATCTTATGATATCTTTTGGTGGCTGGATTGCATACATAAACGCAAGAGGGGCCATCATAATCTGTCTCCCAAATGCTACGCTGGACCAGACCGTTGCAAAAGAGTCTTTTGACGAATAATCTACGATTAGGTGGCAATAAAGTACCTATAACCGTAGTTATGGAATCCTCCTCCTCTTGATTACCAATGACCTGTGCGCTGACATACATTGGGTATTCAATACCCAATGAACCCATCAAGAGGTAGAAGAGGCCGGACATTGGAGAGGATAGCTCCTTGAGAATGTCGGTGATGATGGCGCTCCAAGCTTTAGAAGAGCAAGGCAAGCAGGAGAGAGATTTGATGGGCAGTCGTGAGAAAGTTTCAACCAACAGATAATCTGTAAGCATGTTTGCATTACTACGTACGATCCCGCAGCAGCTGATCTCTCTTGCTTGGTTTGGGAATTGGTTAAGGCAGAGATCTGCTCTTTCTGTAACATTGACAGCAGCTTATATAGTAGAGATCGAGAATCCAAAACCTGTTCAGATTCCAACTCCACTTTGTCAGAGTGATAGTTTACTTGCCATAAAAAATACAATTGTCAAATTAAGGTTAGCCCCGTCTCTCTTCGTGCGGCATGTTAAATTTTTCGGTCTTAAACTAATTTGTTTCGAATTTTTCAACCCCGTTCAACTTAATCAGTAACCATCAGTTTTAAAATTTTGCTTTTATCATATAAGATTCTCAGCTTATCAGTGGCCATCAGGATGTTAAATCATATCTCACATAAGAGCCCTAATTAAATAAAACTAAACATCATTACAAAATTCGAAATACCAAAATTTAAGGAATCAAAGTCAAGATTGAAATCCATAAAGAATGGTGATGTCAAAACCTGTCAACATATTGAGAAAGTATGTAAAGAATAGGAATCATCACTGTGATAGGAATTGAACTAACAACACACACCTGCTCTGACTTTGAAAGCCATCAATAATTTTGGAGAAATCTTAAACAAGAAATCAAATTCCGATAACCAAGGAATTACATAAACCCTTTGGGCCTTCCTCCTCTATCCTCTTGTCATAAATATTTATCTCATATAACATCACCCCCTTTCCTTTCAGGACTCTATGTTGGGTGAAATCAGAATCCCTACAATATCGACACGCAAAATTAACCGCGTGGCTGTTTTTTCTACAGTTGAACCCTACAACACTACCTACAACGCTAACTGAATCGAGAAAAAAAAAAGAAGGAAAAAAGAAAAGAAATACAAAGATAACAATCTAATACTTTACAGACAATTTCTGAATGACCTATTATCTAATTGCAGTTACTCAGAGTAGATGGCCCTGAAACGCCGGGCCCACCAAGGCCTTATCTCCCCATTCCCCGTGCACTGCTCACCCTTTTCATCCTCGCTGCTGAATAAAGTTTGGTCGGAGCAATCTAATGCTGCTGCACATGCATCATTGTAGGATCGACAAGCAGAGTGACAGACCCGAAGTCTATTGTCTCCGTCTTTGTCACAACGTTGAATAGAGATCTGAAGCATATAAAAAATTGATGAAGTTGTGAAATTACTTAAACATTGTAAACAAGTACACGAGTACCACTGAATATGCCAAAAGAATGAAGTCATCTCAGATAGAAGCACATCTTAAAACCTAAGTTGCATGGGTATGGGTACAGGTGTAAGTGTGGCTACTAGTATGGGAAACGGAAAATTTGTAAATGATTAGGGCACAGGGATGCAGCTTCAACACATGGGCTAAATACACAAATGAGCTAGATACACAAATGATCCTTTGGAATTGTAGTTTTTAACTGAATATGGGCTGAAACAAACCCGACTGTTGTCCAACAAGTTTCAAAGTGGATGGTAAGGATAGGATATATGTCCAAGAAGTATATGACAAGTGTTTTCAAATAAAATATGTAATTGTATAATAGAGTACACATCTGAATAAATGTATGCATAAACAAGTCAAATAACATATTAGATTTGTGGAATTGTGGGTGTGATGTGATTTTCACAACTAAAGCTAAAAATCAACGGCCAAGAGTGGCAGCCAATAACTCACAAGCTTTAGAGATGACTATAATATCTTTGAGAAAATTTTTAAGGTCATTCTCTAAGTTTTACTAAAATTATGTCTATATGCTTCGTTTTCGTTCTACTAATTCCAAATTTTTTTATAATCAAGAGCTTCATCCCTACTAGAGAAATTATCTCTTCCCTATTCTCATGAAGTAATACTATATCATCAGCAAATGCCATGCATCATGGGACTTCATCTTGCCTATGCTATTAAGTTGGTCCATAATTAATGCAAAGAGATCAGGGTTTAAAAATATTGCTTATACGAATGACTTTCATGAATAAGAGTTAAGGTTCCAACAATATTTTTATAGCGAAGAGTGAAACAATGACTAAACTGTAGGAATTGACTACAATCATCTCGGGAAAACTACAAATGACCCCACTCATCTATATCTTCAGTTAACACTTAACCACCCCCCCCCCCCCCAACCCCAAACAAAAAAAATCATGAATTGGCATTTAGCAATCCAGAAATTCCATTTTTCTAAAAGATAAATTGCGAGTTATGCTCCTCTTCCTCATGAATCGAGGGAAGCTAACCTATGATGCACAGATACGACACGGACACGGATACGAGATACGACAAAATCCAAAAAATAGGATACGGAGATACAACAATGATTTTTTTAAAATTATTATTATATATAGATGGAACGTAATACGAAAATCTCGATTTAGTATAAATGAGTAACTTTCTCCATCAGATTTATGATAATAATATGATGTTAGGCTGCTGCTCGAACTCAAAAACCGGAGGAGATGATGACATTGGTGATGGTTGTGCTGGACGGGGAGGAGGAATGGAGGGTGGACTTTAGGAGTCGGAGGAAGGAGGAGTCGGTCGGCGGGATCAGGTCAGAACAGCGGAGCGGTCGGCGGGATCGGGTTGGAACAGCGGAGGTAATCGAATCGAACAGGAGTGAGCTGAGAGATTGAGAGAGAGGATTGGGGTTAGGTGTTTTTCTTTTTTTTCTTTCGTTTGAGTCAGCTGAGGATCGAATCGAACGGGAGATTTGAGAAATAGGGGTGGGTTTTTTAATCGAACGGTTCGGGTTGGATTTTAACAATCAAACCCGCAACCCGAATGAATCGGCCTTCGGCAAATCCGAGCCGCGTCCGAGCTCCTTCGACCGTGTCCGAACCTAATTTGACCGTTGACTCGTGTCGGGCACGGACAGTCCGTGCCCGACACGTGTCGTGACGAATCTGTGTCCGATTCGAGTCGGACACGGATTCGTGGCCTCTGACGGCAAATCCGTGCTTCAGAGAAGCTAACTGCTGATAAATAAGTTCGGGAATATAATGCAACTGAAAGTATAGATGAGGCGGTTTGTGCATAATATACACAATCATCTTCGAGAAACTTTAAGGCCATCTACTAAGGTAAAAAGCAAAAGAAAAGAAACATACCCAACAGGCAAGCCGCTTTGCTGCAGCAGCACAATAACCGCTGTCAATAATACTAAACAATGACCGACCACCGGGCATTAAACGGTTATAATTGGGCATAACAACAGCCGCCTCCAGCTGCTGCAATATGCTGGGCTCACTCGGGGCACAATGCTGCCCCAATGATTCTTTGGCCAGCACATCGCCACATATAGAGAGGCTTGACATCAACATCGAGCTGTTCTGGCACGTGTAGCCCGCATAATCGGAACATCGGAACTCGCACACACCATTGTCACAGACCCCACCATGCAAACTGCACTGCTCGTCACAAATTGCTGCAAAAATGAGAGGCACAAGTCAGTTATTTTTTGTACAATGTGCTTTGAATTCCTCTTCCCTTTCTGGAAAAGAATGGTGAACTTCATAAAAGCCACATAAAGTTCGGACCAATTTGAGTAACCCCCCAAGAGTTATGTAAATGACACTTAACCCCCAAACTTTTCAGCCTTCCACAAAATCCCCACAATGTTTGAAATTCTTTCAACATGTCTGGGGGGTTTTCTGCAACTTTATTAAAAGTTCATGGGGGTTTTCAGAAAACGTTGAAAGTTTGAGATTTTTTAACATAATGTTGAAACTTGAAAATTTGGGTATTGTTTGAAAATAATGTTAAAAGTTAGGGGGTATGTTAAAAAAATGGTGGTTACACAGTTTGAGGGAAGTTAAAAAACTTCAAACATTATGGAGGTTTGGTGGATGGACCAAAATTCTAGGGGTTTAGTTTAAAATTTGTTGGGGTTATCTCTAAATGGGCAAACTCTTTTGAGGGTTTTGTGAACTTTGCTTGAATAAGTAAAATAGGAAGAAACCAAGAGAACTTTGAGCAATACTTCTCTTTTGGATCACCGAAAATTACACTATTGAAAGGTAGTAAAAAGCTAAAGCACAGTAGTTTTTGCATATGTTAGTCCTTTCAATTGCAGTCAATTTGCATATAACTTGAGAAGAAAATGGTGTTCTACATGGGCATGGGCATGTCACGCACAAAATTTGAAAAGATAGGGTATGGGAACACAAATACTACATATATCATATATATTATTTACAAAATGTGATATTTAGAAGTTCTCCAAATTAAGTCGTAGAATTCCAAATTCTATGACAACACAAAATACTCTAAAACAAAATTAAAACAGAAAGACGAACGTTAATGATGAAGAGTTCACTACTTTATAGTTATTGACTAACTCAGTAACAATCTAAATCAATTAAGTCTCACGGAACCAAGTAGAGAAATAGAGTAAATCTGTGTCTTGAAAAGAAAAATCATTTGTTGGGATTTCAACTGTACCTGTGGAGCAGTCAACACCAGTTCGGCCATTTTCACACGCACAGATCCCATTTGGCTGGCATTTACCACGTTCACTGCAATTGTTCGGGCAGGAGCCTGTGGATGAGAAAAATAGGCCTTACTGTAAAGAGTACATACAGTAAATGCCATAATTTTGTAAAGGGTTAATTGCAGATAGACCGCTATACCATCATTTAGTTGTGGATGGACCCCCTGTAGTTCTACTGTTGCAGACACAACCCTGATTTTGTTTTACTCTTTTACCCTCAGTGAAAGGGGAAACTGTTTTTTGACAAATAGACCTCCCAAGGGTAAAAGAGTCAAAAAAATTCCCTAAGTGGGTCCATGTGCAATAATAGAACTACAGGGGTCTATCCGCAATTAGGCCTTAGTAGAGGTGGTCTATCCACAATTAACCCTTTTGTAAATCTATTAAGTAGGTAACGTTACATTCTAAAAATTAAACAAAGACTAAGGTTTTTCAAATTTGAGTTTAGCAAGATTATCCATTTTTTCAGTGCTTACAAATGTCAAATGTCACACAATGGACGAAGCATCATGTTACAACCTTATAAAATAAATTAGATTTTCTATGCATGATAGTTTTAAGAGATTCATGCAATTCACAAAAAAAATGCTATCTTGAATTTTTTTTTTCTATTTTTTCTGTTGAGTGGGCACCTCAAAAGCTATGGATGACATTGTAATGGCATCGCCCCACTCAAAACGACCCTATTATCAGGTACATAAAACGACTACAGATACTACTAAAAATTTGTCGAACTTTCACTTCCATGCAATGGGATAACAGCAGATACGGGGAAAAAAGAAGGAATGAACATTGGCACAGTTGTTTGTGGGCATCAAGAAGCAACAAGATTTAAACATCTTAAAAGCAAATGCAGGATCTAACAAGACAAATCAGAGATAGAAAGGGGTACTCACGCTTGCTACAGTCATGGCCTTTAAAACCAAGAAAACAGCGACAGCTTCCTTCAACACAGTCGCCATTGAAGGTACAAGAATTTGGACACTGCCCATTTCCAGGCACAGGTGCAACACTGCATAATTCATGATATGCTGGGCAAATTAGTTCACCTACAGCATAAGAGAGTTTATTAGCATACAAGTTCCCAGCTATGATCTCATAAAATCATCAAGTAATGCATGGAAACCTACCATTAAAGCCAGGGAACTGAACAGGACCACCTGCTTCTGGACAAGTTTTCCAGATACCATCAACTGCAACCTGGACAACAATAAAGAAATAATTTCTATTTTATCCTGTAGGCGAATATTAGGCTAATTGACAGCAGATCATGTCATGAGCTAACGCATACTTTTCTTAATTACCACGCTGATGCCTACATCTTTTAAAAGTTACAAGCGCCTTCAAATATACACATGTAAAAAGATATACATATATACATAACAATATTACTCGAGATAAGCTAAAGCAAAATGAGTTACCTAGAGAGAACACTGGTAACATCTACCTAGTTCGATGTGAGTAGTAGGGTGCACATTACAACTATTCTATCTCTTCGTAGCTCATTTAGCAAAATGAACTACCACCTCATACACATTTTTTCATACATATGTACACACACATTTATATAGAGCAAAAAGCTCAACAACTTAACTAGATTGAGGGCTTTGTACACCAGCTTGTTTTATCCCTTAGGCTTTGAGATGTGTGCTACTGTGTGATAACCATCATGGCACGCATCTGAAACATAGCTTTCATGTTTATCACATATCAACACGCATCTCAAAGAAAATCCAAGGGTTAGAAAAGCTGGTGAACAGAACCCTCAAAGTATGAAAAGAGAGACGGATGGGGGATTGACCTTGAGAGTAAATATCCCTTATTCGAAGTATCCATATATTTGAATCAATAGGTATTGATTTAATCTTGAAATGAAGGCAAAAGGTAACAGACACAATTTCAAATGGAAATGTAAAATCATGCAGTGAAGAAATAAGCCATCAAGCAAAGCCTCAGACATACAGATATCATAGAACCACAAGTACCTCTAAAGTGTTATTCAAGCACCGATGTTGATAGCAACCATTTCCTTGAGTCATTGATCCTCTAACAAACCCAGCGCGCACCAATGATGAAGCCATACACCTGAATACAAAATAACATTACATACCATATACTGAAAGCCACACCAAAAGCAAGCATCTTTTAGAAAATTAATAACACTACAAAAGAAATAAAAGTAATAAAAATTCTTTTACATTGTTAGAGGGTCATTAGGTAGAGAATGATCAAGACAATTAAAGAAATAACAGGATATGCTCACAAACATGTTCTCAGTTGTTAGCTCACCTAGAATTGCTTCCTCTCACTTCACCCAACATTCTGTCGGGTGTACGAACACTATTTGTGTCTGTGCATGAACCATCAGAGTATGCTACAAAATACGTGCAATAATCAGCCAAAGATGACTGCCCACCTGTACCAATAAAATAAATTTAAAAAACCAATCAAAAAAATACAGCATGTGTTATTCAACATCATTTTCTAATACCCCAATTTATTTCGGACCCAAATGCATGGGACCTATTATAAGACAGGTAATGTGTCTAATGGTAGCCATTGATTGTGATTTGATTCCCAAGAAAATGACGCGTGACACCTTATCCCATGATTGGTCCCATGAATTTTGGGTCCAAGAAGTACTCTTTTTAATATGTAATTACTAAATATATTAAATAGAAGCTTTGTCACAACTCTAGCACTTAAAACTATATAGATAGCAGAACACACCTTTGTTGGCCTGAGGAAAATACCGAGCCCATTGTGGCAGATCGCCACTATAGCTCACAATAGGACAATATCCTTCTGCCTCTCTATTATACGTACAGCCAGACAACTGAGTGGTATTGCAACGGTAAGCACCCTTCCAAAGACTACAAGGAGAGGTAACAAACTCAGTTCCTTGATTTCTGCCCCAATCAAGATGCTCTGCCATGCTGTAATTAGCCCGATACCATCCGCTGTCCTCCAATAGAGCCAAGGTCATTTTTGATACCACTGATCGTGTATCAACTGATCCAGTCATGATTTCATTCATTAATAGCCTTTTTTCCCAATGTGAACCTGCACATGAAAGGTATCACGTATTAGTGATAGAGCATAAATATTGAGGGACAATATCAGTCATATAATAGACAAAAGCTATGTACCTGATGTACCACGCCCACCTCCATCTTCCAACTCTAAGCCGGTAAAATTTTCGGAATAAGCCTGAACACAAATCAGATTAACCAAGTATATACCATATTAAAACACATGGTAATTTATCAAAAGGTTTTGACTTGGAAAAGATGAAATTTAAAATTTACCCCATAGTGATGCCTTGAGTGCATAACAACACGAGGAAGGACGACACGGGTAACCATTCGACCAAGCTTGTCATCCATAGCTTGTAAAGTAACCTGCACAATGTAGTAAATGTGTATCAGAAGTCATTTCTAGTGCCTCAAAGAAAGTAATCTACTTATCAAAGCTTAGTCGCGTGAACAAAAAAAAAACCTCATGAATGCAATAATAGTTAACAAAATTATCTTAAAATCGGTCATAGTCTCTGCTGGCTAAACCATATTTTTAGCATGAACTAAAACCAATGTCACATTAACACAAAATTAACAGATCACAGAACAAAAACCCATACCTTCTCTGAGCTAGTGATATGTTTTAATCATATTTGATCTGCATGTTACTCATCACAAAGAGCTCACAATAATTCCACATTCACAGCCTCTAATTAATCTTTTATTTGTTTTTCATCCAGAGAAGTATTAATTTAGTTAGTAAAGAATAGTGAGCCAACTCCTTACACACCCTATGAAAATATCTGTCTGTACAATCAATGTTTCAAAAACCTAGTCTATAATCAGAGCATTTGGTTGGAGTTCATTTGACAATCAAATTTGACAGACTTTTTCATATTTTGTCACCATAACTCCTGATACCATAACCTCTAGATGATAACATCAATAAAGGACTCCTTGTATAGCAATCTGCTCCCTTACCCAAAGCAGATAAAAAAACCCTACCATTTATCAAAAGAGAATTAGACAAAATGATTTTGCACTGCTGTCAATAGGATCTAATTGGGAAATAAATGGAGTAGAGCACAACTTTGAAAGAGTACCAAAAGTGGAAGCACGATAACTATACAAACAGCTTTAAAACAGGCCTAAGTGAATAGACTGTGTAGCACAGACATTCTAATTTGAAGTTGTGTCTGAAGACAAAAAACCCCCATGTTCACCATTCTTTATATTATTTTAGGATTGGTGTGATGTGCTCATGTCAGTGTGACTATGCATCTTAGCAAATAAGATAATGAGACAAATAGACTCAATTCAATCATATCGTTTGCTCGTAGTTTAGGCATATGCTGTAAAACAGACTGAAGATAGAAATACCCCATGCGAAATCCTAGTGTTAAAGGACACTTGCTACACCAAAACTCATTCTGATGAGGGTTGTAGTTTAAAACTCTAAATGCCTGCAGGTTGAGCACCCTTTCAATGGGCCGAAACCTGCACTCAGACAGCGGTATCTTTTTTAATCTGCTTTAAATCTGTGACCAATAGGAATTCAACCTGGGTTGCCCTATTACCATGTCAAAGGACCTTTCCATTGAACCCAAACTCTGAAGTTGTAGTGAGGATTAAGACGTAAGATGTTGTAGTTTTATATTCTAACACCTTGAATTTTGTTCCTGTATGGAAATATGCATCTGCATGAGGTTGCACATATGATTCCAACTCAAGCTATTTCTCTCACACAAATGAGCAACTTCGAAACTTGGACAATGACTAAGATGTGTACCATATACCACAAGCATAACTCTAGTCAGCTTAACCAGATGAACAGACATCTTCACTCCCATTTTAGGTGTGAAATGAAAGCAGATCGAATGAGGATACAAGTTTTACCTAAATGTAAAGTATTAATAATAGTTTAAAGTTGGTTTAAAGAGTAAACTGAAACCCAACAACTACAGAGCACAGAATACTACCTGGCTACGCCTTCTTTTCCTTTCATCACGAAAATGTGCGAAGGCATGTGGATCAAAACCTAAAACATGCATGACCTGCCAAAAAAGGGTCTCATCAGCCATAATGTGTAACAATATTGATATAAAGATCCTATTAGCGAATTCCGCACCTCATGTATCAAAGTAGCTGAAAGTAATGTTTCTGCTTCGGCTGTCAAATGACGAGGGGCAACATTTACATGTCCTAAACATACATCAAGATAAGGTACATCATAGTTCGGCAAAATAGAACATGGAAATGGTAGTTAAAAAGGGTTCTAATTGGATATATATATATACCGGCAATAGCACGACCCCATTGATCGCGCTCACATGCCACTGCCCATGCAAGCGTGTTCCCTGTAGTAGGTCTAGTGGTTACTAACAGAACCAGGTCAGCTTCAGCAACACCATCTGCATAAAGAAAGTTTATTATGGAGCCATTCCTTTTAAGAACATGCTCAAATAAAATAAGAGCAATTAGCAGCAAATACCTTCAACATATTCATGAGGAAGTTGTACCCCACCATCCTGACCACATGCAGAATACCCACTCAGTCGCAAGTTACCCTTGACTGGTTCAACAGCCAAAGCTCTTTTGAACCAATCTGCAGTTTGTTCCAATGCCTGCTCAAGAATTGATATAGCATATATCATTTCAGTAACTATGCATATCTCACATTACAGTAATAAGAAGAAGAAAGTTTCTTGACACTTTGCAAGAATATTATAGCACAAGTACAAGTCCGAATACGATACTTGCACTTTAAAGTTATACGGGAGGCTTATCTGCATAGAAAGAAAAACATTAAAAAAATATGCCAAATTAAATTAAATTTGTATCAAAGATAACCTTGCGAAGGCGTTGCTTTTTATCTTCCCCAGATATGTCTTCGACCGTACAGTTATACCAGCAGTCTCCAAAAACCGGAGGCTCCCCATGAGGATCACACACGGGGGTTTCAGGAACTGAAGATGCAGGAGGCTCACCAAGCTAAAAATTATACAATTTGTCAAGAAGAATCAATCCTAAAAAACTGCATAAAATCACATAGATTATTGCATTGACACAGACCTTGACGATATCCCCAACATTATTGCAATCTCTATCAGCTGAATGTCCAACAGCATCATAATTTAGAAATATCCTAATTGGTTCCTTTACATCCTTTGCAGGCAACAATGGTGATGAAATTGAAAGCAATGCCCTCCCTCTTTGGTGTTTGGATCTTAATGAGTCGGACTCCTTATAAACTTGTGGGGTAACTGAGTACTGTTTGCGACCAGGACGCCGCCGTTGATGGAGTATCTCATCATGGATGCACGAGTGCGATAAATAATTATCTTTTCCTCCGGCTTCAATACTTTGCAACGGCAATGAAGCGTCCTCTTCGGATATTACATTATTTCCTCTAGTCCCAATAATAAGAAGCACAATCTAAAGATGAAGGGAGAACGGAAAACAATTAAATAACTAGACAATTAACAAAGGGTAGCAAGAACACAGCAAAGATTCTAATATGAGTTTTTTTGTCATCAAGGATACATATATACAATATGGTGAGATCCTTTTGAACAGATTAATATTAGACAACAACTGGTGATTTAATACTCTAGAGAGAAACTGAAAAATGCTCATAAGAATATCAGAATATCAACATGACATCGGAAAATAAAACCCAAAAGGTAAGAAAATGTAATAAACCCATTTGAAACTAGATGAGCTGAAAATAGATAAATGTGATACATCCCCACTGAAATCCCCCAATAGAATTGCAACAGTTCAGTTGAAAATTTCATCTCAACAGCAAAAATTAGGGCTTGTGCTAAGAAACTCAACATCAGGGATCCAACGGACAAAGAAATATTTTCCCAAAACCCCAAAAGAAGAACGATTTGAAGTTCAGACCACCAACAGACAGCTCATAGCCAAAGAGGAAACTTTTCCTCCCCATTATTGCATTCAGTTGCCAGGAAATCAAATCCAAACAAACTATCATTAAACCCTTAGTACAAAAAACTACCAAATCTCACCAATTACAACTAACAAAACCCAGAATAACAAACAAAAATACTAGTTTGAAGAGATCAAAAAGTGTAACAAACCTGAAATCCGACCAAAAGGAGACGAGCCCAGAAAGGGAATGCAGAGGCCAACCAAACCCCAGATCGCCCATAGGCTCTCTCCTCCTCCATCAAAACCCCATTAAAAACTCACTGAAGCCCCTCTCTCATATCCCCCTTTAATCTCAACCAAGTTAGCTCCTTTCCTGTTCCCCCTTTCTCCAATGCCCCGCGATTTAATTGGGTAGTCGCCAAAATCGCAACTTAATGGTTGAATTCCTATAATTTACTAGTGGAAGCTCAAGCGGTTGGGATTTTTTCGCTATTTGAGAGGAGAAAATCTAGCAGTCGTTTTTGTCTGCGACTGCTCCACAGAAAAGGAGAAGGAGGAGGAAGAAGAAGAAGATGGGAAAGAGTGAGGGAGTTTTGGGTTGAGGATCCGGTCATTGCTCGCTTGATTTTTAATTTTTATTATTATTGTTATTTTATTTATTTTTTTGTACAATTAACAACAGCACACGCAATTATTTTTCTTTTTCTCTAATTTCAGTAATATTTTAAGTGGCAGGGAAAGCTACGAGTAAGAAAATTGGACTCGTTTGCTGGTAGAATTACGAAGCGCCACTGTAAGTGTCGGGGACAATTATCCACCGCCAACTACTACACGTGGTAGGAACGTATAACCAATTGTCAGCCCTTGGATGCAAAGGATTTATTATGACACTTACTTGACACATATTTGCTTAAAACACTCTTCAAAATTATTTTCTTTAACAACCTAAAAACATTAATCAGCTTGGCTAATTATAGATAACTAATCTAAACACAAGCTTTTTCTTTTCTTGTTGGTTACACAAGCATTATGGCCATCTTCGCACGGGTGGATCCGGTTTATTTAATTTAACCTATGATTATACCACTGGCCACTGTCGCTAAATTTTAGAATTTAAAGAGGGTTATTTATAATCTTTAGAATTTTTAAGGATTGTTTGTAGTTTAATAGTTTTTAGAGAGCTATTTATCATTTTTATATTTTAAAGACTGCTTGTAACTTTACGAGTTAACCTACAAATGAGAATGATTTGAGAGGTATACATTGGCCTTAAAAGATAATGTTTATTAGAGTAAAATTATGGGGTAATGCCTTTATAGGATTAAGTGCAAAGACTCAAACATTTTGGAGGTTTTCTGAAATTTCCAAACTTATTGGAATATTCAAAAAATTTGGAGGTTTAGTTAAGTGTATCTTTTAAAAATTTAAGAAGGACAACATGACAACTTTTTAAGATGTATGATTTAAATGATTAATTCCTCCTTCGTATATGAAGGAGAAGAGAAGCAAAAATATGATATTAGATTTTCTTTAATTATAGATATAGATATTTGATTATAATTAGAAGTTTCTAATTAATAAATTTAATTTGATGAGATTTATAAGTGAATATTGGACTAGGTGTCCAAATATCGTCTTTTCATATGACGCATCGTAGTTTTTTATACCTTTAGAAATACCACCAATTTCTTATTATATATAAAAGAAAGAAAATCTCAATAATCAGTGTCTTGCATAAATAACCGCATTCGTATCTATGGCCCTACTTAAAGTTTCAGTGTGAGATTGGAACACGATAAAAAACTTATGTCTACCCCAACGTTTTAATTAGTCAGTGAATTTTTATTATTTTATGAGATGATGAAGTCAGAACATAAAATAAGACTTTGTAGTAGAAAGATGTGAATAGTATTTGAAGAATAACAAAGAAGGTATTTTTGCTTTACTCTTCTACGATCTAATAACAACACACGCAATTATTTCTGGATTAGCGAAATATAAGTTTATGGTAGTATAGTGCTATACCCCCCAAGGTTCATGGGTGTTTTGGGAAAATTAACATTGAATCTATTTCCTTTTAAAAGCTTTGGGGTAGTAAGTAACGGCACTTGTTTTTATCTTTTCTTTATTTTATTTTTATTTTTATTTTTTTGTTAGAAATTACAAGGGTGCCCTTATAAATGCCGGGGACAATTATTCACGGCCACCACCACTTGCATAGAGAGTAACATAGTAGTGGGGCAAAGAAATGTAAAGTTAAAGAAAGCTCAACCTTCCTTTTGAGAGCTTCTAGCTTTAACCTATACTATTATTGGTAGTGACCAATAAAATTTTGATTTTTATATATGAATCTTGGGTCCCCATTGCCCCTATGATATTTTCTGAAAACTGCATCGTAAGCGTCCTCGGCACGAAGGCAATGATGTTCTAAAAAGAAATATGCACCTTAACTATGGCTTTAATTTCGACATTACGTTCAAGGAAAAAATATGAAAAGCCTTAACAAGTAATACTTAAGATCAAGAAATATTTCATGCCTAAGATAGCCTTTGCTATCATTGAATGACTTAATTGTATTTGCGTTTGGAGAGAGATAGATTATGGGTTAATTGGCTGTGGTAAAGTGACATATTTGTGTTGCTTAAGATGCATGATAAGATGAGCATATATCATTGTTCGAGATTTTGCTTCATAAATGATCAATATCAATCTGATACCAATTGTTAGGATTTTACCTGTATTAATTTGGCTGGCCCACATAGTTCGTCATGCATGATAAATAAAATATAAGATCGACAGAAAAGTAAACAAGAAATGAAACTAGCGATGTTAGATTTTTAACGACGTTCACCCCCAATTTGATTTGGACTATGTCCTCAACATAGTGGAATCTACATTGGTCCATTATATCCTAATCAAGCTATACATGGTCTCCGTCTCTCTTATAAGAAACCATATTAGTACTCTTTTAAATCTCTCTACAAGCCGCTAAGTTGCTCATAATGAGTCCTAAGATATTAGAATTGTAGACATTATAGACTAAAGAAACACCTCACCCAACCCAACGGGATAGGTGACCGACCGCCCAATTTTTTGAGTTGGTGATCCACTGGTCGGACGACTGATAGCTTCTGAAGGATCTCCATTGCAACATTTAGTATTTGGAATCCCTCCTCTATCAACTAGTGATATACCCACACAATGCGGCAGGACTTTTTCTTTAAAAATTGCCAACTAATTTGTTTAAATTGCACAATATGGTGAAAATGAGTACATTAACTCTACTATTTATCTTTCGTATAAAAAATTCCGTGTTATTATTTTATATAAGTAATTATTCCAAAAATAATCATATAGTGTATAGTATAAAAGTTCAACGATTCAAACAGTAAGATCATTGGTGAAGATTACTAATGTATTTTTCTGAAATAAAATGAACAGATTATGCAACTCTCAAAAGGCCGAAGTCAACAAACATTCAACCTGGATGAAACCAATCAACTAAAAAAAATTATCCACACTAGCACGCATGGGATACCTCATACCTGTGCAAAGTTAGAGGAGGAACATCCCAACATAAATTACTTTCAACCTTAAAAATTAAAATTAGAGATTCAGCTAATTAACAAAAGATCATAGACAAAAAAAAATAGCTACCTGCAAACTTGTTGCAATGAAGATAGAAAGGAAACATAATAAGGGCCCAACTTTTACACAACTAAAAAGGGAATATTTAATTAGCTTTAATTTTCAAGAGAACTAATTAGAATGCTCTAATTAATTAGGAAAAGCTAAACCGATAAGACTGAATAGGTTAGGCGTTGAAAGGTGGGGGTAGGGTTGTCCATCCAGCCTGGCCCGGCCCGGCCCGAAAAACTAGGCCCGGGACGGGCAAACCGGGGCCTGGACCCGGGCCCGGTTGCCCCGGGCCAGGCTCCGGGCCGGCCCGGTTTTTTATTATTTAAAAATTTTTAATTTTTTTAAATTTTGAAGAATACAATTCCAAAAATAAACACAATTTTGATAAAAAATTTATATTATTAATCAATTATAATTATGTAATTTATAAATATAAAAAATATAGAAATTAAAATAATTGTAAAATTTGTAGAAACAAACAAAATTAAAAATAATTGTAGAATTTAAAGACCAAATCAAAGACCTCTTAAATATATATGTTGTGGCTAGGATTTGAACCACTAACATACTCTCCAAACTCCTAAATTTTACCACTAATCTAAGTAGTCCAAAGTATTCATGTCATTCAATATATGTATATGTATATATACACACACACACAC
>BQKN01064876.1:1543-20576 GCA_022839385.1 Asparagus kiusianus | reverse complement strand
AGCTGGGGAAGGAGCCTTTCACGGCGTAGGTTTCGAGGAACAGGGGTGTGCTCCTGTACCAAGTTTCTCGAAACCCGACGCCGGGTTATTAGCCGATATGCTGGCTGAACAGACTTCCAGAGGGACCGTGAGACCACTCTTTGGGAGTGATTCATTCACAGGTGTACATCTGATTCCCTTTATTTTCTTTCTTTTTGTTACTCCATTTGACTAATGAAGAAGTGTAACTATAGGACCAAGCGTTGCGCCTGATGCCACTACGGTTACTGGAGCTGATAGTTTGCATGAGGGCGGTGTTTCCCCGTTACATCCGGGAGGTATGACTGATCTGCCTACAAGGGTTGATATACCCTCCATGACCATCCCTGCCGTTATCCCGGAGTCTGTCGGACCTCAGTCCGAGGGAACCTCCGTTGGCATAGGTACGCTCGGAATTTGACTTTGAATTTCCTCATCGTACTCGATGATCCCTTAGCTTTCTATATCGTTGCTTGCAGGATCTCGTTCTTCTCTGTATGAGCGTGTCCGCGCCCTTCTGGCCGATACCGATCCAGACAGAGACATCTTCCGTATGGACCTTGGCTTTTTTACCGCCTTTTATAACGGCATGATCGAGAAGCTTCTTCACAGAGAGTACTATTTCGATCAGTTCAGGCGTTCCTTTTCTCGTCACATGATGATGATGAGGGAAGAGGGACATCCAGAGTTGGCCAATTCCTTCACTACCGAATTTGCTGTTCTGGAGTCAGAGATCCGAGAGCTGAGGGAGTTGAAGGCTGGTGGAGCTTCCTCTTTTGTATCCTCTCAGATGGAGGATAGGCTGATGCAGTGGCGTGACCTGAGATCTTCCATTGGCAGTGAGCTTCGATCACGTGAGCATTCTGTTGCGCAGCTGATGGCTACCCTAGCGAAGAAGGATGCCGGCAGAGCCGAGTTACTCAGCTCCTTGGATTCCACCCGTGAAGAGATAGCTAGGCTGAAGGAGGCCTTGAGGCATGCCGAAGAGTCCGCTACTCTTATCGCCGAGGACCTGGCTGGATTAGAGCATTCTCGTGAATGGACGCTCGATAAGCTGGGATCGACACAGGAGGGATTGATGAAGCTGCAAAGTGAAGCCGCGGAAGTCTTAAGCAGTTCTGAAGACTCTGTCCGAGCTAGCCTGCGGGTGTAGGTATCGAAAATTGCCGATAGGTCCCCACCCACAGCTCAGTGTTAACGAGCGACGATGAACGTCACTACCCGGTTCACAAGAGTTCAAATGACGTCGGTGAGCGCCTGAAGTGAACCGACGAACTCCGTGAGCTAACGAACGTCAGAATCACGGGGATACGGATTGACCGAAAACCCCGCGATCACCGCTATTGGACCAACACCCGCCGTGTCCCGATCATCCCACTGAAAATCCAACCATCAGGATCTACAGGGCTTGCCGTCAGAATTCCAATGCATCCGAAATCACTCAAATCCGAGTTCGGGCGAAAAGTCAACGGCAAGTCAATGGCAGATCAACGGCGGGACAACGGCAGGACCTCGGAATGGACCGGGACACCCTGGGATACCTCGGCAGGCTCGAAACACCCGAGGGGTGTCTCAGCAAAGCCAAGACACCCCAGGGGTGTCTCGGCTATGGCCAGCCGAGACACCCCCTTTGGGGTGTCCACATGGCCAATGGTCCCCCCCTTTCTCCTCTTGTTGGGTGTCCACATGGTCCCCCCTCCTCTTGGCCTCCTTTTACGGCGAAACGCTTTTACGACGAAACGCTTTTACGACGAAACGCTTTTACGACGAAACGCTTTTACGACGAAATGCTTTTACGGCGAGATGCTTTTACGGCGAAACGCTTTTTGGGCAGCCCCTAGGCCTCCTTGGTGGCCTATAAATAGACCCCTTGGGTCTCCATTCTCTTGGCCTTGGTTTTGGGAGAGAAATTTCAGATCTTGAGCTTTAGCCTTTGAGATCTGAAATTTCAGAGAGGAGCGGCGAAGCCCTGCCGGAGCAAGGAGTCGGGGTTTTCAAAGAAAGCGGCGAAGCCCTGCCGGATCGAGGAGTGAGAATTCTTCATCAATTTCTTCTTCATTCCCCCTTTCTTTTCCTTGGTGTTGCCCTTCGCAGGTGACACTAAGAAGAGCTAGTGTCTCGTTTTAGCCGAGACATAAGCTTTAAACTTCTGAGATCTCACGCGGATCGACGAAGTTCTGTTTCTATATCCCTTCGCGGATAGACGAAACTCTGCCGGATTTTCCGGAAAGGATCTTGAAGAGTCGGCGGTCCACGGATATCAACATCCCCGTCACAGGCCAACAACCCACGCAAGCGAGACCGAACCAAAACGGGATCTCGTGTTTATTTTCTGAAAAGCTGTAATCCTTTTGTTTTCATTTTATTCTGTTGTAACGCCTGAAATTGTAACAGATCTCAAAAAGAGAAAAGCAATGAAAACAGCAACTTTTCATGAAAACAAGCTGGCGACCACAGTGGGAGCCAACGATCTCGCCGCCGAGATCGTCGTGACGCAACCGGCCTTCAAGATCCGGGTGAATGAAGAGATCGAATACGAGTTCGATCAGAAGAAATTCGAAGAGTACCTCTCCTCCTCCTCCTCCAGATCCGCCTCTCCGCATCGGCGTAGGAAGAACTCATCTCCCAAAGGGGCTCGCGGGATCTCCAACTCTTCAATCCAAGACCCCGCCATCGCTGCCACTACGCCCGTACCACGCAACGGCCCCTCGTCGTTCAGCGTGGTTAAGGCTGTAGACCCGGCCCTCACAACCGCCACAAAGGCGATAGGTGATGCTGTTCCGGCTCCATCAAAGAGGGCGCTCCAGAGACGTCGTCAACGACTCGCTCAACAACTCGCCAAGGCCAGGGAGTCAAAAGATGGAGTGCACTACGCAGAAGATTTGAAGTCGAGGCAGCGACAAGAGCAACGGCAAGCAATCAACCTCCCCTCCAAAACAGGAGCAAGTGAGTGGATCCGCGTCAAGAGGAACCGCTCCATGCTCGAGGAGCGAATCAAGAAGCGCCGTGCTTTGCTTGCACATGCCCGGCTCCTCCTAAAGAAGGCGGAAGAGATGCAGCAAGAAACGGCGGTCAAAACGCCGTCTACAAGCAAACTGGTGTGGGTACGCAAAACAAATCCAACACCTCAAACCAAGAAGGGTGAAGTTATCGCCCGAAGTTCAACAAAACCAGATCCGGCGCCTTCAACGGGGCCAGGTAAGAAAGGGGATCATTTAAGATCCCAGGTTCCTTTGACGGGTCACCTCGTTCCCTTACCGGAGAATCGAGGTAGAACACCCGTCAAAGAACGGCTGGGACCATTGAAAGGTCCCCAAGTTAAAATTCAGACTGGGGGTGGAATTAATCCCCCCAAGAAAGAAGAGAAAGGGAAAGCCCCTATCACCGACCGCACCGGGTTGCGAGTCGAACTAAAAGAGCCCGTTCAATTTATACGCTCACAAAAGCGTAAAACTTAACGGGCCACTCTTGAAAAATCCAACAAACCATCTCATCCTCAAGGGGAAGCACACTCATCCGAGGATGAGCGTGTTGTACCGGGGAACACCCACCAGCACTCTGTAGGTTGCTCCAGCTACCAAGCTGATGAGCTGTACTACAGGACTGGGGGTATGGGAAAACCTCGAAAGAGATACATGCAGGAAATGGAGTCCCAATGCCCGTGTGCAAGTATCATTAAGGCAGTATTGTCCGAGTGTCGCTGTGCTCAGACCCCAAAAAGGATCTCGGTGTTCGAGAGACTCTCCAAGCCGAGGCATTTCCACAAGAAGAAATTGCTCCGCCAAGGAGATGAATATCCAAGAGTGTCGGTTAACATGACCGGCAGGGGAAATTCAACACAACCCTTTAGCATAGAACAGCTTGCCGAGATATCCCGGTGCATGACACGGTTGAGGCCCGGAACCAGTGGCCAAAAGAACTACCAAAGGGTACCAATTGGGCTCTCCTTAGAAGAAGAAGAATCAGAGGCCGATTCGGACTCTTGCTCGGCGGTGGCATCCGATGACATGGCCTCGAGTGCGGGCCAACCTTACGAATCGCTCATGATCAGTGCTGAACAAGTGTCCAAGATACTTGAAGAAGCCCTGTCTAAGCAGAAGGAAAGCTTCAAATTCGAAATGGAGATGACCCTGCAGCGAATGAGGGAGATGCACGACCAACAAATCGCGGCGCTGACGGTTCACCAAGGAGAGCCCGGTCGTCGCAATACTCCAAATCAAGAAGAGAATGAACGGGAGGCGGATAATATCAATATCCCTCCTGTCAACACCGACAATGGGGGTGGTCCCGCAGAAGATAATGCCAAAGAGGACCACGTCATCTCTCCCAGAAGCCACTCAAAGGCTGAGACGAGCGATGACAGGAAGATGAAGGACCTGGAGAGCAAAATCAACGCATTGATGAGTGCTCAAGAGGTAAAAAGATCCGGTATACCCTGTCCCTACCCAAGGGAGTGGGAATCGATCCCATACCCGGTAAAGTTTAATCTAATTAACTTTACGCCGTTTGATGGGAAGGGTTCCCCTACCCAACACTTAATCTATTTCAAGTCTCATTTAGGAATTATTTCCGGAAATGAGCCCCTCATGGTGCGGTCATTCATCGGCACTCTTCGCGGAGCTGCCTTCGATTGGTATCGCCGTCTCAAGCCCGGGAGTATCAACGGCTGGGATGACATGGAGGACATGTTTCTAACTAATTTCTTTGATGATGACACCGAGGTTTCAATCGGCACGCTGTTCGATGAAAAGCAAAAGAACGGCGAGACGGTTGAAAACTTTGTGAAAAGATTCCGGAACAAAGCTATGAATTGCAGGGATCCGGTCAGCGAGGACTTCATCCTCGAAACTTGTCACAACAACTTGACGCTCGACATCCTGGAAGCCATGGGAATGGCGCCGCCAAAGACCTGGAAGGATCTGAAAGTGTGGGGAGAGCGATCTGAACGTTTCCTCAAGAGGAAGAAGGCGGAGAGAGGGCAAATACCCAATAATGCCCCGCAACCAAATTTTACCCCCAAGGGTAAAGGGAAGGCGCATGCAAATGCTGTGAATACAAATCAAGTATTTGAAGTGCAAGCACAGCCGCAACAGCCGCAACAGCCGCAACAGTAGCAACAGAGGGCACCCCAACAATCCAGGTGGCAACAACAGCCCCAGAAGCAAAAGGTGGGGGAGCCGAGGTTCCCAAAGGTCTATTCATTCAAAGAGGATAAAATCCCGGGTATTTTCAAATACCTCGTGGAGAACAACAAAATCAAGCTGCCACCGATTCAGGATCAAGAAGATGCCAAGAGGGTCAACGATCCGAAATACTGCGCATTCCACCGAGCGGTGCACCATCCTACCAAGGTATGCTACGCTCTCAAAGATAAGATTCAGGCCCTAATCGATGTTGTGGTTATCACTATGAAGCAGCCCAAAGAGAAGAAGGTGGGTGCAAATACCGTATCCATTAGCTTTGGATCTGTTCCCTCGAGTTGGTTCCAACACGAGTCGGTGATCAAAGCGGCGGTGAAGACGGTGAATGATGATCCGCACCAACAGCGTCAGAAAGGGCTTGTGCCACACACAGCCCCAAATGGTGAGATTTTGTGGGTTCATCCGGACTTGATCGCAGATGAACAATGGGCCGGGACCTCTTCCACAAAGAACAAGAAGAAGTCGAAGAGGAAGGGCAAATCTTGTCACGGAGCTTCTGCTATACCGGGGGTGGATGACGACAAAATTCCGACCTTCCCGCTCTCTGAAGACGAGCAAGAAACTTTTGCAACCCGAAGTGGGAATGAGTATCATTTCAAGTATCCGGATGCTACCGAGCAGTTGGGTACCAAAACCCCACCTTCCAAGACGCTAGCAGAACTGGGGATTGCAGCAATTCCCCCAACACCAGCAGCTACGGAGAAAATCTAGCAGAAGGATAAGGGAAAAGAGCCTGTACGTTAAGAAGCTCAGAACCCGAGGCAGTCTCGATTCAATCATCCAATTGGACGAGACAAACCGGGGAATGCAAGCTCTCCGCCCCATTTTGACATCATGGCGCAATTGGCCAACATCCTGGCCCGGATAACCCTATATGAGTTGCTGCGGTTGTCAAAAGATACGAGGAAAGCCTTACAAGAAGCCTTGAGTGATTCGGAAGCCCTCTTGACTCGAATCAAACCATCTCCTGAAGAGCCGGAGTCATCAGCCCAACAATGCAACCTGGCAGCGCATCACTTCCCCTGCATCTCTTTCACCAAGGAAGATATGCAAACGAAGAACTCGAAGCATGATAGGCCCTTGTATTTCACCGGGCATATTGGCTCCAGCGTTGTCAACCGGATCCAAGTCGATCCGGGTTCCGCTGTTAGCATCATGCCATTCCGATTGATGCATCATCTCGGAATCCCGACTAGCAAATTAGCGTCCACTGGCACGACGATTTATGGATTCAACACCAGCGGTTCCAAACCCTTGGGGAAGATCCGAATCAAATGCCAGATTGGAGATTTGAAGTCGGAAGTTACATGCTATGTGATTGACGCGGAAACATCCTATAATTTACTGCTTGGTCGACCTTGGATCCACGGTAACCTTATAGTCCCGTCAACTCTGCATCAATGCCTCAAATATGTGGGCACAGATAATGAAGTCAAGACGGTGGTCGCGGATAAGCAACCGTTCAAGGGATTGGAGAATTATTTCACCGATTCCCTTTTATACGGCGCTGAATCCGATACTGAACCATCGGCCCAAGGAACGGACAGTGGAGATGAAGCTGATACCGAACCAGGGTTTGATTATGGTGGCGGTTTTGTTTTAAACGACATTGTACCCATTGTAATCAATCTTGACGATGATGAATCATCGGAAGATAGTTATAATTGGCAACTTGCCGAAGAACTATCAATAAACGATGATTTAGAGTACTCGACGGGTCTCGATGATGTCACAAACGAACTCTATGCTAACCCTGATTTGTATATGCCTCTTCAATCATTTTGTTTGACGAAGAAGCAGGTACACGACCCTTACGGAACAACGCTTATCATCCCCGCAGGGATTAGGGGTGGAAAGGAGGTCGTCTACGGCAAAGGAAGAGCATCTCCGATACCCGACCACTTCATGGAAGAGGAAGACGATGATGATAAACCGGCCCGTCATCTATCCAGATACGATGCGAAAGCGCGCAACATGATGGAAAGGCACGGGTATGACTTCAAGCTCGGAGAGGGTCTTTTCTTTGGTCGAGGTCCACGGGTTCCACCCCGGATGGCCTATGTACCAAAGGGAAAACCCGATGATTATTATCGCCACAAAAGAGGTCTAGGCTATGTCTCATCAGATGATGAGTGTGGCTGGCAAATCATCGACCAAATTGCCAACAAGACTAGGAAGGGATATTCTTCCGACTCTTCGGGTTGGGATTCCGACACTAGTCTTGGAGAGGTGTTTAAGAAGCTAATGTCGAACATGGTCACGGTTGATCCAACGACAATAGAAGAAGATGACGAGATGCCAACATGGGAAGACCCGTGGGTTCATCACTTGAACATGCAGTATGGTGATCGGTTCGAGCAAAGAGAGCCTCCTACCGAAGACCAAGTCGTTCAGGTGAATATGGGAACCGAGGAGAATCCAAAGCCGATATTCATTAGCGACAGTCTCCTACCGGAGGAGAAGGAGGAGTTGATTTCCCTTATCCGGGAGTACATCGACGTGTTCGCCTGGAATTATGAAGACATGCCAGGTCTCGATCCAAACGTAGCAGTGCATCGTCTCAACATTAAACCGGATGTCAAACCAGTCAAACAACAACAACGACGGTTTCGTCCGCAAATGATGGAAGCGATCGAAGCGGAAGTTAAAAAGCTCATCGATTCGGGATTCATCCGAGAGGAGCAACATCCAGAATGGCTTGCCAATATCGTCCCGGTTCTTAAGAAGAACGGGAAGATCCGGATATGCATCGACTTCAGGGACCTCAATGCTGCTTGCCCAAAAGATGACTTTCCTCTCCCCATCACGGATGTTATCATCGATAACACGTGCGGGTTCGAGAGGATGTCTTTTATGGATGGTTTCTCTGGTTACAACCAGATAAAGATGCATCCAGATGATGAAAAGCACACTACATTCAGAACGCCTCTCGGTGTCTTCTGCTACACAGTCATGCCCTTCGGCTTGAAGAATGCAGGTGCTACATATCAGCGAGCCATGTCGAAGATCTTTCAGGAGCACCTCCGAAAGACCATCGAATGCTACGTGGATGACCTGGTCATGAAGAGTCGTGATAAGAAAGATCACATCAAAGACTTGAAGACCATGTTCGACTTGACGCGGGCCCATCAATTAAAGATGAATCCCACTAAGTCTTTCCTCGGAATGTCTAGTGGTAAATTCCTGGGGTTCGTCGTCACCACCAAAGGTATTCACATTGATCCGGATAAAGTGAAGGCGATCAATGAATTGCAACCTCCGAGGAACCTCAAAGAGCTCAGAGGATTGCAAGGGCGATTGGCTTATATCCGTCGGTTTATCTCGAACCTCTCGGGGAAATGCCAGCCGTTCTCCAGGCTCACAAAAAAGGGCATGTCATTCGTATGGGACGATGCTTGTCAAAAGGCATTCGAGAGTATTAAAGAGTATCTCTCGAAACCTCCCGTACTCGTTGCACCGAAATCGGGCAAACCGTTCTTGATCTATGTCAAGGCGACGAGCCACTCATTAAGTGCATTGCTTGCACAAGATGACGATAACGGTCACGAGCAAGCAGTATATTACTTAAGCCGAACCATGATAGGCGCTGAATCTCGATATCCTATGATTGAGAGAGAATGCCTGGCCCTAGTGTTCGCCATCCAAAAGATGCGGCATTACTTGGTCGGACAGACCATATATGTCATCTCCAGAGTTAACCCGGTCCGAGTGTTCATGACTCAACCGGCTTCTATGAGCTGGCGATTAGCGAAGTGGGCTTTACTCTTGTCCCAATACGATCTGCACTTCAAACAGCAGAAGTCAGTAAAAGGACAGGCCATCTGTGATCTCTTGGCAGCTAATCCAACTACGGACGCCGCCGAGATATACGACGAC
Organism: Asparagus kiusianus; assembly: GCA_022839385.1. Taxonomy (NCBI): domain Eukaryota; kingdom Viridiplantae; phylum Streptophyta; class Magnoliopsida; order Asparagales; family Asparagaceae; genus Asparagus; species Asparagus kiusianus. Next base: position 11,481 of record BQKN01064876.1, on the reverse strand, counting down.
CTACCTGATGAAACCCACGAAGTCAACGCAACTTCGCACCAACAAGTGTGGCGTTTGTACTTCGATGGTGCTTCACGGGCAGCTAATGTCATAAGTACCCCTGGATGTTCCAAGGTCTCCTCCGGAGTTGGGGTTGTCTTAGTTTCCCCGGGAAAACATGTGATGCCCCGAGCCTACTCTTTAACCGAGCCATGCTCGAATAATGTGGCAGAGTATAACGCACTGATTATAGGACTCAATTTCGCCAAAGAGCTGGGGGTTGAGTATCTCGAAGCTTTCGGTGATTCTCAACTGATAGTCAAACAAGTTCAAGGGGAGTACGAAGTCCGAAGTCAGGATCTAATCCCATATCACGAGATGGCGGTGGAGCTAGCAGAGTCGTTTAAAGGGTTCTTCATCGAGCACGTTCCGCGGTTGCAGAACACCTACGCAGATGCGTTAGCAGCTTTAGTCGTATCTCTGGCACAGCCACCCGGGACAGAACAATTTGTTACGGTAAGAACTCACCAACTCTTAGTGCCGCTTTATGATGAAAATGGCAGGGAGGAAGAAGTCCAAGAGGTGCACACAACTCAGGCTAAGTTCGAACCTCGAGATTGGCGTTTCCCCATCATCGACTACATCTTGCATGGAATCTTGCCAGAAGACGTAAAGGAGAGAGAGTCGATCAGACGAAGAGCTCCAAGATTCTACTATAATACGGAGAATCGAACGCTATACCGCAGGGGGTATGATGGCATGCTGCTGCGTTGCTTATCGACCAAAGAAGCTGAAGAAGTGCTTAAGGAGGCACATGAAGGAGAGTGCGGTGCGCACCAACCTGGTCCCAAGCTTTATGATCGCATCAGGAGAATGGGATACTTTTGGCCCTTCATGATGCATGAGGCAATCGTATACGCTCGGAAGTGTCACGCGTGTCAGGTACATGCGAATTACATGCACCAACCTCCGGAACACCTGCATCCTTCGGTTACGTTGTGGCCGTTCGAGATCTGGGGAATGGACATTGTTGGCCCTATAAATCCCCCTTCGGTTAAAGGCGATCGGTTCATCCTGGCGATCACTGACTACTTCTCCAAATGGGCTGAAGCAGTTCCACTCAGAGAAGTTAAGACGAGCAACGTCATTGCATTCATCAAGCACCATATCATCTACAGGCATGGTGTTCCAAGACGAATCATACATGACAACGGTCCTCAATTTATCAGCAACGCCTTCATAAGGTTCTGCGAAAAGTTCAAAATTCAGGACATCTCGTCAACAGCCTATAATCCCACAGCAAACGGGTTAGCTGAAGCCTTCAACAAGACTATCATAAAGCTCTTGTCAAAGCTTGTGAAAAACAACAAGCGAGATTGGGATGATAAGCTCGGCGCAGCTCTATGGGCTTATCGTACCATGGTGCGTACACCGACCGGCGCAACCCCGTATTCATTGGTATACGGATGTGAAGCCGTTCTCCCTTTGGAAATCCAAATTCCGTCTCTTCGGATCGCTCTTGCAACCCAGATGACGACCGAGGAACAACATCAAAAACGCCTTGAAGAACTCGAGATGCTCGATGAAAAGCGCCTGGAAGCTCAGCAGCATATTGAGTTTTACCAAGCCGGGATTTCTCGAGCCTTCGACAAAAAGGTTCGACAAAGGAGTTTTAAGGAAGGGGATTTGGTCTTGACTGAAAGACATCCTATGGTTCTTAACTCCAAGAAGAAAGGCAAATTCGAACCCAAATGGGAAGGACCGTTCGTAGTAGAAACAGTCTATTCGAACGGCGCCTATCGCCTAGTCACCAAAGATGGTGACCGGCTCATGATGCCAATAAATGGCAAATTTCTGAAAAGATACTATCCTTAGTATCTTCTCAGAAAGAATTAAGGTACCGAGAAGTTCCCGAAAGAATACCACATCGGGGTATTCTTAAGGATAACCCGGTCGCTGATGAACAAGAAATCAATGTTCGAATTCCGAATATTCTTGTTTGTCAGAATCTAACTCTCACAAGCACTCTTTTGCTGAGATGAGATCTAATCATTCAATGGATTAATCTTTCCTTACAAAACTTTCGGTGATGTTTGGCTACTCATAGTCTCCACCACACAATTCCCACTTGGTCAAACCTTACTACAGTTAGGACCAAAGCCAAAGTCCCCTCTCGATTCCTTCAATGAACGAGAGGTCCACTTTCAAATCGAGCGATCAAGCCTTCCTACGGTTATGATCGTTCTCAAACTTCCCACTTGGTCAAACCTTACTACAGTTAGGACCAAAGCCAAAGTCCCCTCTCGATTCCTTCAATGAACGAGAGGTCCACTTTCAAATCGAGCGATCAAGCCTTCCTACGGTTAGGATCGTTCTCAAATTTCCCACTTGGTCAAACCTTACTACAGTTAGGACCACAACCAAAATCCCCTCTCGATTCCTCCAATGAACGAGAGGTCCACTTTCAAATCGAGTAACCAAACCTTACGACAGTTAGGGTTATCCGAGTCTTTTCGATTCTCGGAGTGGAGATCCCACTCCTAGTTTCACCTGTCGGATTCTGGGGGTGGAGATCCCACCTCGAGTTTCCTTTCCACTGAAGATAGAATATAAAATTCTTCCTCTTCAGCAATGGGAGATAGAATATAAAATTCTTCCTCTCCTATTGAGCCTCCTTTCCAATTGAAGATAGAATATAAAATTCTTCCTGTTCAATGCCGGGAGATAGAATATAAAATTCTTCCTCTCCCATTTTCCCCTGTCTTTGCTTTTAGAAAAGACAGAGATGGAGTCAACGCCTAACACGCGTTGCCGGGTAGTCTTTCCCGTGAGAAAGACGAAGCCTATGTATTCAAAAGCATAGCACATTTTCCCCTGTCTTTGCTTTTAGAAAAGACAGAGATGAAGTCAACGCTTAACACACGTTGCCGGGTAGTCTATTCCCGTGAGAAAGACGAAGCCTATGTATTCAACATCATAGCACTAAGTCTAAGAAAAGCAATTTTTTTAGCACAACGTTACATGTGGAACGGATTTAGACAATCCACATGCTAGCCCGATTCAAACGGTAATCGGTAAAGGCACGTCAAACCCGTTGAGGGCTGGGGGTTTGCCAAAAACCCCAAAGTCTATACCTAACACGTATAGCCGGTTTAAAATCTTTCGCCGATTGAAAAAAGTTACCAGGGTTTAAACCTGGGGAATTTGTCCCGAAGCTTAAGGAGGGATAAGTCTATACCTAACACGTATAGCCGGTTTAAAATCTTTCGCCGATTGAAAAAAGTTACCAGGGTCTAAACCTGGGGAATTTTTCCCGAAGCCTAAGAAGGGATAAGTCATCGCCTGATACGCGGTGCGGGGTGCCCTTTTCCCTATAAGAAATGGTGAAATCTATGAATTCAAAGTCATAGCATTGAGGGCTGGGGGTGTACCAAAACATCCTGTGAAAGAAGCAAATACGGAGTCTATAGTAGTAGATCAAGCCAAAAAGCATACAACAATAAGTTTGTTAGCCCGAAGGCAACTGACGGCTAAGAACGTGGGACTCCAAGCTAGAAAGCTTGTCTACGTAGCTTTGCTCAAGTTCCGTCTGCAGGTTAGCTCGGACAGAGTCTTCAAAATTGCTCAAGACCTCTGCGGCTTCACTTTGCAGCTTCATCAATCCCTCCTGTGTCGATCCCAGCTTATCAAGCGTCCACTCACGAGAACGCTCTAATGCAGCTAGGTCCTCGGTGATAAGAGTAGCAGACTCCTCGGCACGCCTCAAAGCATCCTTCAACTTAGCTATCTCTTCATGGCTGGAATCCAAGGAGCTGAGTAACTCGGCTTTACCGGCATCCTTCCTCGCTAGTGAAGCCATCAGCTGAGCCACAGAATGCTCACGTGATCGAAGCTCGCCGTCAACGGAAGATCTCAGGTCACACCACTACATCAGCCTATCCTCCACCTGGGAGGATATAAAAGAGGAAGCTCCACCAGCCTTCAGCTCCCTCAGCTCACGGATCTCTGATTCCAGAACAGCAAACTCAGCAATGAAGGAATCGGCCAATTCGGGATGTCCCTCTTCTCTCATCATCATCATGTGATGAGAAAAGGAACGCCTGAACTGGTCGAAATAGCATTCTTTGTGAAGAAGCTTCTCGATCATGCCGTTATAAAAAGCGGTGAAGAGGCCAAGGTCCATACGGAAAACATCTCGGTCTGGATCGGTGTCGGCCAAAAGGACGCGGACACGCTCATACAGAGAAGAGCGAGATCCTGCAAGCAGCGATATAGAAAATTAAGGGATTATCCAAGACAATCAGAAAACCCGAAGGAGAAATTCGAGGTATACCTATACCGGCAGAAGTCCCTTCGGGTTGGGATCCGACCGAATCCGAAGTAACGACAAGAGTGGCCGTGGGGGGGTGTATCAACCCTCGTGGGCAAATCAGTCGTACTACTCGGTGGAGGTGGGGAAACACCCGAAGCTATAGCAGCATCAGGTACAGCGCCTGGTCCTATAGTTACACTTCTTTATTAGCCAAAATGGAAATTTAGGCAAGTGAAGAAGAGAGGAAATCGGACATGTACCTGTGGAAGAATCGCTCCCAAAAAGTGGTCTCACAGTTCATCCCGAGGTCTGTTCGGCCAACATATCGGCCAATAATCCGGAGTCAGGTTTTGAGAAAACTGGTGCAGGGACATATTCCTGCTCTTCAAAATTTACATCATGGAAGACTCCGTCCCTGACTGGCTTTTCCGTCACAGCACCCGCAGCAGGGACGGAAGAATATGGACCGGTAGACTCAGCACCATCTACTGGCTCAAGGTCAACATTTAAGTCAATGCCTAGGGAGCCATCATGAAGAGCATCGCACATTTCTTGCATGAAGCAATCCATGTGGTCGGATCCAGGGAATACCGGATCCGGTGGAAGCTCACCCTCTTCAAAAATCCCTGGGACATAGAACATGATCAGGAGTCCTAAAGGTAAATCACCCCAGATCGAAAGATGTTACCTTTCTCACCATCGGCAATGTCGCCTAAGTTCACTCCACAAGAACGCTGGCCGACGGAGGGTTTGTGAGCAGTCTTCTTCCTCTTCGAAGTACCAACCCTCCTAGAACCAATAAGCTGGTTACACATCTCAGCATGCGTGGGAGCTCGGGCGTTAAGCCCTGAGTTCGTATAACGAGAAGTGAGCAACTCATGATCATCAACTGTCCTACCTAAGGCGATAATGGTCAAGAAAGAAAATCAAGGGGACATGACAAACCTGCATCAAGTGCTTCTTGGTCGGTGTCTATGCCCGCGTAGTCCTCCTCAAAAGTCCCGTTGTATTCTTCGGGAAGAAGTTCTCCATCAGCATTGTCTGGAAGAGAAGATTGGGCGGGCCTCTTTCCCTGCTTTCGAGCAAGATCAGCCTTGCGAGCAGCCATCATAGCAGCATGCACCAAGTGCTCAGACTCTAACTCTGAAAGACTCCTTACACGTACGGAGTCATTAGCGGAGAGGAACCACTTGCAGCTAAGGAAAGTGATCATTGGCTTGCGTTTATACGAAGGAAGAACGAACTGAGCCCCGGTGCAACCCACCATTGTCCATAACCATGCCCGTACGCCGTCAACGAGCCCTCCCTCAACATACAAGCCACGGCTCGGATTCCCAACGTATAGTTGGTCATAGCCAAACTGACGAGTGAAGCGGCAAGGAAGGTAAGGCTCTATATGACACCGGTTCTTTACCCGGAGGACTAGATACCCGACACGGATATTCACCAGCCAGCGGAAGCAACCGACATCGAGAATGGTCCGGTCAGTTCGGGGTTTCTCCACATCGGCCAGCACATCACCGTAACGGCCCGAGAAATGGGGAAAGCACTTGAAGAACTCCCAGCTCAGGCGGACTTGGAGTTCTTGTTGTACGTCATTAAATTTCTTCCCAATCCATCTACTCTTCTCCAGCAGCTGTATGAAAGGAACGGGAGCATCAACAGCATTGGGTGCTGACATCAGATTAGGGCGGTGAAGCACGAGCCACGCCATCAGATAAGCGTAAGGAAGCTCAACCTTAGGACAAAGAAGCTCGGTCGACGGCTTAGGACCCACTTGGGTAAAGCTGTTAACTACACCCCTAAGTCCGCAATGGATGCTGGCGACCATCGCTGGAAGCAGAGAAAGCTCCCTCCCATAAACTAGTTGGACCGCAGGGAAGAGTACTTCGAGAGGTAGGGCATCGGAAGACTGATATGGAACAACACACTTCTTCAGCCAAAGAGCAAGGTAGCCAGCTAATAGAGACCGAGGTTCGATAGACTTCTGTGCATGACAGAGGAATGAACGAAACTTAGTTCCAGCTGGAAAAGCACCCTTGGCACTAGCAGTGGTGTAAGAACAGGTCTCGTTCTTCTCCATTAACTCGTTAATAGCGGCAGGAGTCAAAATGTCTAACTCGTGTATGGGCTCCCCGGAATCATTCTCCAAGTTAGGGAACAGGTAAAGAGCAAACTGCTTCAGGCTTATCTTCCTCTTCGTCTTCGCTGGAGGGGAAGTCAGAAACAGGGAGGTATGATAGTGGCACGTGAGGTCCCAGAGGGTATCATACATGTCGGGAGTATCTTTCTTCAAACACTCCAACTGCTGGTTTGAAGGAAAGTACTCCTGATATGGGCAATCCCCCATCGGAAGGCCCGAAATATGGTGCATCTCGTGTAGAGCCAATCCTAGCTCTCCGCCGCTGGTTAAGAAGGTATTGCTATCAGGTATATATGTCTCTAGCAACGCCAAGAAGTGGTGACAGCTGACTGGGAGTCCGTGCATAGTGGCTCGTATGGGCACATACAACCCACTGGTCTTCAAGTCCATCTCCCATCGCCCTAAGACGTAGCTGGTCAAGCGTGTCCACCACCCCTTGGCTAGTGAGGAAACCCAACCGTAGCATCTGTATTCTGGGTGAGGTAACCGTCTCCCAAGCTGAGCCAGACGATTCCTCACGGTGGGAGCAGCTACCGATACCTCGCCTGGGGGTGCGGTGTCAAGACTCATGATCCCGGGTCGAAGACCGCAAACAGAATGATACCCGGCAGAACCAGGACTATTATGGTGAGAAACATATCCGCACTGAACTTGGTTAGCAACATCGGTAAGAGGCCAGGACATCTGTCGCCCCACAGCCTGTCTCTCCAAGTGAGTAAAAGAACATTGGCGAGGAACGGAGGGGATGTACAAAAGAGCCCCTTCGTCCAGAGTCAACCAGTGTTCCTCAGCAAGAGTCAATGCAACGGGATCCTCAGCGTGATCTCCAAACAGGAAATCGGGCTTCTTTAAGGCCTCAGTAGAAGTAGCATCTGCGGTAAGGGGAGCATCCGTGATTAATTGGCGTAAACAATAACGCCCACCCTCTCGTATTAAGCGACGGAATTCGTCAGAACGATCGATGTCGAACTGAGGGAGTGGGTCAATGATCTGCCTGGTGGAAGCCAAAGAGAATACTTCTCTACTACAACCAGTAGGGGCATGGTGAGGGAGGCTACCCCCAGGAAACTCAACTGCAGCAAAGCATGAAAACGGAGTCAGTAAATCCGCGTCATAAAGGCGAGACGAGATTATTCGCGAGATAATCGGAGAGACGATTTCGAGTATCCTACACCGAGAGGACGGTATGCGTGATAACACACATCGACCTGTAAGGTGTAAGACGACACGAGATCGCCCCGATATATCCGAAGACTTGAATTGGCTAAGCAAAACAAGTCTGAAACCTTAACCCCTGCGGGAGGGGTATCGGTTCTTCCTTCATGACCCGCGAGAGGTCAATCCGGGATACAGAAATGCGAATTCTCACCCCCAAAGAAAGAGGCCACTGGTGACGATGTCGCCGGAGCCTCCTCCTCGCTAGGCTGAGGGCGGGAGTGACTCCTGGAAGGTCGAAATCGACGAGAAGACATCGCGAACCTGCAATAAAAGGCAGTACGTCAGGTACAACATGCAGACACGAAATATTGAAAAGGAAAATTAAGCACTTAAACTAAAATCCTATGAATAAATAGGATTTCATAGTTAAAGTCTAATTAAACCTACAAATTTCGTGTGCGCGGAACGGCAATTGCCGTTTTCGCGGTGAATTTTGGTGAAATACCCAAAATACCCCCCCGTGTTCAAAGCCAAATTCAGGTCAAGGACACGCGTGATCCGGGTCATGGTCATTGTATTCGATCATCTAACATCCCGGTACCCTATAATTTTGGTCAAATTTTGCAAATATGCCCTTTTGCAAAATTTGGTCAACTTTACATAAAAGCCCCTCCTCAAACTTTTGGTTTAACCCCCACATGCACTTACCAAAAAAATTCGATCAGGGGTTTGGGGTTTAAACTTTGTGGATTTCAGCCCCAAATTCGTGGACTTTTGCAAATAAGCCCCTCTAAAATTTTATGGGCTGTTTTGCAAATAACCCCCTCAAACAATTCCTTAACCCTTTTGCATAACAAACCCCCACAATTTCTTCATCAAATGGACATAAATCTAAGCCTCAAAATTCCAGATCATGTTTGCATAAAAAACCCCAAAATTTCAGTCCTACGAATTTTGCAAATAGGCCCCTATAGTTTCGGCCCTTGCATGAAACCCCCCAAAAAATGGTGCATACACAACCCTAGCCTATTGCAAACATAAAAAATGCAATCTTTACAAAGAAAGGAGAGGGGAACTTACCCAAATCAAAGGAGCTTCTTCGAGCTCGGAAACGGAAGTTGAAACCCTAGTTTGAAAGAGGAGGAAATTTCGGCCAATGGGTATCCACCAAAATTCGAGCTTTTGTAGGGGTTTGAGGAGTTCTTAGAGGAGAAATTAATGGAGGAAAGAACTCTTGAGGAAGAAGATGAAGAAAACCGAAAAAATGGGAGGAATTCGGTTTTGGGGGTTTGTCTCTCTTGAATTTCAAAATAAAGGAGGGGGGGACCATAAGACAACCATGCACAAGAAGACAAAAGAAGAGGGAGGGGACCACGGCTTGGCCAAAGACACCCCTAAGGGTGTCTCGGCAAAACCGAGACACCCCAAGGGTGTCTCGGCAATGCCGAGACACCCCAAGGGTGTCTCGGCCTTGCCGAGGCACCCAGGGGTGTTTTGCCCGGGTTTTGACTCCCCGCGCGACGTTTTGACTCCCCGAATTGTTTTCTTACTCCCCGATGATTTTGGAAAACCGGTTTCTTCGCCGATTGTTGAAGGTGTGGGTAAAGGCCACAAGTTGATTTTCGACGGTTCTAAAACCCTAAGGTGGACGCCGGTCAACGCGTAACCTTAGGTCAACGCCGGACAGCGCGTTGCGTCAAAAGTCAACACGTGGCGACGAAAGTCAACCTAAGCGGTTCCAAAACCCTAAGGTGGACGCCGGTCAACGCGTAACCTTAGGTCAACGCCGGACAGCGCGTTACGACAAAAGTCAACACGTGACGACGAAAGTCAACGCGTGACGACAAAAGTCAACCCAAGCTGTTCCAAAACCCTAAGGCGAACGCCGGTCAACGCGTAACCTTAGGTCAACGCCGGACAGCGCGTTGCGACAAAAGTCAACACGTGACGACGAAAGTCAACGCGTGACGACAAAAGTCAACCCACGCGGTTCTAAAACCCTAAGGTGGACGCCGGTCAACGCGTAACCTTAGGTCAACGCCGGACAGCGCGTTGCGTCAAAAGTCAACACGTGGCGACGAAAGTCAACACGTGACGACAAAAGTCAACCCACGTGGTTCCAAAACCCTAAGGTGGACGCCGGTCAACGCGTAACCTTAGGTCAACGCCGGACAGCGCGTTGCGTCAAAAGTCAACATGTGGTGACGAAAGTCAACACGTAACGACGAAAGTCAACCCACGCGGTTCCAAAACCCAAAGGTGGACACCGGTCAACGCGTAACCTTAAGTCAACGCCGGACAGCGTGTTGCGTCAAAAGTCAACACGTGGTGACGAAAGTCAACACG
>BQKN01064872.1:2242-17137 GCA_022839385.1 Asparagus kiusianus | reverse complement strand
CCAATGCATGATGTATGGTCTAGATTTGACCACCTCACTACCAAGTTTCTAAATTGAACTTGGTAGTGAGGTGGTCAAATCTTGTCCATACATCATGCATTGGAGAGAGAGCCTCAATCACTATTCACCTAATTTAAAAAAGAGGCTCCATCTCCAATGCATGATGTATGGTCTAGATTTGACCACCTCACTACCAAGTTCAATAAAAAAACTTGGTACCAAGTTTCTCCATATTTCTCATATGAGTAATATGGGTATGCTTGGTACCAAGCACAAAAAGTTGTGCTTGGTAGTGATGTGTCACATCCCCCTCCACTCATTCAAATATGGGACCACATTCACATGGGTAGTGAGTGGATGAGGATGTGACACATCACTACCAAACACAAAATTTGTGCTTGGTACCAAGCATACCCATTTTTCTCATATAAACACCCAATAAACACCCAATAAACCCGGAGGGTTATATAAATGCAAACCTCTCATCAAAGCAAAAACAATAATCATGAAAACAAAAGAATTTAACCAATTAAAAGGAATTGTTTTCATAAAATTTAAAATACATTTTTCAAAACCAAGAAAGAAAAAAAATGAGAACACTAAAAATCTTGGTTTAAAAATTAAATTTGTTTTGGTACCTAAGAACTCCTGGTACCAAAAGATTTAGGGACATGACCCCTATCATTCAAGCTCAAAGCCCTAGGGTTATGAACCCATTTGGGCGCATTTAGTGCATGGGTCCGGTCAAAGCAATAATTATGCAAATGACCCATTCGATTGCAATAAGTGCAATGAAGAGGATGCATTTGGTTAAGTTGACCATATGGATGTGCACGAGGAACATTTGCAAATAAAGATGGTCTTTTAAGATTGTTTTGCAAATGTGAAACATTTTTAAACGAAGGTAGTTCTTTTGGAACAACTTGCGATTTTGAAATATTTTGTAAATCAAAGCAAAATTTCGCTAAGTGTCCAAACCTACCACAAACACTACACATAAACTTTTGTGGTCTATTAGAAACATTTGGCAAATGTGAAATCCTTTTTAAGTCAAAGCAAAAGTTTGCCAAATGGCCAAAACGACCACAATGATCACATTTAAACACACTAGCATGCTTATGATGAGAAAATGATGCATATGCATGTGTGTGTGATGATGAAGCTTGATGGGATGCACAAACATGATTAGGCTTGTTAGGTTTTTGTGCATTATAACAAATTTAGCAACATGGCCTTTACGCTCGCAAATAGAACATTTGTAAATTTTGTTATACTTGTGTGCATAGTAAATGGGTTTGTTGGAAACATTTTTGTGGGACTTTGCACACAAGTCCATAAGCTTGTTGTTGTTAACAATGCAAGTTTTTATTGTTGAATCTAAGGTGGATATTCTATTTCTAACTTGATTCAACTCATCATTTTTCACATAAGCATTGTTATTAGAAGTAAAACATGCATGATCAATTTTGAAAGAATTAAGCTCTTTTCTAATATTCTCAACTTCTAATATGGCATTGTTCTTAGCATGAGATAAGCTAGAAATGGATGAAGTCAATTTTTCATTTTCCAAATTTAATAAGTCATTGTTTTCTTTAAGCACAATATTTTCTTTTGCAATGATATCAAATTTGGAACCTAGCAACTCATGATCGGATTTCAAGTTAACATGCTTGCTTTTCAAATCTATAAAATTATTATGCAACTTAGTATAGCCATGCATTAATCTATCATATGCACAAGCGAGTTCATTGATGGATATATCACTATCCGATTCTGAATCGCTTACCACACTAGGGCTATCGCCTAGTGACCATGTGCATGATGATGCTCCACACTCACTTGAAGAATAATCCTCCAAACTACGTTAGATTTCCTCCAAGTTGCCTTGATGTGCTTCTATGAATTTCCATAAATTGTAAGCACTATCAAAATGAACAAATTTGTTAGAAAAGGATGAGTCAAAGGCATTAAGCAAATATTCTAACAAAAGCTTGTTCATATTAAACATTCTTTTATCATTGCTACTCCACTTGGATTTTTCCGAAGTGGGTATAATATAAGCATCTTCAATAACTTCCCATAAATCGGATTGTTTAGATCTAACAAATATGTTAAATCTAGAACACCATTGGTCATAGGGGAGATTATTTATTTTAGGAGCAACAACAGGATCATAGCCTAAACAAGATGCACAATGTATGTCCATAATAAGAAAATGTATGCAAGCAAGATACAAATAAAGCTCAAAAAAGATTAGCACAATAAGCTAACTTGGATCTTTAACTCAAGGTGGTTAGACCTTAAATCAAAGAGCACTAAGCTCTGATACCAATTGTTAGACCCAGAGGGGAGGGTGATTAGGGTCTTATGCTAATCTAATCCGATTAAAATGCCAATTAAAACTAATTAACAAGTTATCCTAGCAAGTATGAAATGCAACAATATATATGAGCTAGGATAAGCAATATGAACAATGAGATATATCCTATATGATAGAAATATATGCAAGGATATATAAACAACACAAGGGTAAACAATCTAAACAAGATAGTGGATGATATAGAGATGAGTAATGCACAATGGCGATATAATATATGAACATAAATATGAAAGAACGCCAAAGCACACTCAAACAAGCAATATGATCACGGAGTTCGGACCTTCCGTCCTACGTCTCCGCTCCCCACTCCCGGGGAGAAATCCACTATCACAACCGGGTTTTCTACGTTCACCCGAACAACGTTTACACCTCACAATATAATCACAATGCAATCACACCTCACACACTAAGTGTTGGTCCTAGCCCGTGTCCTCCTCCTCAAGTACTCGGTTACAACCTCTCCCTAGGCACGTCAACCGACGCCACTCCTCTTGGATTCGACCCCGTCTCTCACCACACACTTCTCTCGGTGTACAAGTGTATTACAAGTGAATCCTCACAATTAGGCACAATATAAATCAATTGATTGTTCTCTAAACAAGATGAGAACTCAATTAAGCTCACTCTCAATGTCACAAACCAACAACCCTAAATTATACTATGAATGTAAATACAATAAGCTCAATAGGTTGTGTGTGAACAAAGAGTATCAATAAAATGATTAAACTAAACTCAATATAAATCTAGCTTATGAAAATTACAATCAAAATAATAAATTGCTAGATGAGTTTAGAAACACTTCTCTAAAGATGACAAGAGAGTGGGAGAAGAGTGAATGCTCAAACACCAAGGATGATCTCCACTTGCTCTTGTGAAATTTGCTTCACAAACCAAAACTCTTGTAAATGCTTAAAAGCTTTTTAAAACAAACACTAAACCCTTAAACAAAAACTTGTAAACCCCTTAAAAACTTTTCTCTAGTTAAAAAGTGAAAGAGAGCAGCAATAGGGTATATATACCCACTAGAGATCTCAGCCAAAAACACCCAAGAGAAAAACAAAAAGACCCAGAGAAAATCGGCTCAGAAAAGAGCCGTTAGAAAGCAACGGTCACATAGTCGATCGACCGGAAATTATATCGGTCAACCGCTATCCAGGTCGAAAACGAGAAAAACAAGCTGGAACTTCTTCGGTCGACCGACGGAATTTTCGGTCGACCGATGGGAGCTCTCGGTCGACCGTACCGGTCGACCGACAGACTCTCTATCGCCCAGTGAACACATAAATTCAGGATCGGTCGACCGGTGCGGTCGACCGAAATCTGACATTTCAGAAAAACAGTTTTAAACAGATTTTTGACTTTTTAGAAAATTGTTAAAAATAACAAATAAAGTCCAAAAAATAATAAAACTTTGGGAAAAGTATTTAAACATGAAAACAAACATGTTACAAAAGGAATTTTCCAAATTGCATTTCCCATTTGTGAAAAATCATCATTTTGCAAAATGGTTCAAAATACGAAAACAAAACAAACATGTTTTTGACATTTGACATAAACCATGTTTTGAAACTTTGTAAAATGATTTTATAGACTTGATAAAAAGATATAACATGTTGTTATGAAGTCTATAACCTAGAAATATAATATTTTCGTACGATTGCATATTCTATGCAATATATTCAAAACACTAAGTATGATTTCATTAAATATAAGCTTGTTAAAGGTAAAATCATATATGGGCATATAAACATGAAAAACTCAAAACTATGTATGTATATATATAAAACTATATATATGCATAGAACCAAAACTTATGTATATATATATAACTATATATATATATATACGAAAAAACCAATAAATGTGTGTGTATAGATATTGAGCTTAAGGTATTTAACACACATAATATAAATCCTAAACTACATTACCCAAGCTTGATCTTGATCTTCATTGTAGCTCAACTTGGTACACTATGCGGATGAAGCTTGAACTTGATCTTTAACTTAAATTGTACGATGCTTCACTCCACAATTCCGCCAACCTCCTCTTGATATGATCGTGTAGGCTTAATCCATCCAACCTCCAACACGTTGTTTGTCTACAATAAATACAAAAACACAAATACTAGACAAACAACATTAGTGGTAAATTGTTTGCTAAACATCATCAAAACAAGAAGGCCAACAGAGGAGGAGGAGGGAGAGGGGGAGGAGGAGGAGGAGGAGGAGGTTAGGAGCATGATGGGGTTTTAATGAGGGGGTTTTATGCAAGAAATCCCGTCAGCACTGGCCAAAACAGTAACTCCGGCCAAACTCAAGGCCTATATGGCGCCAGAATCGACAAAATATATAAATCTGACAAAACTAAAAGAAAATATACCAACATATCATCAAGTCTCTACAAAATATACCAATCTGACCATTTTACATATATATACGTGTGTACATATCCAATCTAATATTAATATATTTAATATCCACACCTATGAATGAAGATATGCTTGAGATTTTTGGTGGGCTGCTTCATATGTGGTTCACGAAATCTCACCGACTCTTCACCATCCAACTACCAGACACTGGGGGGATTCGGGGACCCAGACAACACACAGGTGTCAGTAGGCAAGCCCATCATATCCTATAAGAAGCGTCTCACTCTCACCTCTTCTTCCGAAGATTGAATCATAAAGTTTCAATAATTTCCATGGAGGGAGCATTTAATGATTGGCGAGGAGACAAGTATAGATCTCATTTATATGGAGACGGAGAGAAAGAGACTCAGTGCAGGTTTGGTTCTCCTCCCAAGTATGATGTTGTAAACAAGCTCTTTGAGCAAGGAAGAACCAAGGTGAACTGATTCTGCTCTCTCCCCATTCAAAAATCCTCTCTGTATGTTGGTTTGCAAGGAAATCAGTGTTTTTTAACAATTATATAGTATATATTGATTTTCTTTAAAATATCTCATACCCAACTATATATGTAATTGAGTGTCGTTAATTAACTAGAGATATATACTCATGATTGTGTAGTCATCTATGTCCTATAAATTATTTCGTTTATTTTTTTTAAACTTTCTGAACTACTTTCTATTAAGGCAACAAGGTAATATTTATTGAGAGATGCAGAGGGTGCTTAAGTGCCAATAAAATAAAATAAAAAATTATGGGGGTGTAACTAGTTGTGTAGTTACACGTACGGTGTCTAGATGTGTCACAGGATACCCGTGGATTTTCTACTTTAATTTATAGGTATCTTTATTTATTTATTTATTATTAGCTTAGGTCACCATAAAATTTAGGATATATAGGACTTTAATAAGAAGGATAAAATTATAAAATTATCTATATAGATCTTAAGCACAACCATGATAAATGGGTCATCACTGAAAAATTTTTAGCTCTTGTCACTAGGTGTAAATAGGCAACATAGTACAAAATGTATTTGCAATTAATAACCTTTTAACAAATGATAAAAAGATTTTGTACAAAAGAAAATGACATTTTTCTTACGACATTTCAAATTATCATGCAAATATTATTTTATTGATTTATTATAATTATTGTTTGATCTATAATTCTATAATTCTATATATCATGCAAATATTATGTTATTGATTTATTATAATTATTTGCAGGAATGGCCCATGGGGTCATTAGAGGAGATAGTGCAGAATGCCATAAAGACATGGGAGATGGAACTCTCTCACAAGACCCGCATTCAGGACTTCAAGACTATCAACCCAGAAAAATTCCGTTTTCTCATTAATGGTAATATTTTTTTAAAGAATTTTTTGTTATACTTTTTGTTTATCGAACCAAAGTTTTGAGAATAATTATATGTAGTCCCGAGGGTATAAATTTCATCAAATCCCCATAGGCTTGGTAGTTAGTTTTTCCTTTATTACAATGTTTCGAAATTTCACTTTAATTTCAATATGCTTTGTCAGAAAACTCTCAAAACTAACATCGTCAATTCAAATGTATCACTTTCAAATCAACTATGGAGCTACTGTCAAAGTATGAATTACCCCATCTTTAAAAAAAAAAATCCCTCAATCCCCATAATTTGGTATTTCTAACATTAATTATACACTACAGGAAGAAAGGGGTTATCAGGAGAGGAGACCCTGAAGCTAGGAAGTTATAACGCGTTACTACAAAGCTCGCTGCCGGAAGAGCTACAGTGCTACAAGGCAGACAAGGAGACATTTGAGACATCGCACAAGGTTTTTCACACGGCATTCCCCCGGGGGTTCGCGTGGGAGGTGCTTAGGGTGTACACAAGGCCGCCAGAGATTGCCTTCAAGTTCCGGCACTGGGGGTTCATGGAAGGGCCTTACAAAGGCCATGCACCTACCGGAGAGATGGTTGAGTTCACCGGTCTTGCTGTTATGAAGGTACGTAATTAAGGTACTACTATACACTCATTGTGGGTTCCAATAAACAATGGTCTGTGTATTTTGTGCTTAAGAATGAATATTATTGTTAAATTGGTATTATCGAGAACTACACACCAGATGATTAGAATTATAGGATATATATACACAATACACACTAGGAAGCGGCGGCTACACACTAGGAGGTGGCTGAGACGGTTAGGAAGTGACTGAGGTGGCTATAGGGTGGCTGGTATGATATTTTCTGGTACCCCCTTCAAACTCATGGTGGATCGAACACCGAGAGTTTGGACAAGAAATAGCGAAATGCAGAAAGAGTTTGAGTATTTGTAAATAAATCTGACACTTGTTCCTTAGAGAGAATATATGAGTGTGTAATGTTTCCAGCAACATACTCCTGTCGACCCACATAACAATCCACCTCAATATGTTTGGTACGCTCATGAAATACCAGATTTGTAGAAACAGAGATGACACTCTAATTATCATAGTATAAAGTGATAGGGAAAGTAACAAAGATATCAAGATCTCGTAGAAGAGTGCGAAGCCATTTCAGTTCAATTGTGGTGTCTGCCAACACCCTATACTCGGACTCCGTACTAGAACGAGAGACAACGATTTGATGCTTACTACGCCAAGAGATGAGATATGAACACAGAAAAATACAAAAGCCAGTAGTGGAACGTCGAGTGTCTGCATCATCAGCCCATCCAGCATCAGAATATGCATGAAGAGACAAAAAGAGTCTTGAGGGAAAAAATAATGATTGGGTTATAGTGCCACAGAGATATCGAAGAACCCGAATGAGAGATGCATAGTGAATGGAAGTCGGACTACTGACAAACTGGCTCAAGATGTGTACTGCATAGGTGATATCTGGACGTGTTGCTGAAAGATAAACCAATGCTCCGACAAGTTCCCAATATCGAGTAGGCTGAGATAAGGGATCGCCATCATCATGTCGAAGCTTCAAGTTCATTTCCATCGGTGTGGAGAGAGAAGTGGTAGCAATGGAAGGATTACTGAGAGTAGCACACGTAAGAATGTCTGTAATGTACTTTTGCTGAGAGAGAAGATAACCACGAGAGGAGGAAGCAACCTCAATACCCAAGAAGTAATAAAGGAATCCAAGATCCTTCATCTCAAATTGTCTCTGAAGATGTTGCTTTAAGGAAGTAATTGCAAAGGAATCACTCCCAGTAATTATCATGTCACCAACATAAACTAATAGAATGACTGTACCAGAGGTCGAGGACCAATAAAATAGAGCTTAGTCATCTACGCTTTCAATGAAACCAATAGAAAGAATGGATTGCCGAAAACACTCAAACCTAGCCCAAGGAGCCTATTTGAGACCATATATAGCACGACGAAGGTGACAGACATGTCCTGGAGGAGAAGAAAAGCCAGGAGGTGGTTGCATGTACACTGTTTCAGACAAATCGCCATTAAGAAAAGTATTTTTAACATCCATTTGGTACAGAGGCCATTGTTTTGCAATTGCAATAGCAATGAGAGTGCGAATGGATGTCATTTTTGTAACAAGAGCATAAGTTTCTTCATAGTCAATACCATACTCTTGTGAGAATCCCCGAGCTACAAGACAAGCTTTATATGGCTCAATAGAACCGTCAGATCGAGTCTTGGCCTCATAAATTCATTTGCAGCTTACCGGTTTAACACCGGAAGGCAAAGGAACAAGGTCCCTAGTATTAGTCTGATGAAAAGCCTCCAACTCTTCTGTCATTGTTTGTTGCTATTCGGGATACTTAACTGCCTTAGAATATGAGTTAGGTTCATGTATAGAGTGAACAGCAGTAAGAAAAGAGACAAACTCAGAAGAATGTGTGGTAGTAGCACATTGAGCATACCGAGCAGGGGGATGATGATCTCGTGGAGGATTACGGTGAGGAGGAGTCACATCGGGAGAAGCTAGCATAGATGTAGAGGGGACATTAGTAGGAGTATCTTGAAGTAAAGGGGATGTAGTAGGCGGATGTCCAGAAGGTGTGGATGAATCAAGAGCGCTATCATTTGATGTCATTAGAGTAAAGGAGTGAGTCGGTGGAGCAGACGAAGCTACAGGTGCCACTGATACAGGTTTAGTAGTGGAAGGTAATGAAGGGGGTTGAAGAAAGGAGAGATCTGAATCTGAGGTAGTATAATAGGAAATATTTTCAAAGAAGGTCACATGACGGGCAATACGAAGCCTTCGAGTGGTAGGTTTATAACAACGATACCCCTTGTGAATGGTGCTATAGCCAAGAAAGATACATTGTGTAGTGCATGGAGATAGTTTATCTCATTCATGAGTTGGAAGTAGGACAAAATAGACACATTCAAAAGTGCGTAGAAGAGAATAGCGAAACTGAGACTTGAAAAGTTGAAAATATGGAGAGGTGTCAGCTAAAACAAAAGATGAGTAATATTGATAAGATAAACAGCAGTCAGAAGTGCTTCTGTCCAGAGATATCGAGGTATAGATGCTAATATCAGAAGATATTTAGTGGTGTCGAGAATGTGACGATGTTTTCTCTCAGTAACACAATTTTATTCATGAGTGTGTGGACAAGACTGCAGAGAGAGAGTGCCATGTGATTTTAAAATAGATTGCATTGCCGAAGAGATATATTCACAGGCATCATCAGAGCAAAATATATTTATACATTTACAGAACAGGGTGTGAATCATATTTGTAAAGTCTTTATAAATATTTAGAATATCAGAATGAGTACGCATGAGATATACCCATGTGTAGCGGGAATAGTCATTAATAAAACTGACATAATATCGATAACCGGACAATGATGGAAATGGGGTAGGTCCCCGGATATCAGAATGAATCAAATCAAATGGGGATAAGGCAATTTTATTACTGGATGAAAATGGTAGGACAATTTATTTAGCTAATCGACATCCAATATTACAGTTTGATAAAGTAGAGAATTTTAAATTTTCTAATACACCTGATTCAGATAGAAGTTTTAAGCGAGAACCAGAGATATGACCTAAGAGACGATGCCACATATCAGAAACAGAGAGTCCATGACCAATGTTGGATGGAGTGGAAAGATGTAGAGACTCTAACTGATAAAGTCCATTAACTCTAGGTCTTGTCCTAATCTTTTGGCCAGTGTGATCCTAGACAACACAAGATTTAGCATTAAATAAGATAGTGCAACCAGAATTTATAATTTTCCCAATGGATAAAAGTTGCATAGATAATTTGGGAATATGAACAATAGATAATAATGTTAGATGATCAGAACTATCATAACTTGGAGTAATATCACCTAATTGAGAGACTGCAAGGGGAGTGTCATTAGCAATATAAATGCATAATGAAGAGGGAGCAGGTAAACAATTTGTAAGAATAGAGTTATCAAAGGTCATATGATGAGATGCACCTGAGTCGAATATCCAAGGAATAGAAGTACCAGAATGAGCAGACAAGACGGTAAAATTTGAGCTGGAGGCAGTTCCACTTAACCCAAGATTCTTGGTTATTAATGCAGTAATCTCTGACAACTGCTCAGAAGAGAGAGGGCTAGAAGTCTATGAAAGTACCCTAATGCCACTAGGAAAGAACCCTAGAGGGGGGTGAATAGGGTTTATGCTAATCTAATCTGATTTAATACCAATTAAAAACTTATTAACAAATATCCTAGCAAATAAGATATGCAATGAGATATATGCAATGATAAGCAATATAAACAAGGGTAAACAAATAGTGTAAAGAATATAGTGGACAAACTAAATAATGAGACAATGGTGATATGAGTAATGATCACAAGTATAAATGAACGCCGATGCAAACTCAAACACAATCAAATGATCACGGAGTTCGGACCTTCTGTCCTACATCTCCACTCTCCACTCCTGGGGAGAAATCCACTACACAACCGGGTTTTCAACGCTCACCCGAATAACGTTTTACACCTCACAACTCAGTTTTCTAGCTCACCAAAAACTTTACAATCACTCATAATGTAAACACACTAACTACCACCTCCAGTGTTGGTCTCTAGCCCGTGTCTCCCTCAAGTGTTAGGAATTATAACTTCTCTCTAGGCATTAACATCTACCCCACTCCTCTTGGGACGATCCTGTCTCTCATCACACACTCTTGATGTACTAGTGTATTACAAGGTGAACCTTACAATTAAGCACTCAAATCAACAAATGATTTGTTCTCTAAACAAGGTGAGAACACAATATAAGCTCACACTCTAAGTCACAAACCCACAACCCAAATTATACTATGAATGTAAATACAATAAGCTCAATAGGTTGTGTGTGAACAAATAGATAAATAAATCAAAACTAAACTCAATGTAAATCTAGCTTATGGAAATTAAGTTCAAACATATAAATAGCTAGAAATAGAGTTTAGAAAAACTTCTATATAGATCAAGAGAAAGAGGGAGAAGAGTTGGATGCTCAAACACAATAGATGATATCCACTTGCTCTTGTGAAATTCTCTTCACAAACAAAACTCTTAAACACTCTTTTAAACAAACTAAAACAAACTTTAAACCCTTGTTAAACTTGTTTAAAACATTTCTTGATTATTAAAATAGAGCTGGGTATAACGGGGTATTTATAGGAAACCCCAAAGATCAAGAAACCCCAGCAAAAAGACCAAAAAACTAAAACATGACAAAGGCTGAAAAAACTAGCCGTTATGCCATCAGTCGACTGACGGCTTCCATCAGTCGACTGATGAGCTGACCGTTAGAGGTATTTTCTAGCTCATCAGTCGGCTGACGACCTTATCAGTCGAGTGATGATCTCATCAGTTGACTGGTCAGTCGACCAAAACAAAACAGAATTTTTTAATATTCCAGGCGATTTCTTCAGTCGACTCATCAGTTGACTGTTGTCATCAGTCGACTGACCAGTCAACTGATAACAGGTTATCAGCCTGTTTTGAAACAAAAATCTAATTTTCAAACTGCCTTTAAAAATAGTAAATAAAATTAGAAAAATGTAAAACTTTGGGAAATGATTGTAGACATGATAATAAACATGCTACAAAAACTGGTTTTTAAAAATCACCTCCTATTTATAAAATATCATCATTTTGCAAATATGTCCAAAACATGAAAACACGAGATACTTGAATTTTGATGTTTTGACATAAGCCAAGTTTTGAAACTTTGTAACATGATTTTATAGACTTGATAAAAAGTATAAACTATAGTTGTTAAGTCTATAAACCATATAAACTAAAAACATAATATTTTTCCAAATGCAATAGAATATGAAACATATAAAAGTATATATGAAGATATATATTATTTCATATCTATATAGCTAAACCAAAACATATATGTATATATATAACTATATATATACAAAAACCAAAACGTGTATGTGTGTATATAATTGAGTTTAAAGTACTAACATACATAATATAAAACCTAAACTAAATTACCCAAGCTTGATGAAGGTCTTCAATGAGCTCGACTTAGTAAACTTACGGATGAAGTTTGAACTTGGATCTTCAACTTGAATTGCATAGGCTTCATTCCACTATTCCGTCAACCTCCATTGGATATGATCATGAATGCTTGATTCCATCCGTCCTCCAACATCGTTGTTTGTCTAAAATACCTAATAAGAAACGCAAACACTAGACAAACAACATTAGGAATTGTTTGTAATCATCAAAACAAAGTTAGAAGATGTAGGCTCATAACATGAGACCTAACAGTCCGCGTCCCTTGAGGAGCAAGGCTAACATCAACCAAAGCAGCAAATGGAGATTGAGTCTTCTCAGGTGTCGGATGAGGTGGTCTCTTATGACATTTATCAATAAGATGACCCGGCTTCTTACAATAGCGACAGTAGAGTTGTCGAGAGGAACCAGATGTACTGTTAGATGGACCCCGACGGGAAGAGAATTGCTGAGGAGTAGCTAGAATAGTATGTGATGAGGTAATAGTTGAGATGCAATAACTGGAGGGGGGAGCATCTGAAGGTGTGTCTCTTCATATATGAACTCGGCCACGACTTCACAAAGATTGGGGAGAGGACTGCGATGAAGAATGTGTCTACGTAAGCTTTCGAACTAAGAGCGAAGGCTAATGACAAAGTGATATAACTGTTGACGGTCATGTTGTTTATGAAATGTTATGGCAAAGTCTAGAAGCTTCTCAGGAATATGTTCCTCCATCATCTGTAATTCCTCCCAGTAGCCTGATAATAAGGAATAGAATTCTTGAATAGACCGATCACCCTGACGTGCATCCTGAAGAGCTTGGTGAAGTTTATACTCACGAGCAGCACCAGTCTGAACAAACATGCGAATAAGAGCTAGCCACTGCTCACGAGATAAAGATGCTCGTCTAAAGGAGAGCCGAATAGGAATAGCTACAAAACGCATAATATATGTCATGATCTGTTGATCAGTACGGATCCACTAAGAATAAGTGATCTGAGAGTCATCAGTAGTGGAATCACTTGAAGTGACTTCTGATATAGAGGATGTAGATAACGAATGCACAGTAACAGTTTTGGATGGACAATGAAGAGATCCGTCAATATAACCCCATAGTGCAAAAGCTCCAAGATTACACTGCATAGTGAGAGACCATGCAGTGTAATTTTTAATATTTGTAAGTTACACATCAAAGGATGGAAAGGTGTAGAGTCCTTTCTTGTCCATGGGCCTGATTTTTTTTTTTGGTATATAGAAGTTGTTAAGTTTTTTTAGATAAAAGATGGACCTGCTGAAAATGGGCCTGAAGAGATAAAAGATCTAAAGAAACCTAGATCTCAGCGGTTGAGGGCGATTTGAGGGCGACTGGTACCAAGGGCGACGAGTTCGATGGCGGCCGACGAGTTGACAAGTCCGATGGTGACGAGTTCGATGGCAGTCGACGAGTTTGATGACGACCTGTATTGACGACGAGAGCAATTGATTTGAGGAGCCGACTAGTTCGATGACGGCTTGAATCGACGACAAGGGCAACTGATTTGAGGGCGGCGAGTTCGATGGAGGCCTGAATCAACGACGAGGGCAGAGGGCTACGATGACGACGACGTTGGGCGACGACGACGGCTGGAGCTAGGGTTAATTTGTGGTTTGGGGCTCTGATACCATGTTAAATTGGTATTGAAGAGAGCTACACACCAGATGATTAGAATTACAGAATATATATACACAATACACACTAGGAGGCGGCAGTTACACACTAGGAGGCGGCTGAGGTGGCTAGGAGGCAGCTGAGGCGGCTATAGGGTGACTAGTATGATATTTTCTAACAATTATTTTAGAAGTAAATAGGTGGATTTAACGTAAATTATAGAAAAAAATCTTTTTTAATTAAACTAAAATAAGAATCGTATACAAAACATTTCATCTATATATAATTATAACTAACGACTGCAATATAATTTGGTAGCTTAGTGTGGTGGAAAAGATTTTAAAATGGCTTGGGAAAACCCGATTTCATATTGTATTGGGAAAAAAACAGTTTCGTTGTTTAACTTTAGGGGGTGTTATTGGTTAGGATATTTTGGGGGATAATGAGATACTTTTGGGGATTCTATTTTATAGTGTTATTCATTGGGACAATGGAACAAGGATAATACCTTTTTATGTTATTGGTTTTTTAGAACACTAGTGAGACAATTATACCATTTGGGATAAAATTACCCCACTCATATACAAAATTTTTGTCTCAATAGTAAAAATTTACCTCATCCTCCATATTGGAACAATGTTGTTCCACGTTGAACAATTAGAATAATTTTAAAATATTTTTGTATTACTTAACTAATACATGTAATTATATTATAAATATATAACATGATATATAAAATATAACATATATTAATATTTTAATAACATAATTTAATAAGATATATTAATAATATTATATAATAGTAATTATAGTATAACGTATTTATTATAATATTATATAATATTGTAATAACATATATTAATAATATTATATAATAACATATATTAATATTTTAATAACATATATATAATATTTTAATAACATATATTAATAATATTATGTAATATATTATTATATAATATTAATTAGTAATTATAGTATAACTGTTTCCGGTAAAAGTTGCTGTTTTCATTGCTGTTCTCTTTTTTTTG
>BQKN01064871.1:77366-119505 GCA_022839385.1 Asparagus kiusianus | reverse complement strand
ATATATATATATATATATATATATATATATATATATATATATATATACTATAAAAAGAGAATTGAGTTGTTAAAACTTTTACTTTTCTTTTTCGCCCTCTCATATTTTCATAAATTCTAACTATACCATTATCTCTAATTAATCTTTCATTAAATACACAGAACCTCTTATTAATTATGCACCTCCTCACCTTCCTAAATTTTATAATTATTAATAATATTATAACTATTAATTATTTAAATATAATAAATTAAAAATAACTTATAAAATAAGTATACACAATTATTTGTAGTAACCAAATAAATTATTTTAATAATTATTTATAAATTTTAATAAAATAGTTAAAATAATAGTATAAATAGAATAATATATTACTAACGGCTGTTAAGAATTATAGTATAATTCAATGAGCAATAAAATAAATAAAATAAATTTTGAATAGCATAAATAGTGTAAATAAATTATGAGTTACACTATTTTATTTAGTATTATATTATTAAATAAATAATTTAGTATTATTTTTAGAGTATTTTCTCAAAGATTGTTACATGATACAGAATAATCAATACTTGGTAATGATTGAAAACTTACCTTTTCACAAAAAAATTACACTAAACCTCCATGAACTAAGAATTATAATATTCTTACTTAAACAAAGAATTATAATATTAAATAAGGTATATTACAGTAAATCTCCATGAACTTTCGGCATTTTGTAGTAAATATGCCCTATGAACGTTCGAAATGACACTAAACCCCTAATAACTTTAGTAGAAAGGCCCAATATCTTTAAGATAAATTACACCAATCCCTCTATAACATGTCTTTTTATTCCATTTTCTGATTCTAATTTATACAGGTTATCTGCAAAATTTAAAAAGTTATTGGGGGTCTTCTTTAAAATAAAAAAGTCATTTATGGGTTTAGTGTAATTTTGAAAGTTCATAAGGGTTTAAGTTATCCTATTAAATAATTATAATGAGAAGCAACTATTGCAATATGTTACAAGTATTACATGTAACTATCTAGAAAACATTAGGAGAAAGCTAACAAGATTAAGGCAACTTAATTAGTTACTTTAGTGTCAAGTTAAAAACATTCAAGTTGAAGGGGCGTATTTAAGAAAAAAATATAGAATTGGCAGTTTTATTTAAGAATAATTTTAGCTTTAGAGACTTATTTTAAAAAAAATGTTAACATAGGGCAATCATTATAAGAAAAACATTCAACTACAATAACTACACATTAATAATTAATTCATACATTTCTTTTTAAGTAATTTTACTATACACTTTTATTTATTAACGCATAGCTTTCCTCTTCAATAAAAAATTCTAAACTTAAAACATGTACGTTCACGTGGTTGTGTTAGACCCTAGTGGGGGGTGATTAGGGTCTATTGCTAATCTAATCCGATTTTATGCTAATTAAAACTAATTCAAATATATTCTTGCAAGATAGATATACAAGTATTATAAACAAAAATAAGCAATATGAATAAAGAGATATATCCTAGCAAAGAGGTAATATATGCAAGGATATATAAATTAACACAATGGTGAAATAAACATAAACAAGATAAGAGTGATAGTGTAACTAAACAATGCAAACACACAATATGATCACGGAGTTCGGACCTTCCGTCCTACGTCTCCGCTCCCCACTCCCAGGGAGAAATCCACTATCATAACCGGGTTTTCTACACTTACCCGAATAACGTTTACACCTCACACTCGATTTTCTAGCTAACAGAAAACTTTACAACTACTAACAATATAACAACAAATGATTTTCTCTCTAATACAAGGCGAGAACTCAATTAAGCACAATTCAATGTTACAATCTCTCACAGTCCTAATATACTATGTATGTAAATACTAAAAGCTCAATGTGGGTATGTGTAACAAAGAGATTAATCAATACTTAAACTCAATATAAAACTAGCTTTAACAAAATGAAAATCAAACAAATAGATATAAAGCTAGAAATAGAGTTTAGAAAACTTCTCAATAGATCAAGAGGTAGAAGAAGAATAGTTGGATGCTCAAACACCAATAGTTGATCTCCTCAAGCTCTTGTGAAATTGATTTCACAAAACAAACTCTTAATTTGCTTAAAAGCTTTTTAAACAAAACTTAAACTAAACATAAATCTTTGTTAATACTTGTTTAAAATATTTCTTGGATTTTTATGAAGGATGAGAGCAAGGGGTATTTATAGCTACCCAAAACCTCAGCCAAAAACCCCAAAGGAAAAGACCAAAAAGCCCAAGAATCAGAATCTGATTCTGTACCAAAATGACCGTTGGGGTGAACGGCGGTCGACCGTAAAAATCTCGCGGTCAACCGCAAGCCACTTTTGAGGCTCGGAAAATTTCCAGAGATTTCTACGGTCGACTGTGGTATTTTTCGAGCTGACGGTTGACCGTGACGGTCGACCGCGAAAGTTTCTGCTGCCCACTTAAGAAAAGACACAGGCGTGGTCGACCGTGACGGTTGACTGCAAACAGATATAAGAAATAACAGGTTTAGAAGCAGTTTGATGATTTTGAAACCCTGTTTAAAAACATCAAATAAATTCAGAAAAATATAAAACTTTGGGAAATGATTGTAGACATTAATTATAATAAACATGCTATAAAAACTGGTTTTCAAAAAGGACCTTCCAAATAAAAAATATCATCATTTTACAAAATAATCCAAAACATGAAAATGTGAAGTTTTGACATTTTAGCTTAACCATGTTTTGAAACAATACAAAATAATTTTATAGACTTAAAGAATGGTGTAAACTATTGTTATGAAGTCTATAAACAATGAATATAGTATTTTATCAAAATACACATATAATGCACTAAAACATGATTTCATTGAACTAAATAAAATTGATATTGATGAAATCATATATATACATATAAGTATGAAACAAAAATATGTTTTCTAATTATATTCAATTGTTTCATATTAAAACTTGAAAACTATCAAACCAAAACATATATGTATATATATAACTATATATATACAAAACCAAAACGTGTATGTGTATATATGATTGATCTTAAAGTACTAACACGCATAATATATACCTAAAACTAAATTTACCCAAGCTTGATTGATCTTCGATGAAGCTCTATCTTGGTACACTTGTGGATAAAGTTTGAACTTGAATCTTTAACTTGAATTGCATAGGCTTCACTCCACAATTCCGCCAACCTCCATTGGATATGATCGTGAATGATCGATTCCATTCATCCTCTAACATATTGTTTGTCTATAATAACTAACAAAATACAAACATCAGACAAATAATATTAGATGTAAATTGTTTGTTAAATCATCATCAAAACAAGAAGGCCAACAGGTTGCACATGCATTATACTAGTCTAAAAGAAAAAGGATTCCCTACTTTCAAAAGCTATTTTATAAGTTCAGTTAAGTAAGCTAGGTTTAACCAAATAAACGACTATTCCTCGTATAATTTCTTTTATAAAATTCTTAATGTAAACCATCAGAAGATATATATATATATATATATAGCTTAATTAACTTATAGGCTTCTAAAAATAAATTTTAAATAAGGGAGCACAATTAAACTTCAAGACCGTACGTGCGATACAACAATGCTACATGGATTTTTTTTTCTCTCTCTAGAAAATGCAGCTACGTATCTAAAACGAAAGAGAGAGAGAGAGAGAGAGAGAGAGAGAGAGGTGTACAATATAATATTACCGTGCATAAACTGCCAATACCATAATCTGACCGTTAAATCTCAACCCTTCCTCCCTTATCATCCCCCCTTCTCTCTATAACACCCTCTCACTGTCTCTCTCGATAGCGCTCCTTCCTCTGCATTTCTCTCTATCTCTATCTTGGACCTCAATGGTTGCTTACCCTCCCCTTTTCCCCCAACAAAACTAATAATCCCCATTACACTGTTATTATCTGTCAATTTTCCAAGTTATATACCAACGGTCTCAAATACTCGTAAGTTTCCTTATCTTAATTTGAGTGGGCATTGACCATGTTTATTAATTAAAATTTCCCAATAGTATACCGAAAGCACTCCTATGTTGAGACCCAACTCTCGCTTTTCGCATTAAAATAAAAATTTAATTATCGGTATATATGCGTATGCATTTTTTTGTTAACTTTTCCACCCAGATTGAAGGTCGCTAGCTTCTGAAATGGCACCTAAGAGTGGACGCGGAAAGGCGAAGGGAGAGAAGAAGAAGAAGGATGAGAAGGGTAAGTAATTAGCTGGCTGGCTAGCAGTTATATATTGTTTTCTAATTGCAAAATAGCAATTTCTTCATAATTTTATTACGATTCAAATTAATTTTCATTTTGTATTTGATTTTTATTTAGTATTACCCGTGGCCATGGATATCACTGTGAACTTGCCAGATGAGTCCCATGTTGTTCTAAAGGTAGGGATTCAGCTCAATTAATTCCATTCTCTCTCTCTCTCTCTCTCTCTCTCTCTCTCTCTCTTGTTGTGGGTTGGGGGGATGGGGATAATTAACAAATATAAATATAAAATATTTTCTAAAAAAGATGTATATTGATAAATTAAATAAAACAATGGTGGGCGTTACGGAACATAGAGATTGTATGAGAAGGTTCATCGTAGGTAAGTTAGCTGTGCATCCATTTTTACAGGGAACATGTTTTTCTTGTGGACTCGCTTTAATTAAGTTTATTTAATTTTACAATGAGTTCGACCGAGTACTTAATTAGAAAAGGAATTCCCCCCTTAATTAAACTGCTCCATATATATATATATATATATATATATATATAAGTTTATTTATATATATATATATATATATATATCATTTGGAGCATAATTAATAATTAATAACAATCGAAAATATATTATATGAATACAAAGTGTTATGTATTTTCCTTTTTTATGGATTTTGGCAGGGTATTTCGACGGACAGAATCATCGACGTCAGGAGGCTGCTGTGTGTGAACACCGTCACTTGCGCCATTACGAACTACTCTTTGTCACACGAGGTAATAAAAAAGAATAGAAAACTCAACAGCTAGAATCTCTCGTAGAAGTGGCTCTGTATGCGGGTGTCCTGATAAAATTTATACTCATGAAAATCAATTAATGCGGAATTACTTACGTGAGTGAATTGGAAGTCTAGAGTAGTTGCTATATATTTTGCTTACGCTACAGGCTAGCTAACGTCTATTTTCATTAAAAAAAGACAAAAAGAGTTAGAAATTATCTCTAGTTGGGTGGCTCTTATATATTTGTGAGGTGAAATTAAGTGACACATAAACTTGAGGAGTAGGACAAAAAGTCCCTACATTGTACTGGCTGCCATGGCTTTTCCAAGAAAAAAAAGCAACGAGAAACGAATATGTATAGTGCAAAATGTGGTCGGCATAAGTTAGGTGTGATCGGTATGTTTCGTTGGTTTTAGGGGAATTGAATAAGCAGGATATTTAGAAAAGAAACTTATACAATTTCCTCTCTTTCATATATATTAAAGGACCACTTCTTAACAAAACAGTGGTAGTCGAAAAATGTTTTTTCCATGATGTTAATTATATTGTTATGTCATATACAAAGAGTTTGGCAATGAAATTTCACCTGCTCAACGTACGATTGTGGATACAATTAATTTTAATTCGAGTATCTATTCAATAACAAATAAGAATATATCACTAAAACGTTGGAGGACGTATTATATAAACGCGACTGAAACTAATAATATTATGAGTAAGATTTAAATTTGCCGTTCAAATGAAGATTTCTCATCTAACAAGAACAATGATAGAACCGATCAATTACAACATTTCGTTACAAGTTAGATTGGAAATTGGAAATATATATTATTTACACCACGAAAGTTGCTAGCCACCTCACTTCATGGAAGCACGAGTACGGAAAGTATATATTATTCTCAATGCACA
The DNA here is from genome assembly GCA_022839385.1 of Asparagus kiusianus. Taxonomy (NCBI): domain Eukaryota; kingdom Viridiplantae; phylum Streptophyta; class Magnoliopsida; order Asparagales; family Asparagaceae; genus Asparagus; species Asparagus kiusianus. The sequence goes on along the minus strand of BQKN01064871.1, from coordinate 113,575 downwards.
TGTAAGCACGTCGAATTTGTTAGATGCGTATATGCATATATTTACTAAAAGTACCTAATAAGAGAGAAATTCCATAATAGTTACTTTACGTGCAATTTATCATACTATTTAGAGTTTTTTTTTTTTTTTTTTTGCGATTGTGCATTTCAGGTTAGAGGGCCGAGATTGAAGGATACGGTAGACGTGGCCGCTCTAAAGCCCTGCGTTCTAACCCTGGTCGAAGGTAAATAGACGAACACGACGCAGTTCTTGCAAATTTGGCCAAAAGCAAGGACTGTTCTGAATAATAATCTATAAAGCCCGCCATAATAAAAAAAAAAAAATAATAATTGTCGTTTCCTATCGTTCTCGTGATCGCAGAGGACTACGACGAAGCTCAGGCGATCTCTCACGTGCGCCGCCTCCTCGACATCGTCGCCTGCGCTTCCGCCTTCGGCCCGGCTCCGCCTCCTTCTCCTCCTCCTCCGCCGCCCAAAGATGCGCCCGCGGCCCCCGCGCCGAAGTCCGGCAAGAAGTCCGGCGGTGGGGCCCACAAGAACCCGATGGCGGCGGCGGCTCCGCCATCGCCGTCGAAGGAGATCCCGTCGGAGTTGGAGGCGGAGATGAGCGGGGCGTGCCCTAGGCTCGGCGCCTTCTATGAGTTCTTCTCCCTCGCAAATCTCACCCCCCCAATTCAATGTAAGCCCTTGTATTTTCCTCTATTTTCATTGAGCCCCACAACACAACAATCTTTTTGTTTTGACGATTTTCTGTTGTTGGGCATTGTAGTTATAAGGCGAGCTGCGAAGGTTCGGCAGGATGAGCGGCGATCAGAGGATCACCTCTTCTTCCTCGAGGTAATGATTTTCCCTTTCCTTTACTGTTTTATTTATTTATTTTAAATCCTTTCTTTGACACTGGTTTATTTTTTTAACCCACACGCTGCCAGAACCGTCCATACATCCAAAACACTCAACCTTATTTATTCCGAACTGCTATAATATTTCTATACTACTTTAATATTAGTTAACGTTTTAAATATTTGTTATAGTGCTATAGTATTAGTTAAAGCGTTATAATGAAGTAATCAAATATGGAATCTGGGTTTATAAAGCAATCAAGTTGGGTGTTTTGGGTGTATGAATGATTCTTTGAAGTAGGGGAATTTATAAAATAAATCATGGTAAGAAAATGAATTAAAAATAAAAGACCTTGTTTTTCTTTTTAATCTTTTCATTCTATTTCCCTTTAAATTTTGGGGTTTGTTACTTATTATTCGTAAATTTTATAATTGAAGGTGAAAGTTTGCAATGGGAAGCTGATAATAGTGGAGGCCTGCGCAAAGGGATTCTACAGTGTGGGAAAGCTGCGAATTCTGTGCCACGACCTTGTTGATCTGTTGAGACAGCTCAACAGAGCTTTTGATGCTGTCAGTTCATAAATTGGATTTGCTTTTGGTTGACTTAGACGCGCACTTTGATTTCTTTGTTTTGGTTTGATTTGATTGTTTTGATGCATTTTTTTCTCGCAGGCTTATGAGGAGCTCATGAAAGCGTTCTTAGAACGGAATAAGGTTGGTTCCCTTTAAAATAGTCTTGGATTCTTTATGGATACTCAAGTTTTTACCAAAGTAACTAGATCTCAGTATATATGATGCACATGCAAGAACCTTTTAGAATTACAGTCCTCTTACAGTCTCTTAATATAACTGAATGTAAGAATAAGATTCATATAGTAGATGCAAAAAGTTTGAAAGAACTTTTAAGAACAAGACGTGACATTGTGACTTGTGAGTCAATCATATTGTAATTCATTTACAAATTTAAACCTCCCATAGAGTTTGTATTATTATAATAGTAGAAGTATGTAAAAGATATCACTATACAACACATGTTAGCAGTCAATTGCAAATTACAAATTAAAACCCCCCATAAAGTTTATATTATAATAGTAGAAGTATGTAAAAAAACATCTCCATATGACACATATTAGCCTTCAAATACACATTACACATTAAAACCTCCCATTGTTTTTTTTCTCCTTGTTCTATTATTAATTATTAGACATTTGCTTGTACTTTTACAGTTTGGTAATCTACCTTATGGATATCGTGCCAACACTTGGCTTGTTCCTCCATTGGCTGCTCAGCTGCCATCAACATTTCCTTGCCTCCCAGCAGAAGATGAAACATGGGGAGGAAATGGCGGTGGTTGGGGAAGGGATGGTAGATGTGACATGATACCTTGGGCTAATGAGTTTCTACTTCTCACTTCCATGCCATGCAAAACTGCAGAGGAGAGGCAGATACGAGATAGGAGAGCTTTTCTGCTCCATAGCCTTTTTGTAGATGTTGCAATTTTCAGAGCCATTGCTTCCATACAATATGTTATGGAAAAATGTATTGCTTCTTCAATTGAGAAAGATGAAATTTTGCACTTCGAGACAGTAGGGGATTTCAGCATTACTGTCACCAGAGATACTTCAGATGCAAGCTGCAAGTTGGATACAAAGATTGATGGGAATAGGACAACGGGAATGGACCGCAAAGATCTTATAGAGAGAAACTTACTGAAAGGAATCACTGCTGATGAAAATACAGCAGCTCACGTGAGATAAACTCTTAACTCTGTATTCACTGATTATTCTCTTTTAATAAACTGTGATACCAAGTGTTTTTCTTCTTCTTGTATTCATTGTTTCCTTTTTTTTTATTTGAGGAATTGTATTCATTGTCATTAATACAGGATTTCACCACCTTGGGCGTCATGAATGTGCGGTATTGTGGTTATATTGCAATCGTGAAAGTCAACAACTTTGACAAAAGCAAATTGGACCCTTTGCAAGCCATTGATATTGAGGACCAACCTGATGGGGGAGCTAATGCTCTAAACATTAACAGGTAGCCTAGGATGCATGTACATCTTTCGTTCTCATCTATCTGTATAATTGCTTCTAATGTAGTTACTGACTACTTTCAGTTTGAGGATGTTTCTTCACAAGAAACCTACATCAGAACAGAAAAGAGCAGCTAATCACTCTTTGAGCTCAAAGCATGAGGAGCTTACTGCAGGTCAAGCTTTTGTGGAGAAATTGTTAAACGACAGTCTAGCTAGGCTTGAGGAAGAGAAGACTGACGAAAACGTCTTCATGAGATGGGAACTTGGAGCCTGCTGGATACAGCACCTGCAAGATCAAAAGAATGCAGAAAAAGAGAAGAAACCTGCGGCTGATAAAGATAAGAAACATAACAGCGAGAAGACTAAAGGTGAAACAAAGGTAGAGGGACTTGGAAAGCCTCTTAAAATTCTTAAGAATACAAAGAAGAAGTTAGATGGCGAAGAAGCTTATTCCTCTTTGGATATGAAAACATCTGATGTCAATGATGGGGAGAACCAGAATGCTCAGCCCTTGTCTACTGAATGTAAAGGAGACATCGTAGCACCTGACAAAAACCAGCATTTGCTAAAAAATTTATTATCTGATCCAGCATTTACAAGGTTAAAAGAATCTGAAACAGGACTTCACCTGAAGGTATGTAGGGGGAGAAGCAGGAATTGTTGACTTGTTATTTTTCAAATATAATGAAATATCTTACCTAAAATATCATCATGAATTTTTCAAACAAAGTCTTTTCTTGTGCTTCTGTTGATCAACTGATGAAATCAGCTGATGCAAATATACTCCTTGTTCACTTTATAAAATTGTGTGCACAGATGTTATGTTACACTAAAGAGTTTTTTTCTACTTGTGAACCTGATTAAAAATAATAAGATTGTCTAAGCATCTTGTCTGATTTGGAGTTTGATTGCTTACAGATTATCTATGTTAAATAGCTGCAGCTAATGGGATAAGGTGCCTTTTCTCTTCATGCAAACTAGTTCTCCAATAAAGTGTTTGACCGTTAACTTGATTGCGCTTGTGCAGTTTTGAAAGTCTCAAATATACATCTTTCTTACCTTTCTGTAATTTGTTGTCAAATTAAGTGGCTATCTTTTGGAGTATCTGCTAAAACTCTGTTTAGTTACTTCATGTTTTTTCCATTATGTTGATAGACAACATGTTCCTTATTCTTAGTTTTAGGATTTTAATTGCATTTCAGTATTGAAATATGCATAATTCAACATGACTTTCCCTATTCAAGCCATTCAGTATACATGACATATCACATGCATAAATTACATCAAGACTGCATAAATTTTTATGGTGTGACATTTTACTGTCTGGAGAAGGTACTGATATCTTTTTGAACAGTCTCCACAGGAACTCACTGAGATGGCTCTGAAATATTATGAAGAAGTTGCTCTTCCAAAGTTGGTAAGACACAGATATATATGCATGCTCCTGTTTGAGAATGATTATGATTTAAATCACATGATTTGTGCCTTAGGTTGCAGATTTTGGTTCATTGGAACTTTCACCAGTTGATGGTCGTACCTTAACTGACTTCATGCATACCAGAGGCCTACGAATGCGCTCTCTTGGGCGAGTTGTAAGTTCCTAACATTGTGCCATATCTGTATGTTGTTGATAATTTGGACTGTTTTATTAGTAGTTATTTATGGTAATCATTCTGGTGCCGTACATTTTAATGCTTTCTATTTTATCATTTATGTACATCGTTTTTCTTTTTCACTAGTGTCAATGAACAACTAGTTATTTTTGGTACTTCTGATGCACATGCGTAGGCATTTCAGTTAAAAAGTCAAGTTGAAGATGTGATAAAGTTCATTGGAACTTTAGAGGGAAAAAAATAATTCTTCATTTAATCACACAAAATGTAACTAACAAACCAGATATGGATTTCATGGATCTTTTGTTGACATGGAAAGCACAAAGAATATATGGAAATAATCATTTAAAAGCTATTAAAGCTAGAATATTCTTTCTCCGGTGATTTGGAGTTACTTCAAGATAAATGGAAGGGTCTCACTGCTCAAAAGAAATACCTCTACAAAAGGAAACAAAAGATAAATATAATGAAAGGAAGTGGTGAGAAGATGTGTATTACAAGAGATCCACAGTTTGCAAGGAATTTAATGTTACGAACTGCAGAACAAAGTGCAACACAGGGAAGAAAATGTACTGTTCCTCCCTTTCTAGTGTAAAGGTGGGGACTCTAACCCCCACCCCCCACCCCCGCGCCCCCTCTCCATGAATAAATTCTTTATTGGCACTTCTTCAGTGTTGGCACCACTCTTGTTGTAGTCCAACAGCTTACCAGTTCCCCTCTCACTAATGGCTCACTTAACAGGGCTGATATGGCACAACATTGTGATTCGTTAATTCACCTTGATGTGATGTCTCTGTTGGTTCAAAGATGTGACCCATTATTCCCACGTTTTAGAGGGAGGAATTTCTTCCTTTATTGGTACTCGTCTAGCATTTTACCCATCACCACCTCTGTCCTAGTCCAACATCTTACCAACTTGCCCCCAAAGAGTTGCTCACTTAACAGGGTTGACATGGCACAACATTGCAATCCCTGAATGCACCATGATGTCCTTGGCTGGTTCAATGCAGAGAAACCTATATTTTTAATTTAGTTTTCTGTTTAGACTTGATTGTTTATTTCCCCTACTAAATGATCTATAGCATTGTTTGATTCTAAATCATGCATCATTCTTTCTAATTCAGGTTAAGCTGTCAGAGAAACTGTCCCATGTGCAGTCTCTTTGTATTCATGAAATGATAGTAAGAGCCTTCAAGCACATCCTTCGAGCTGTAATTTCTGCTGTTCCTGATACTAGAGATTTGGCAACACTGATAGCTTCTGCATTGAACTTGCTTCTTGGGGTACCTGGTACTGGAATCTCCAACCTTGCTCCAAAAGTACATGCTACTGTGTGGAGATGGCTGGAGGTCTTCTTGAAGAAGAGATATGACTGGCAACTTACTATCACGAACTACCGCGATGTTAGGAAATATGCTATCCTAAGGGGAGTTTGTCATAAGGTAATGGATGCTTGCTTCATAAACATTTTTGAACATATAACTGGAAATTACGCAGTTAGTTTTTTTCTCTTTTAGGTGGGCATTGAGTTGTCACCAAGAGATTTTGATATGGATTCTGCATATCCCTTCAGCAAATTGGACATTATCAGTTTGGTACCTGTACATAAGGTGCGAATAAATTGTATGTTTATGCAGCTACTGTTATTTTTGGATATTTAACCTTTTCTTTCTTCCAATTCGCTCTTTGCAGCAAGTTGCATGCTCATCTGCAGATGGACGACAACTTCTGGAGTCATCAAAAACTGCACTTGATAAAGGCAAACTTGAAGATGCAGTCAGCTATGGAACAAAGGTATTTCCTACTTTAAAGACCAGTATCATGAAATTTAGCAATATTGTGTGGTTTGGGTTTATCAGAATGATTCTCTCACTTCTGTATGTATGCGCTGTATGCTATCTTTAGGCTCTAGCAAAGCTGATTGCAGTGTGTGGTCCTTACCATCGGATGACAGCTGGAGCCTATAGCCTTCTTGCAGTTGTTCTTTATCATACTGGAGACTTCAATCAGGTTAATTGTAAATTCTAAGTACTACCTAAAGAGGAACATATTTTTTTCAGCTACTACCATTGTTAGGACTTCTGTTAGGCTTGGAGGGTTAGATGAGAGGACTGTTTAACAACGTAATAAACCCATGTTATTGTCTTCACTAGAAAAGAAGCCAGGAAATCTGGCTAACCAAACACTGCATTATAAAATTGGTTCTGCAATAGTGATATATTTATGATATATTAGTGAAGTTTTACCCCTGAAAAATATAACATCATTGACTGAGTAGAAAAGGTATTTAGTCCTTGTGAAAACGTTATCTATACTGATACAATAACGATGTATTGATTAAAAATTGTAATTTCAATAGTGTTAGAGTATTTGTTATCTCATCTTACTTTACAAATTTCTGAAGTGTATAGGAGCATAATTGATTATAAGTTGTTGAATGTATTGTAACTTTGAAAAAGTTTCTGTCTTGAAATCTTTACAATTGAGTTGATCATCATTTGAAGGATATACACTTCCCATAAAACGTGCACGGTCATTTAGTAGATGTGATAAATTTTCAGACTCCCTTATATAATAAATTTTTTATTTGAATTCTCATTTTTGGGGTTTACACTGTCATTTACATGTGGTTTACATGCAAATGTCTTTAGTGGTAATGAAGTTTGAATCCATAATTCAGTTTCTTCGAATATGCATGTCATGTAAATGCATAAATCCTTGAAGACTGCCTTGTTCACTTATGTTGGTTTGGGGATGGATCTCATAGATGTCTTATATTCCTTTATTTTTTCTCTTAGTTGACAGTTTGTTAGTTTACTAACATATAATTTTCAGGCTACAATATATCAGCAGAAGGCATTGGATATTAATGAACGGGAACTAGGACTTGATCATCCAGATACAATGAAGAGTTATGGTGACCTTGCTGTTTTCTATTATAGGCTTCAACATACAGAACTGGCCCTTAAGTAAGTTATTTCAAATTTCAATCATTCTCATGCATACAGAGTTCTCGTCTAGTGTGGATGTCTGTAATAAGACCTAAGTAAGCCAAATGATGATTGCAGCCACAGAATGGTTTATAGTTCAATCGTTTTCTATGGACAAACTACTATTCACATCATCTTTCTTCGTGATATGATGGCTTCTTTTTGTAGAAAAGCTACATGATTGCTGTGGTTCCATAAAGATTTAAATTGCCTTTTTGAATCATAATTTTCTTTTGTTATATACAGGTATGTGAAGCGTGCATTGTATCTGCTACATCTTACTTGTGGACCATCTCATCCGAACACAGCTGCCACATATATCAATGTTGCCATGATGGAAGAAGGCCTAGGAAATGTGCATGTGGCTCTGAGGTATCTCCATAAAGCTTTAAAATGCAATCAGAGATTGCTTGGTCCAGACCATATTCAGGTATGGTTTTGCTTGGAATCCTTTAGTTTTTTTTATCTTAAATCAAGCACAATGATAATTACCAAGTTTATACTTCATGGACTGTGTAGCTTTTAAATAGTAACATAAGTTTCTGTTATGAACTGGAGTAAATCCATGGTGAAACTTATTTATTTTTTCCAATCAAAAGTCAAAATTGATCAATAGGTGATGATTAAGATATTGTAACAGCACACGGCTTAATTCAGTATGACGTTGTTGATTTCTTTTTATCCATTTTCTCTCAGCTCCTTAAAAACGATCTTCTTTTCCTTTAATCCTCAGACAGCAGCAAGCTACCATGCTATAGCCATTGCACTTTCACTAATGGAAGCATATCCACTAAGTGTTCAGCATGAACAAACAACCTTACAAATTCTTCGAGCAAAGCTTGGTCCAGATGACTTGCGTACTCAGGTACCGTTTGTTTCTTTGTTTTTTGTTCTTTGTTTTATTATTATTATTTATTTTTGCTTAGTTCATTCCTTAAGTCAGAAAATCAAACTGTAATTTGGTACAGGACTTGGTTATGGTTTATATCCTGATATTGTTATTTTGTGCCGGAAGACATGCTTATCTGTTACATTGCACCATATATTGCAGGATGCTGCCGCGTGGCTTGAATACTTTGAGTCCAAGGCTTTTGAACAGCAAGAAGCTGCTCGCAATGGCACTCGGAAACCTGATGCATCCATTGCTAGTAAAGGCCATTTAAGGTTATATTTGTACTATATTCATATAACTTGATATCAAACCGTGTACCTTGTTAGCCTATAGTATCATGTGATGTTCTTGTGTTAATTAAAAACCCTTTTTATATTGAACATTGAATCTATTTCACACGGTTCAATTCACCTGATGAACTCTTTTTATTGTGTTTATTTGACATGGCAGTGTGTCTGATCTGCTTGACTACATAAATCCAAGTCAAGATACCAGAGGACGTGATTCTGAGTCAATAAAGAGGAGAAACCTGAGTTTAAAGGTATTATTTATAGTTTGTAGAAAATAGCTTTGTACAAAAATTTCTACAAAAGGATTTCTGAAAAGGTAGTCACAGTAAGCAACATCTTAATATTACATATGCATGGAATATTGCAAGCTTTATATGCAGCTAGCCTGCTGAGCATCATTCTAAAGTTGCTCAGCAGGTTAGCTGCATGTAAGCCCATGTTTCTGTCCAAGTTTGTCAAACTTTTATAAGAATATTCAACAAGTTTTACATGTTTTGTTTGCCAGAATATTCCTTGTCAAAGATCTATAAGGTTTACATCTAAGTCAAGATATTATTAATGGGGTTAATTGGGAACGACCCCCCTGCAGTATCACCCAATTGCAAAGAGGCCCCCTGCAGTTCTATTTGTTGTAAACAGTCCCCCAGTTTTTCCACTTGTTGCGAATAGACCCCGTGAATGATTTTTTTTTACTCTTAAAATTGTTTAAAATGTTTGAGGAGGCGGATAGACCACCTATAGTTCTATTGGTGAGAATAGACACCTTTTATTTTATTACTTTTAAAATAGTCGATAAAGTTCACTAACGGGGGGTGTATTCGCACTTGGGCCAATACTACCACAGATCTGTTCGCAACAAGTAGAACTACAGGGGATCTATTCACAACAAATAGAACTAAAAGGGGTCTCTTTGCAATAGGGTGATACTACAGAGGGGTCGGTTTGCAATTAACCCATATTAGTATTCTACAAGTTTTATATGCCAGAATCATATTAAATTATGCACCAGAGGTGTAATCCATTATTATCTCCAGTTAGTACACTCTCGTGATCGATTTTTTCTGTTGGTTAGCTACAGGAAAACTAGCCCTTACCTGTTTATTTTCCCAGACAGTATTCACTAGGTCATATTGGCTGTGTAGCGCTGATATGTATATTTTCCTGGCAAGAAACTTAATTCAACATTTTTTCTCTGGAGAATTAATTTCCATTCTGCCTAAAACTTTAGCAGTAAACTTATTTATTATATATTTAAACATTGAAGATGATCTTTGCAAAATTATATATGCTTATCCTTGTTCGTTTATCACATATAAAGTAACCATTGATATTGATGCAGGTGAAAGGAAGGTCTGCTCATGGCTTGAATGTAACTGATTCCGATATCTCACCCAAGGACTCCACTGGTACAAATTCAGATGAAGAAAAAGAAGACAGTGAAGCTATATATACATCAGCCGATAAGCTAGTCACTAGTCCGGAAGTTCAGATTAAACATGAAGAATCTATGGTCGAGGAAAAAATTACAGTTCCGGAGATATCTAAAGTATTGCCTGAGAAACAGAATAGTGTTGTTGCTGAAGTGCCAATGAAGGTAAACAAAGAGGCAGAAGACGGGTGGCAGCCTGTTCAAAGGCCAAGATCAGCTGGATCCTCAGGACAGCGGCTTAAGCAGCAAAACACAAATTCTGGAAAGGACTATAATTATCATAAGAGCAATGGCACGTCCGAAACTGTTCAAGCCAAACCAAGGCTGCCTTATTCAAACAGCCGTTACTATGTATTGAAGAAAAGGACTGTCGTTTCTGGAGGTTATCCAGATCAACATGTGAAAGTTCAGTCACCTGGAACCAAGTTTGGCCGAAAAATATATAAGGCTGTGACATACAGGGTCAAATCAGTGCCTTCATCAAGCAACATCAAGGCGACAAATAACTCCAGAGAGATAGTTGAAAGAGAAAATCTGCAAATTCCTCAGACTGTTACACCTAATGTTAACCCTGGATTGAGTACTCAAAGACCTGTTATAGGTGATGTTTCTGAGTCTTACAATAGTACGATTGTTGAACTTGGAAGTTCTCCATCATACAAAGATGTTGCATTGGCACCTCCAGGAACTATAGCCAAAATTCAGGTCAAGAAAGTCAAGGAAGATATTACCATGAATAAAGACTTATTGACTGCTAAAGGTGGAACGGAAACAGAAGATTCAGTAGTGTCCGTGAACGATGCAGAGGATTCAGTTATGACAGTACATAAAGATAATATAGAACAAGAAAGCAAGAAATGCATGCTAGACGCAGACATTCCCTCAGCTAAGAATATGGAAGTTACTGAAAGGGAGGAAGATATTGAAAAACATGATGAAGGTGTTGGCCGATCTGAATTGCTATCTCCAGATACAGAAGTGTTGTCTTGTCAAAGAATGCCTATCAAGAATGATTCAGATACCAGGGCTTCTAGAGATGAGATTCAGGATGTGATACCTAACAATGCTGATGTTCCAGAAGGGCTACCTAGTAAAGACTTCAGTGATGATCACGACAAGAAATCTACCCCTGGACCTGATTGTGTGAATATTGAATGTTTAATTTCTGATGTACCTGAAAAAGAATGCCTCAAGGAAATGCTACCCAGTGTTACTGAGCCCAAGAGTACTTCTACTGGTATTGCACATCAAGAAGGTTTTCAAAATGTTGACCGCCAAGTCAGAGCTACTGATGACCTAAAGAAGAAGCTATCATTGAACACTGGTGATGTGAGAGACACTTCTAATAAGAAACTATCTGCATCTGCTACACCCTTCAACCCATCTCCTCCTGCGGTGCTTAGCCCAGTGGCTGTAAATGTTAGCCTTCCCCCAAGCTGTCCAGTTCCTGGGGTCGCACCTTGGCCTTTGAATCTGACCCTTCACCCAGGGCCTGCAGGTGTTATGCCTGCAGGTGTTATGCCTGCATCACCTCCTATGTGTGCATCTCCACATCATCCATATCCTTCTTCCCCTCGGCCTCCTAGCATAATGCATCCTTTGCCATTTGTATATCCACCGTATACCCAGCCCCAAGCTGTGCCAAGCAGCACATATGCTATGAATAGCAACATGTTTCACCCCAACCAATATGCTTGGCAGTGCAGTATACATCAAAATGCACCTGAGTTTGTGCCAGGAACAATTTGGCCCAACTGTCACCCTGTACATTTCTCTTCCATGCCACCTATCGCTAATCCAATGCCTGAGTTCATGTCAGGATCGATTGTGCAATCTGACAGTGTCAATTGTGCTTCGACTCCATTGGAGAGCACTGTTACAGAAGAAACCAACGAAGAAGGGGATGGCATGCCAGTAGTAGAAAGTGGGAACACAGCTTCTCAAATTTTATCATCCGAAAAGAAAGAATCTGAAGTGTCTTCTGACAATGTACCGAATGCAACTCAACTAAAACCAGAAATAGTACTTACAGATAAAGGAAATTTTGGTGTTGAAAAACGTACCAGAAGCAGTAAGAAATATGAAGGTGAGGGAAGTTTTAGCATATACATAAAGGGAAGAAGTCGTCGAAAACAAACTCTCAGAATGCCTATTAGTTTGCTAAATAGGCCTTATGGATCACAGTCGTTTAAAGTTGTTTATCACAGAGTAGTTAGAGAAAGTGATGTTCCTAGAGCTTCAGATGTATCTTCCTCTGGTGATGCTACTTCCAGCATACCTTCGTCATGAATGATTCCATCAACAGAAATGGCATGTTTCAAATTCTTCTTTAGTTGATTCTCTGGCTTCATGGTCCCCATATGTTACTATTCCAAGAAAGTCAATTTGACAAAGCAATTCAGCTCTTTCCTTCCTCAGACAATCTTGTAGAGACAGCACAGGTATGATATCATTTATTGCATATTGTAGGTATTAATATGACATTCTCAACTGCACTGGATAAGGATCTATTCATATTCATGTTTAGGAATTTAAAATAGTGAGAGATTGCATCACAATTAAGGGTGATAAACAATCGAATCGAATCGAATACTAAGGTGTTTGTATTTGTATTTGTTTAAAATTATCGAATTCGAATGCAGACTCTAATAATCATATATGAAGTTTTTCGAATTCGAACTTGAATGCTTGATATTTGATAAATATTCATGAATACTTATCGAATATCAAAGTATATTTATTCCCCTAAAAATTTTGATTTTTAAATGGTATTTAAATTCATAACTAAAAATTATTCCTTCATAAGATGTGTGTGTGTGTGTGTGTGTGTGTGTGTGTGTGTGTGTGTGTGTGTATATATATATATATATATATATATATATATATATATATAATTTAAAATTTTTATTAGAGAATGGATTTAAGATTATTTAAGTTTCAAAATCAGTACATAAAACTTAAGTAAAAATGGTAAGTGGGTAAAAAATATGACATCATATATGCAATAATACAAATAATAAATGATTAAATTTTAAACGAATATTTGATGGACAAACAAATCGAATATACATCTGGTTAAATTCTATTCATTAGTAAACTCGATACTAAAAAATATTTGTTTAGTGTTAAATGAACTACTGAATTGAATATGACCGAATAGTTACTCAAATAATTATCGAACTATTTGTTAATTATTTGGTTCATTTCCACCCCTAATCACAATTACTGTCCATCTTCTGGCAGCTGTTCAATTTTGTCCCTTTTATCTTATTAGATATTTTTTCAAATTCAAAAAGAAAAAAAATCTGTAAAATATAATGCCCTTGGACGGTCTCAGAAAATACGTTTTGACCTTATTGGTGTGCAAACATTTTTTCATGGCTCATATTGTCTCCCTTATGCATGTATGGGAGTGCTGCAAATAGTCTATTGTTGCAGTAACTCAGTTACATGAAAAGAATTAAATTGTCAGGACACAGTAATAGGGAATAAAACACCTAGAATATGTGGTAACACATAACTTGTTTCTCGAGTTTATTCCTTATGTTGTTTATAGTACTCAGTCATGGCATTGTATGCATGTAGGCGGAACATGATATCTTGGTTTAGATTTATTTGTATGGAACAATTTCAGAATACAGTAGATAAACACCAACATAAGATTGCACTTGTACCAAATGCATACAGGACAGATATTGATCGGTCACTGAATGCTAAATATAGAAGAGGGCTGGGCACTCTCATTCGTCTAATCAAAGATGAACTTTTCAAGATAATGCTCTCAATTTTAATAGCCAAAACCAATTGTCATAACCTAAAACACTGGGTCTTCAACTGCATGAAAGGCGGGTAAGTAGAGCAACATAGTGAGGAAACACCGGGAGAGAAGTCTCTACTATATATATAATGTTTGAGATCTGTAACTAGAAATTAGAAAAGAAATAATGCATCATACTTGCAGATTTTTGGAGGAAAATCTATAATAGCCATGAGTATTAGCTTCCATTTCCTTCAATGCATATTGGCACAACACTTTGTAGGCCATTTGGACCCATAGACTGATATTGACCTGGGCGAGTTGGCTACCTGAAGTGATTCATTTGACGGTTATATAATATATACCTTCTGTTCTAAAAGAGTAATTAGATTTAGGCCATTGGTTAATCAAGTCACCTGTTTGTAGACTTTGCATTTGAATTATTGTTGCTGTTATCATTATTGATAAGTAATACGACTTATTCAATTTCTCCCTTAGATATTTTCATCTCCTCCCTTAGATATTTTACTCAACTCAATTACCTGCAAAATTTGCCTGATGTAATCATTTTTGTGTGGTATTTGCAGGTTTTTTAGGTGAATTGTTTTCTTTGCACTATGAGGACTTGTAAAAGTGGGACTTCAGAGGTGATAGGAGAATACAACATTTTTGACCTCATATATTACCTGAGTAAGGTTGGAGTTGTTAACTTAATTCCCTCCCATCATTGAACAGTCTAATACCATTACCTTTTCCCTTTTGCTTTTCATTTTCAATTTTTATTGGCCTGTATGTTTTTGGAAAAAAATAATGCTAATTGTGAAACGGTCTGAATTTTGATGCTCTATCTATTGCAATAAGAATCATGATTTCTGCTTTTATTTGTCGCCATGTGATAAAATCTACTCCTTTTTTTTTCCTTTCCTCTAATGAGGCTATTTCTAAATTTCCGAGGATTGTCAAAATAATCCTGAAACCAATGAATCTCACCAGACTTCTTGGAATACATATTGCCAAAATAGTGTTTTTCCCCCTAACAACTGAATCTGCATGTGTTAGGCTAGAGAACATCCTGAATATTCTAGAATTATATCTGATAGACGTAGGTAGGCATATTGATAAGATTCAAGGAGTTTTCATGCCATGGTGGATGTTGAAGGCAGTACCAGATATTTGTTTCTATCTAGACAATCCAAATTACCTTCTATTTGTTTAATATCAAACATCAGTTGATTCCCAGATTCTAATCGGCATTACTTTGAGGATCAATCTGATATAAATTTCGTTGAAGATGATGGTGCTTTGGATCTTGAAGTCATGGGGTCAACGGGCCCTAAAGGAGAAAAGAGGAAGATCTTGATGAAGGATATCTTAAACTCTAGTGATTTCTTGATGAATTCTCATCACTCTGTATCAAATTCGGAGCAGGTTGGGATTCAATCTCGAATTCTGAGCAAATCTCCGATCTCTGGTAAAGGAACTGGCAAATCTTCTAGGATTTCTTGGGCTGATGAACTTGAATTGGAGCATGATTCTTCGATCCAAAATTTCTCTGCTTTTTCTAAAGGTAATGTAGATTCCACTTCATCGGTTGATTTGATTCGAGATCAAGTTTCTGTTCCATTGAATTCTCCTGGTAAAGATGATGATGTGATTAATGTTGATAATAATTTGAATCATGAAAGGTTGAATGATAGTATTCTTGATGCTATGCCAGTTACTGGTAATAACAAATCAGCAGAAATTGAGCAAAGAAAATCTAATGATTTGGAAAATAATGTTAAGAAATCTTGTGCTAGCCTTTTTGCTGACAATAGGAGATCAGGAAATGGATTACTTTTAAATTTTGTTCATTCCTCTCAAGCTGGTTCAGTTGCATTTTCTGAAGATGAGTGGAAAGATGGAGAGAAGTTCTGGAAAAATGCTTTAATAGGACATGTGATTGGGCTGAATGTTAAATTTAAATCTATGGAGTCATATGTTACAAAGCTCTGGGGGTCAATATCAATCCCAAAAGTCTTATTAATCAAACATGAGGTTTTCCTGTTTGATTTTCACTCTGAAAAGTATATGAGAGAAGTACTGAGGCTGGTCCTTGGTTTTTTGGTTCTAGGCCTTTGGTTCTTAAACCTTGGACTATTGATATTGATATGGACAAAATACAAGATTACAGCTATCCTATGTGGGTACAATTTCCTAATTTGAGATTAAATCTTTGGAGTTCAGTTGGCATAAGTAAAATTGTAAGTTCTATTGGCTATCCTATTGCTACGGATAAACTTACTGCAACAAGAGAGAGGCTGAACTATGCTAGAGTTCTTTTGGAAGTAAAGCTACCATTACGAGAACCTTTACCTGACATGATAGCTATTCAGGGTCCTGATGGGAAAAATTACAATCAACCTGTCTTTTATGAACTAAAACCAAGATGGTGCTCCTTGTGCAACATTATAGGGCATGACACTGAGAAATGTAGGAGGAAAATTACTCATAAGAAATGGGTGCCAGTCAATAAACAAAAAGAAAATGTAGGATCTGGTACAGAGAAAGGGAAGTCTGGTAATTCTGGACAGAATGATGTTGTGAATGGTGATAATACTAATGGAGCTACACCTATTCCTGGAAAACAACTTCAAAATATAGGATCTGGTGCAGAGAAAGGAAAGTCTGGTAATTCTAGACAGAATGATGTTGTGAATGGTGATAATACTAATGGAGCTACACCTATTCCTGGAAAACAACTTCAAAATGTAAGTGATGCAATAGGTTTTAGTCATGGGATCTCTGGACTGGAAACACAAAATACTAAAGCCTCTGATATGCATGTTTTTGGTAAACATGCACAGAACGTGCACAGACATAAGCCCTCAAATGTCTACGCTTCTGGGTTTACAAATGTTATGAGAGCTATTACAGCTAGAAGACCTATTGTGAATGATCCTCGTCCTTCAATTCAAGCCTGACTTTTCTCTATTTTGAATCATCAGACAGTGGAATTGGATCCCTCTAATATTGATAGAGGGGATACTTCTCATTAATGCATCTGGCCATCTAGAACATTAGAGGGTTTAATAAGCCCTCTAAGCACATGATAGTTAGATAATTCATTCATGATTACAAGCTTTCTTTCCTAGCTCTTTTGGAAACCAAGGTTGCTGAAAGAAAATTGCCAGTAATTGCCAAGAAAATTACAAAAATTGAGAATGGATTTCAAATGTGCATGAAGCAAATAATGGAAGAATATGGATTCTATGGGATAATGATATTCTCTCTGTTCAATGTTTAAAATCATCAATGTAGTATATGACATGTGAAGTGAAATCTAAAGATGATAAACTGTCGTGCACTGTCACAATTGTGTATGCTTTGAATCAACTGGAAGGTAGGAAAAATCTATGGGAAGATCTCCTGGCTTATAAAAATAATGTAAATGGTCCATGGTTGGTAGGAGGTGATTTCAATGCTATTCTTGATAATGAGGAAAAAATAGGGGGTATTCCAGTCACTGATACTGATACTGAGGACTTCCAAACCTTCATTAATTCAAGTCATTTGCTGCATATAAACTCTATAGGGTGTTATTTCACCTGGAACAACAAGCAAGAGGCAGATGCAAGGATTTGGTCCAGATTAGATAGAGTGTTAGTAAATGAAGACTGGATTCAAATTTATAATTCAAGTCAAGTGGATTTCCTTGTGCCTTCATGCTCAGATCACTCTCCAGCTTTGTTAACAGTGGGGGAAGATAACTTTGAGGGAAAGAGACCATTTAAGTTCTTTAGCATGTGGACTAAGCATCTAGATTTTGCAGTCATGGTCAATTCAGTATGGGATCAAAGGATTACTGGTTATAACATGTACATGTTTTACTCAAAGCTTAAAAAGCTTAAACCTGTTCTTAAAGAGTTGAATAAGAAACACTTCATGAATATTAGTGAACAAGTCTCAAGAGCAAAAATGGAGTTATGTGACATACAAAATCAGCTGAATAACAACCTCTTTGATTCTAAGCTGATCTTAAAAGAGAAAGAATGTATCAAAAATATACAAGGTTATTGGATTGTGAAAATTCTTTCTACAAACAGAAAGCTAATATAAATTGGGGATTATATGGTGACAAAGGTACAAAATTCTTCCACTCTATCATGAAAGCCAAGAGACATCAAAACAGAGTTCTTTCTATTTACTCTGAGGATGGGTCCAGAATATCAGATATGCCAGGAATCATTTCTGAATTCACTGAATACTACAAAAAACTCCCGGGAACTAAAGTGCCTACTATCCCTCCAGACCCAATTGTAATTTCAAATGGACCATTACTCACTTCTAATCAGTGTAATGATCTGTGCAGTCCTGTTTCCAAAGATGAGATTAAGCAAGCTGTCTTCTCCATGGCAGATGGAAAAGCTCCTGGTCCCGATGGCTTCAATGTTTTTTTTAAGGAAGCTTGGAATATCAGCAATAGAAGAATTTGTCTATTCGGATAAACTTCTTGGCACTTTCAATACTACTTCAATCACTCTAGTGCCAAAATTTATCAATCCAAGCTCACTATCATATTATAGGCCCATTTCATGTTGTAATGTTGTGTATAAAATCATCACAAAAATCATAGCTAGTCGAATTCAAAAAGTCCTGGGATACTTGATTAATAAAGCACAAAGTGCTTTTGTCAAAAGGAAGCTCATTTCTAGTAACATATTGATAGCTCATGAGCTTATTAAGCACTATGGAAGGAAAAACAATTCTCCCAGGGCCATTCTTAATATTGATTTGAGGAAGGCTTTTGATACAATAAGTTAGGATTTTATCAGGCATATGCTAACTGGTTTGGGTTTTCCAAGAGTCATGGTTGAATGGATTATGGAGTGCATTACAACTCCAAAATTTTCTCTTTCTCTCAATGGGGCTTTACATGGATATTTTCATGGTGCTAGAGGCTTAAGGCAAGGAGATCCTAATGAGGACAAGAAATGGCAATATTTGATTAGTTG
The DNA here is from genome assembly GCA_022839385.1 of Asparagus kiusianus. Classification (NCBI taxonomy): domain Eukaryota; kingdom Viridiplantae; phylum Streptophyta; class Magnoliopsida; order Asparagales; family Asparagaceae; genus Asparagus; species Asparagus kiusianus. Next base: position 94,734 of record BQKN01064871.1, on the reverse strand, counting down.
ATATATTTTTGAATTTTGAATTTTGAATTTTAAATTTTGAATTTTGAATTTTGAAATTTGAATTTTAAAATTTGAAATTTGAATTTTGAATTTTGAATTTTGAAATTTGAAATTTGTATTTTGAATTTTGAAATTTAGTTTAATTAAGTTGAGTGATTTGAGAGATTATTGTTTGTTTCTATTTTTATTACACGTTGTGTGCACGTAGTTTTTTTTTATAAATAAGGTTGTATGAGACTATTGAAAATCAATGAATTATTGAATGAAAAATTGCATTAGCTAAAATCTGGTGTGAAGCCTTGGGTGTGAAACCTAGGCCTCGGGTGTGAAACCCTAGACCGTTCCCTGTGTCCTCTTCCTCCAGTCGCCAAGCATTCCCTCGTCTTCCCCACGTCAACAATCAGTCAAACCCTCCTCTTCCTTGCAACCACCAGATCTACACTCAGCTCGCCCCTGATCTCCACCTCCGCACCACCAGCGCCATCATCTCCTCCCAAGCAGCCTCCTTACTCCCACTGTCACCGAGCCTCCTTTCCCAGCAACTGTCGCTCATGTACGCCAACTGTTTGGCAAAATTCCCCACCAGAGCAATACTACCACTGCCACAGCCGCTTACCACAAATCATCACATCGCTATCGTCCCGTCAACCTTACCGACGCCGTACTCTAGTCGCTGCTCAGAATCGCCGTCACCTTCGTCGTTCAGATTCGTCACCACGTCATTATCAGTTCAACACTGTCGCACTCGTCGTCGTCAGAGAGACCACAAATCATCACATCGCTATCGTCTCGTCAACCTTATCGACGCCGTCACTCTAGTCGTTGCTCAGATCTCCGCCTCGTCGTCGTCGTTCAGTTCACCGTTGTCGTCGCCCCACCTCCAGAGGTCTCTCACGTCGAGTCTGTTCAGACCGACGAAGGTTTTGTTTTCTTTCGTCCCTTATTTTTCTGTTGATTTCATTTTATTAGTTAATTGCATGAATAATACATCTCTAAACTCTTATCATATATTCACTGCTTAAAGTATAATTGTGAGTTGAGAGAAACTGAATATGTGATTGTTAAAACTTGATATTGATTGTAAAACTTGTGCAATGATAATGAATATTGCAATTAAATTATTCGAGATTGGGATTGTTTACGACTATCATTGCAAATCTTGTTAAAATCCATCCGTCGCATTAACTGCTTTAATTAATTTCCTACCGAATAAAATGATTTTTGGCGAAACGGTGCTTTGTTCAAATTAGATCGCTGATTCCGATAGACCCCCTCTGTTTCGTTTCGCATCATTTTGGTATCAGAGCATGGTTCTAGGTTAGGAAATTTTTATGCTTAATCACATTTAGCTGTCAGTGCATCCCACTCATCCCAGTTAATTGTTAGTACATGCCTAATCGCACAGATCTACCTTAGGTGAGTCAAGTCAATCAGTTAGTGAGTCCAGCATGTCTTCTGAATTCCTTAAGAAATTCGATGAGGTAAAAAGACAAATAGGTGTCGTAGCCCAGAGCTTAACAAATTTCCAGAATGAAACCAACGAAAGGTTTGCTAGGCTTGAAGGAGCGTGTGTTGCAACTCCGTCGTCACAAAGTCAAGGCAATGGATACCCACCGCAAGGTCATTGGTACGTCGTTCATCGACCCCCACCTCAACCAGTGTCTGATCCACCAACCTTTGACGGTAAGCTCGGCCCACAAACTTTCTTGAATTGGCTGAAGAACATGGATCGATATTTTGACTGGTATACCATGACGGAACCACGAAAAGTCAAGTTTGCGACAATAAAACTCACCGGACCAACCTGCCAATATTGGTCCAAATTCGAAACATTAAGATATATTAGTGGTGAGTTACCAATTTTAACTTGGCAAGAAATGGCTGACGAACTAAAAAGGGAATACCTTCCACCAGTTAAAATTAATAAGTCGCATATGACAGAATCAAAATCTATTCTTGAGAAAACCGTTAATCAGGCCTTAGATTTGATAGAAATTAACTCTGCAAAGGAATTCCAGTATAGTAAAATTAAAAATCCATGCACTTTCGTTTCTTCTGAAACTACCCCTGCAATTGTGGAGTTAATTGAAATTTCATGCAATGATAAAACTCCGGTTCTTTCCCAAACTACCCATTTGATCACGGAGTCCACTGATGTTATCCCTAAAGTTGTTCTTGAAATTAAAACTCCAACTCCTCCTGAACCAACCCCCGTGACTGAAAACGTTGTTGGTATTCCCCACGAAGTCCTCCCGGACAAACATGACACCCAACACGTTCCTGATTTGGTTCTTGAAGCAATTCACTCAGATATTTGTATGGGAGTTGAAACTCAAACTGAGCATAGTGAAATAACTACCATATCAGATGTCAAACCCCTATGCATTGTCCCGACAGTCACTCACACATACACTGATCCATTTTGGGAATATATAGTGATTAGGGATACAAATTTGAGCTCGAGTGTTTTTACTTCCTTTTTCTATCATGTTAAGCGTACAAAAACACTCATCTCTCATACACTTGTTTGCATGTTCCTCACTATTACTGCTAGAACACGAAATTTTCTATTCATATTAACGAGGAACATCTGATTATTCCATTTGATAGAGGACGTCATGCATGTTAAACACTTCGTTGAGTTACATCTGCCATTGATCGCCTTGTTCGAGTCTGCATTTCATACATAGTCATTTGAGTTGATTTGCATCATTTTGTTTTGATTTGCATTGATCATATATTGGGGAATCAGCGATCTAACTTGAATAACTACATCGTTAACTGAAATGAATGATATGGAGTCAGGACATAATTTAAAACTGTTAATGCTGATATTTTAGATGGTTTGGACTTGTCCAAAACAGTTTCTTTATAGCTGTTTAAGATTTGACATGATATTTATGAGCTTTTTCAATTCTTGAAATAATTAATAGCAACATTTATTGATTTGGTCATAGTTCTATTTTCAATATTGAGTGATTAAACAGTCACAATGTTATTGACAGTCCACTAATATAAGCCTGATCCTAGCCTATTATTTCTGAGAGTTCTTTCACCTTACCCCCATTATATTCACCCAAGCTGCAGTGAATTTTGATAATATTTTAGATGGTGAATTTACAATGCAATTTAACTAATGATTTGAGATGCAAAAAAAATAACTAACGGCAGATTAAGATGCAGACAGAGTATATTAAAGATGGCAAGTTTCTGCAGCTAACTCAACGGAGTCGAGTTTTCTCCCACCTGGGGAGAATAATGAGGACAAGAAATGGCAATATTTGATTAGTTGATATATTTTTAAATTTTGAATTTTGAAATTTGAAATTTGAATTTTGAAATTTGAATTTTGAATTTTGAAATTTGAATTTTGAATTTTGAATTTTGAATTTTGAATTTTGAATTTTGAAATTTGAAATTTGAAATTTGAAATTTGAAATTTGAAATTTGAATTTTGAATTTTGAAATTTAGTTTAATTAAGTTGAGTGATTTGAGGGATTATTGTTTGTTTCTATTTTTATTACACGTTGTGTGCACGTAGTTTTTTTTTATAAATAAGGTTGTATGAGACTATTGAAAATCAATGAATTATTGAATGAAAAATTGCATTAGCTAAAATCTGGTGTGAAGCCTTGGGTGTGAAACCTAGGCCTCGGGTGTGAAACCCTAGGCCGTTCCATGTGTCCTCTTCCTCTAGTCGCCAAGCATTCCCTCGTCTTCCCCACGTCAACAATCAGTCAAACCCTCCTCTTCCCTGCAACCACCAGATCTACACTCAGCTCGCCCCTGATCTCCACCTTCGCACCACCAGCGCCATCATCTCCTCCCAAGCAGCCGCCCTACTCCCACTGTCACCGAGCCTCTTTTCCCAGCAACTGTCGCCTTCATGTACACCAACTGTTTGGCAAAATTCCCCACCAGAGCAATACTACCACTGCCACAGCCGCTTACCACAAATCATCACATCGCTATCGTCCCGTCAACCTTACCAACGCCGTCACTCTAGTCGCTGCTCAGAATCGCCGTCACCTTCGTCGTTCAGATTCGTCACCACATCATTATCAGTTCAATACCGTCGCACTCGTCGTCGTCAGAGAGACCACAAATCATCACATCGCTATCGTCCCGTCAACCTTACCGACGCCGTCACTCTAGTCGCTGCTCAGATCTCCGCCTCGTCGTCGTCGTTTAGTTCACCGTTGTCGTCGCCCCACCTCCAGAGGTCTCTCATGTCGAGTCTGTTCAGACCGACGAAGGTTTCGTTTTCTTTCGTCCCTTATTTTTCTGTTGATTTCATTATGTTAGTTAATTGCATGAATAATACATCTCTAAACTCTTATCATATATTCACTGCTTAAAGTATAATTGTGAGTTGAGAGAAACTGAATATGTGATTGTTAAAACTTGATATTGATTGTAAAACTTGTGCAATGATAATGAATATTGCAATTAAATTATTTGAGATTGGGATTGTTTACGACTATCATTGCAAATATTGTTAAAATCCATCCGTCGCATTAACTGCTTTAATTAATTTCCTACCGAATAAAATAATTTTTGGCGAAACGGTGCTTTGTTCAAATTAGATCGCTGATTCCGATAGACCCCCTCTGTTTCGTTTCGCATCAGATCCCCTTTCTCCATATCTCTTTGTAATTGGAATGGAATATCTATCAAGAAGGCTATGCTTATTAAAGGATGACAGGGAGTATAAATTTCATCCTAAATGCTCCAAGTTGAACATAACACCTAATTTTTGCTGATGATCTATTACTGTTTGGTAAGCCTGACATGGGTACAATTTCAAGATTGAATATATGCCTTCAAGAGTTCACTCAGGTTTCAGGTCCGGAAGCAAATCAAAACAAATGCTCAATATTTTTGAGCGGGATTGAGAATAGTTTAAAAAGCCAGATATGTACCCATCTTAACTTCTCTGAGGGAGTATTGCCAATGCGCTATTTGGGTATGCCTTTAATTGCAAAGAGTCTTTCCTACTTGGATTGTTCTTCTCTAATCAATAGAATCTCTGGACAATTTCAAAGCTGGCAACAGAGAAGGTGCTTATCTTATGCAGGACGTCTCCAACTGATTAAATCAGTCATATTGGGCATTCAAAATTTTTGGACAAGTAACTACATTCTTCTAATCAAAGTTTTAGAGAAAATTGACAGACTGTGTTCAGCTTTTCTGTGGGGAGGATTTCATCTTGTCTCATGGAATGTTGTCTGTCAGCTTAAGGATAAGGGTGGGCTTGGAGTTTTTTCTGCTAAGGATTGGAACTATGCAGCTGCAATAAAGTTATTGTGGTCAATTCATCTCAAAAAATACCTCCTTTGGATTAGATGGATTCATGAGCATTACTTACAAAATTCTGATGTCTGGCAAGTGCAACGAAAGGAGAGTGATTCATGGATGTGGAAACAACTCCTCAAGGTGAGGGACTTAATGTTGGTCAGGTTTGGAAACATTGCAGGCTTTCAATACATTGTTAGTGCACGTTGCACGAGAGGGCAAATTCAAATTTCGATGGTTTATAATACTCTCAATCAGCATAATCCCTCTGTTCCTTGGTCTAAAACAGTTTAGAGGGGATTACACTATCCTAAGCACTCGTTTATTCTTTGGTTGGCTTTCCACTCCAGATTGTTAACTCAGGACAGATTAAGTAGAATGGGGCTTATAGACTCAAACAAGTGTGTTTTATGCTCAAATTCTCAGCAGGAGTCCTGTAAACACTTGTTCTTCGAGTGTCAAATGTTAGCAGACATTTGGAACAATGTGATGAGCTGGTTAGATTTCTCATGGAGATCATGCTGTTGGGAACAACTTATTCATTGGTATTCATTCAATCTCAAAGGGGGTGGCTTCAAACAACAGCTAAAGAGAATGGTGTTCTCAGTTTCTGTTTATTTGATCTGGCAAGAGAGAAACATGAGAATCTTTCAAGGGAAATCTCGGGGATCAGAGCAAATTTTCAGGATGGTGAAGTTTCTGATATACTCAAAGGTTTTAAATGATAATATACATGTTAATATGAAGAATATACTTGAGAGATTGTAGATAGCAAGAGACTGTAGATAGGCATTTCTGTTAGCTTGTAGATTGATGTAGTATGATCACTAGATAATTCTGGTGCTTAGATGTTCTTTACTCTTACATATTGGAAATGAATAAAAAGCTTTTTCATTGATAAAAAAAAAAGAAAAGAAAACATCAGTTGATCCTGTCAATGGCTTGCTCTGTATACATCTAAGATGTGATAAACTAATATTCTCTGAATTGGCTTCCTAAAATCTCAATTCTCTATGCTATTGCACCATCAACTATTTTTATGCAGCTTAAAAGGTTTAGATACACAAAGGTTCAGTATGCATGAATTAGCTCGAGAATGTTACACTCTCATGCAGGTTCCTGGGTTTCACACAACTCACAAGCAAAAAATGTAAAGGGTATCTATTAGCACAACACAATCAACACAATTAAGAAAAAAGACGATTTGAACCAGAGTGCTTGTAGCCTCCTATCAGATTAATGTTTCCTCTAAAATATTTCATATCTACCATGTCTCACCATACATCCATAGCGAAAAGGTCATATCAAAACGCACTCCGGTTACCAAAATGAAGAAAATATTGATGCAATACCCTTGACAAAAAAATATCGTGACAAAAGACTCTGCACAACACAACATATTACACTCCTCTCCTTCTGGTTCTCCTCTTTTTCTTTCCCTGTCCTTGCTCTTGCCGTCTCTCCTTGGGTTACAACACGCATTAGTCAACTGAATCATGAGTCTGACAAACAGTTCTTAAGGCTCTGAAGATTCACAGATGAACTTGTAACTACTTTCAATATCAACACTCCGACTAAGTTCTGTCTTCTAGCTCAAAGGAAAATGGGAACAAACGAGAACTTCCAACGGTGACGAGTAGGCTGAAAACGGTATGTAGGATACACCATCTAAAAGGCTGGAGGGGAAACAAATTTCTTGGACAACCTTGTCCATGACATTATCTCCAACACCGAAGTAGTTATTAAGATCAGAGCGAGGTTAATACCATACGTCACTTTCCAAGCATTTCCTGCTCCTCCAACTTGAATCCCAAGTACAATATTGACTGACGCAAGAAACAGAGCGAGTCTCCCAACCCAGTGATGGTACCAGTTCCAGTACTTCCGGATCTTAGAGTCTTTATCGGGATGTATGAAGAATGCGGTCACCTGAGAAAAATATATTATATAAAAATTCAAGTTGAATCATAGCTCTTAGAAATGTCATTTGGCTCACCTGAAGAATACCAAGCACAAAGACGAAGATACCAAGTCCCCTGTGTGTGAAAACATCTGAATGCAACTTATTATACAGTGAAATCCCCGCAACTACGCCGGCAAGGCCTATGATAAATCCTGCAAACTGCATGATTACATGGATATAATACCACAAGTGATCCCATCCTTTCCCGTATCTGGCTATGATTGCCCCGATTGGCAGAAGAACACCCCAACCAAATATAGCCAAGGCTCCATGATTCCTTTTCAGCTTGTACGGATATAAAGAGGTAGGAGGTGTACCTATATATAAAGGAAGTTTTAAATTTGAGCAGGTACTTCAAAAATGATATATACTGAGGCCTTCACTAGTACAGACTTTTTCCAAGTGCGTTTTTTTATTTTATTTTTATTTTTATTTTTATTTTTATTTTTATTTGTTTGTTTGACAAAAGATTTCAAGTTGATAGCTTCAGCTGGTAAATCGGAAGGGGCTGCCACTTGGTCAATATGAGTAGTGCAAACTTTCAAGAAAAATCAATTTGTCAATCAAAAGAGGAATTTTAGCGCACACGTCGAACCACTTATCATATGGAAAACATGCGCATCTGAACGCGGATACTTAATTAAGAGCAGCATCAAGCCCTAGTTAACTAGAATTTGTACCCATCTCAATATATTATTAACGTAGTTAAAAGAAGCCACAGACAGGTTTGGGCGACCTTAGATATATGATCCTTGCTGACACTTACTTTTCAAATTTTTCCTCCTCTTATTTATTCATCCTAGGTATTACTTCTACACCTGTCCATTTTTAAACACAAAAGTATCCTATTTTATTGTTTTTAACCATCAAATCGTCATGTCAAAATATTCCGAGCTAGGATTTTTTTTTCCGCATAATATGAAGCATCGTGGTAATAGAAAGTAGCACTTCTCGCAAGCAAAACATGGCAACAAGACCGCGTGCACTCTGTTAGCCATAAATAAATAACAATGATTAGATGTGCAAACCTCCTGAAAAATCTCCTGAAAAGTCGAAGGAAATAGATATCTTATCATCATGTTCGGTGAGCTGATAGTTATTTGGGGTTGCGGTCGAAAAAGCAAAGAGTAGCTGCTGCTGACTAACATGAGACGAGAACTTCAGTTGAAATGCTAAGTAGATGTTAACTCCATAAAGAATAATGGCAGGTTTTACATTTGTTTCTGTCAATTGACCCTCATTTATAATGACTTCTGAGCTTGATTGGCCCCTTAAATAGTATTGTTTGATATGTGCTCTGCCTCCTTTACCAATGAAACCAACCATTGCACTTGAGCCAACCATCATACCATCATTTGAAAATCCTATACCAATCCATCCAGATGTATATACAGCAGAGAGTACAATGTTTAAAACGTTATCTTGATCCTGTGAATACTGCGAGTGATAGAAATATGGCAAGGGTTAGAACTTGGATGCAGTGATACTGAAACAGGACATAATGGTTAGTTTATCTCAAACGCGTGAAAGAATTCATTGGTTTCAAAGGGGGTGAAGCTGAATCTTGTTTATGATATATTTTAGAATAAAAATTGGTTCCAAATAGGATAAAGGATTAACTGCAGATACAGACCAATTATAGAAGGTAAGCCACTTTTTTATCCAAAAATGTTCGTTTAGCATTCAGGTCCCATGGTTCCCACACTAATTTCTCTCACCTATTTCTACATGTACTATTGCAGGATGTATGTTCAACACATAACAGAATATGGGGGTCCCTCTATAAGACACTGAATTATTATAAGCTCTCTTCGCACCACGTTAACGTCGGATGATACCTACATGATGGCTGCAAATCGCGAGGAGATGACTATATTTGGATATGAGGGCATCAATTCAAATAAAAGCGTTTAGGGATAACAAGTGGCTAACCTCCATGGTAGGTCACTATATTGCACATATATCTGCATTTAAACCTAGTTGGTATAAAATGCACATTCGACGAAAAATGGAACAACTACACATACTGGAAGAAAGCACTAGACCTGTCTGTATAGGGGAGAATAGGGGAGGAAGGAAGGTAGGGGAGTCTATCCACCCCGTTCAAAAAGCTTTTGGGGAAAGTGTTCCTCTAATCAATAGAAATTAACACCCCCCGCAAACTGGGATAAAACCTAGGGGAAGTGAATCCCGTTACCTTCCCTTTCTTCTCTCCCCTATTGCTCCCTTAATTTCCCCAGTGATATCCAAACACACCCTAATTAGAAGAGGGGAAGAAGTAAACCATTCTTCCTTGCGAGTCTCCTCTCCTTAGAACAGTGCATTATAATATTTTTCCTTTTAAACGTGTATATGAAGCAAGTATTAATTCTTTAACAAATTGAAAGACATCAAATGGCAGACTGAGAACGCTCCGACAAGATTTTGGTTAAAAGCCCATTTAATATTGGATCCAAATCACTTATCAGGCACTCATATTCCCAGAGTATTTCATAAATTAGACAACAAAACACAAACACGTTTGGCTCCCAATAGTAAGTAAGATCCACCTTGTTTGAAAGTTGTTACTACATTGAAAGGAGAAGGAAAAGAAATTACTCTCAGAATGAAGCTGTTCCAAATGGGTTTGCAGCTGAGACCAGAAACATTGAAAGGAGAAGGAAGAAATGTGCTCAGGTCAGAAGCACAGCTATCCGTCTGACAATACCCGTTATGGACCAAAGCAAGAAGAAGCAGGACAGAGGGAGCAACACTAGCCATTGAAAGCAGAATCAGAAGCTAGTGAGGATTTGAGTTGCTGTAATTTTCGTTGGTTTTGTCGTTGTTTTGGTGGTGGTGGTGGTGGTTGGTGGGCGGTTGCTGTTGCTTGAAACTGAAGGTTGAAGTTGAAATCATGACGACAATGGTTAGTTCTTATGAACGGGGGTTGGTGGTGATGGAGAAATACCATCATGATTTCTTGATCACTCTCCAACTCAATTCATTCAAAAACAAAGACATGAAACGAAATGATAATAATTCGTTCGCTTCCTCTCATAAACGGGCCGAAATGGACTCAGCGTTGTCGTTTTCGTGGGCTTATAGTTGGGCCGAGCTTCACATTGGGCTTTCTAAGCGCTACTTATCAAGCAACAGGCATAAACTTATATTCTATAAAATTGCTTTCAATCACAACAACGGCCATTAACACCGCAAGGGGTGGGGGGGGTTTGGCAATACCAATATAATTATCATTGTGTAGCTTCATAATTTAACAAGTTACACAGCCAATGAATGAAATAAAACTAGTTTACGTTGTGTTAATACTTTTACAGGTACAAAAGCAGAGCTAGCAAAGATTGTCACCGCTTGCTGATAAAACCATTGCCATGCTATCCCAGGCCAACTGGTCTCTGTAGTTACCTTCTGAAAACGTTAGATAGGTTGAATTAGCTTGAGCAATGATCCTTCGCTAATTTTATAGATAGAAGCCCCCTTCTATCGGAAAAGCCTTGGCACTGACCTCCTAGGTACCTTCCCTTCGAGTTTCAATCTTCTATAGGCTTCTCTTATGTGACAAGGTCGAATTGGTCCAGTTTCCATTCTTTCCATCATAATTGTCCTACCTAGGGAACATTCAAGACAACAATTTATGAAATACTCTGAAATTAGAGAGTATGAAGCAGATTACAAGAAAAACAAGCAATATTCATTGACTTATGTAGCAATCACCACTAAGTAACTTAAATTTACCTGTCTCAACTAGCTCACCAACAAACATTTTCGCTATTCCTGAGACAACGATTGTCATGGGCATGGAAATTTTTTGACTCCCAGTGATGCTCGTTAATAGCTGTGAATAGAACAAAACCATGGTGTCATGAAGTAATTAAGGTGCATCAGTACAATGAGGTTCTCACAAGATTTGATAGGTCTGACGCATAAGGTGACCTGTAACCTTAATCAATTGAATAGGAATCAGTGAGGAGCAAAAGAATTCTGTTTTTCTAAGCCATTGCTGTTTTAATCAATGGTGTTTGATCCAGATGTGAAGGAAAGATGACGCCACTGCAGGCAAGCAAGCTAACCCAATCAGCATCCACAGAATGCTTAAACGTCCAAAAACCTATATGCTTTACCTGACATGTGCAATTGACAAAGAGGTTCGATGATCTAATCAGATTTTGAGATATGATGATGGTAGAGCAGGTGAATTCTTTTTTATATCACAGTACAATTTAAATAATTAGCTTTATGTCAATATATCTTAAAAACATATTGTTAACACCTGTAAACATGTCAAAAACGACCAGTCTCCCAAAAAACCGTGAAAAAACAAGAGGAGGAATCAAGCAAGTAAGATCCTGAAGTCAGCAAATGGAGCATAACATAAGAACTGATGCTTATGACATTATTAGAGCAATGGTTCTCATTATCCCCATGAAAAACCATAGAAGTGAGCTCAAGATCTCAGTGATACCGAAGCATCATACCACGGGTCACCCTCAGTTACAAGAAAATAGCAAATACAAATATATCTGGGGGAGGTCAAAAGAAAAGCTGGCAAATCAATCTTCTATAGGCTAGCTTACGTCTAAACCATCATTTAAACAAAAAGGGAAGAACATGTATATAACAACATGACGGAATAGTGACATGTCTCTCTTAAGAAATTTCTTCATAATATACAAACATTAGCAAGGAAGAAAACATACTCTTCTCATATTAGACTTCTGAAAGCCAGATCTCCTAAAGGATTCATATCTACTCATTTGTTCCTCTGTGAACTGTGATAGTATAGCCCTGCGAGCAATACATTTATGCAAAAAATTAGAACGTGAAATAACAAAAAAGTTAAATATGCAAAATCTACAATTCAGCTTTTAAAGTTTTGGTCCATGCTTGACATTGGATGATTATATCACAAGTATGGTACCAAATACTTTCTCAACTGCAATAGCAATGGATGAATTCTCAGAAAGTTTAAACTTCATAGTCATGGTTATGGGTGACAACATGGCCCAACAACCTGCTAACCTAATCCGACTGACCAAATTTTTACCGTTCGGATCGTGGAACCATACTTAATAACCTACTAGAGAGGATATAAATCCCAAAAATAGATCCGAAACCTTATCCGATGTAGATATGGACCCTTCAGGTTCTAGCCATATAGTTGGACAAATATGTAGATGGTTCAGTTCACTTAGTTATAGTTAAACCATCTCTTTCCTTTTTATACATGATTTACTTAGTTAGTTTCCCATGCTTGAACAGAGATTTAATGATGCTAAATGTAGAAAAGTAAAACTTTTGTAAAAGAAAACTTTGTCAGACTCTAATTGTAATTGTTCTTAATAGTCTTGTAACATTTCAGAGAAATATAGGATTTGGATAATCAAGACTTCCAATCCTATATAAATTATTGTATTTGAATTCTCAAGTGGGTCATAAATCTCTCCGTGGATTTGGATTTTCACAACTAGATCCTAGACTTATGCGTGGACTTGGCTTTTCCAAAATGAAATGCATATCATCATGCAGCATTAAAATATAGAATCAAGACCAAAACATTATGATCGATAACTTGCACCAATGATATCAGTGTATGTGTAACCTGGCACCTACAGAAACTTAAGTTCATAATAGTTTGACACACTTTTTTCCAAGAGATACAAATGGGGAGAAAGTCATGAAAAGGGCCTTACTGAATCTTCTGATTAGATTCACTAATAACTAATAAATTATGAAACAAATTCATTAAAGAAACCCCACGAACTACATGTGCTTTTGCAATCATCATTAGTATAGGAAATAAATGTGCTATAATGTTTAATTCTAGTAATGGTATGAAGGCTCTCTAGATTATATCAAAGATCTAGTGAAGGAAAGAGCTTGTTCTCTTTGAAAGTGGGTCGTGTGTTTTGTGTGAACTTTGTGGTTGGGTTTTTCATTGTTTGCATTATGATTATATATTCCTAGAATGTGTGTTGAAAAGTAATTTGTAATTTTCTAGGCATTTATTCTACTCTCCAATGGCCTGTTTGGATGGAGGGTAGAGAGGGAGAGGGGAAGAGAAATGTAATCTTAACCTTGTTTGGGAGTTGCATTTAGGAGGATAGGGGAGGGGAATGGCCGGAATTTGTGCCAAAATGTTACACCCCAAATTGGGGGGTAATGAAGACATTGAAGAGGAAGGGAAGGAAGGGGAATTTTTCCCCTTCCTTCCCTTCCCTAAGTGAACTCCCAAACATACCATAAAAGCTAATTCATTGCATGATTACTTCAGCAGGAGACCCTTTGTATTCACAAGTCTTTGGGAGATGAAAAAATTATTTATTGTGATCTCTAGAATTATCTATGTACAGCTTTATAAACCAAGTAGTGGTTGAACATTGTAAATAAGAAAATCAAGATAAAAGAAGCTCAAAACTAGAATTGTAGAGTGCAGGAGCAACAGCTCTGTATCTCCTCTAAAAACCATCAATAAGTTATTTTTTTAACTAAATTCCCTGGGCTGTCCTGCTTATCTTCCGTTGTATCCAACAAATTTGGTATCAGAGCTACCTCTATCAATCAGGGCAGTGTTATCCAACAATAGCAACATCTTGCTCTGTCTCATCAAATCAAGTTCCAGTTTTTGATGGAGAACATTATGATTATTGGTGCTAATGGTAATTTTCTTGTTGTTTGTTTGTACGTTTATGATGTTATCTACACCAGCACAAGTATGAAGACGATAGAAGATTTCAAGAAGGCAATGATGCTGGAATTTGAGATGACTAATCTTGGCCTTATGAAATACTTTTTGGGTATTCAAGTGAAGCAATTAAGAGGAGAAATTTTTATTTCTCAACAGAAGTATGTGGAGAATTTGCTGAAAAAGTTTCAGATGGCAGATTGCAAACCTATGTCTACTCCTATGGCTTTGAATGGAAAATTGCAGCAGAGCGATGGTACAAATAAAGCAGATGCAAAGGATTATCGAAGCCTTGTTGGAAGGATTATCAAAGCCTTGTTGGATCGCTGCTTTATCTCACAAACACAAGGCCTGATAGTGTGTATTCAGTAAGATTCATTTCTAGGTTCATGAGTGAGCCAAGAAAACTTCATTTTGATGTGGCAAGAAGAGTGCTTCATTGCTTGAAGCGTACCAAAATTTTTTGGCATCAAGTATATGTAAGACGATGATTGCAAGTTAGTTGGTTTTACTGATAGTGATTGAGCCGGATCGAAGGAGCACTTCTTGTTATCTATTTTGCTTGGGATCAAAGGTAAGTTCATAGAGTTCAAAGAAGCAACCTATGGTGGCTTTATCTTCAGCTAAAGATGAATATACTGCAGCAACAACTGCAGCATGTGAAGCTGTTTAGTTAAAAAGATTACTTTAGATTTGCAGCAGAAGCAAGAAGGACAAACAGTCATTTATTGTGACAATATGTCAGCCATAGCCATGACCAAGAACCTTGTCTTTCATGCTAGAACCAAGCACATCAAACTCAGGTATCACTTCATTCGTGATTTGGTTGGCATCACTTCATTCGTGATTTGGTTAGCAAAGGAGAAATTTGCATGGAATTTGTCAATACTTTTGAGCAACCAGCTGACAACTTCACAAAACCACTCACTCAAGTGAAAATGGACAAGTTTATAGAGCAGCTGAAAATTACAAACTAAGAGGGGGCGTTGAAAAAGTAATTTGTAATTTTCTAGGCATTTATTCTGCTCTCTAGAAGCTAGTTCATTGCATGATTACTTCAGCAGGAGACTCTTTGTATTCCTAAGTCTTTGGGAGATGAAAAACTTATTTATTGTAATCTCTAGAATTATCAATGTACTGCTTTATAGACCAGAAAGTGGCTGAACATTGTAATTAATAAAATCAAGAGAAAAAATCTGAAAACTAGGATTGTAGAGTGCAGGAGCAATAGCTCTGTATCTCCTCTAAAATCATCAATAAACCAGTTTTATTTAACTACATTCCCTGGGTTGTCGTACTTATCTTCCGTTGTATCCAATTATGTGAGGGGTCTACGTGAGGATAGCAAGAAGTTTGGTGTTAAAAACTTTTATGAATTGAATAAATTTGATATAGTTTGCTTTCAGGAAACAAAGTTAAGTGTGCTTAAGGAGAGAATCTTGCAAAAGATTGGGAGGAACCTTTATTTAGATTGGGTTTGTTAGCCTGCAATAGGTTTTGTTGGGGGCATCTTAATCGGGTGGTCTGATACTAAATGGAGGAAAACTAATAAAATAAGTACCTATGCTTTAACTACTGTTCTGTAAAGTACACTTGATGGTTTTTAATGGTCTTTAACTTCAGTATATGAACCTCATTGTCATAGAGATTTTTCGCAGGAGCTTAAAAATATTAAATCTGCATGGAATGGAGCTTGGATGATCTTAGAGAATTTTAATTTTACTAAAGAGGTGGGTAATAGAAGAGGAAGAAATAGTCATATTAGAGATACGGAGCAGTTTAGAGATGTGATTAATGATTTAGAAATGTTAGATACACCACTGAAAGGAAGAAATTTTACTTGGTCAAATAGTAGAGTGTCGTGCTATGACTAAGATTAGATAGAATTTTTTAATGTGGAGTGGGAAACTAAATTTCCTCTTTGTCATCAACAAGGGTATTCTAGCTACCTTCTTGATCAGATTCCTATATGTTTGGAGATTAAAAGGCTGTGTGTTTTGAAAAGGTTTTTAGATTTGAAAACGCTTGGATTTAGGATGATAATTTGAAAAGATATATTCAAAACTGGTGGAATTCAGCTTCTAGAATTGAATCTGTTACTGAAAATTTCATAAGAAAACTGACATTTTTGAGGAAGAAGTTGAAATCTTGAGCTAAAAATAAGTTTTATAGTATCAGAAAATAAAAGATATATTGAAAAAAATGTTATAATTAGATGTGCTTGAGGAAGAAAGGCAGTTAACAATTGACGAAAAAGAAAAAAGAAAAAGAGTCATGCGATAACTTGATATAATATTTTAGGTTAAAAATAAAAAATGTAGAAATAGAGATCTAAAACGCATTGACTTAAGGAGGGTAATAATAATAAGAGGATTTTTTTTGAAAACAACCCTTTTACAAAAATTAATGAGCAAAATTGACCTTCTCAAAAAAAAAAACAGCAAAATCGACCCTTTTCATCTCAACTCAGATGAAAAGGGTCGATTTTGCTGCGGGATTTTTTCCGAACTACACGGGATAGTTAAGGCATGTTAATCCAGGATTAGCATGCCAAACCAAATGGAGGGGATTAGTGGTCTCGTCCATTTGGTATATACTTATTACCCCGCACCCATGACCCCCCTCCCCTCAAAAGAAATCTCGAGAAGAAAGGTGTTTCGAATTATGAGGTCGCAGAACTCATCCTCGAGCATAGACATCAACATCTGGATCAAGATCTCAACTTTCTCTCGAATATCTCCATACAATTCTAATTCATCTTGACTAGTGACAGAGATTAGGTCATTGATAGTAACGAGATACTCACCAATCTCTTCAGGCGAGGATTCAAAGAGGAGAGATTTGGAAGAGTCCCAGAGAGAGATTACCTTGTCTGCCTCATCGAGCTTCGCCTCGATCTCGATGCGGACTTCGTTGCCATCGCGATCATCTCCGTCGCTGGCGACGTTGATGGAGGAGAAGCGGTGGTCGAAGGTGGAGAGGATACGGAGCATGTCCTCGGTGACGGTTTTGTCGGCGACGAGGTTCTTGACGATCTGCTTGGCAGTGGCGATCACCTTGTCCTGGCCTTCGACCGGGGGGCCTCTCGCCGTCGATCTTTGCGGCGACCGCCATAGGCTGCTAGGGTTTTAGGGGGAAGAGGGGAGATTTTAGGGTTAGGGCTAGGTAGGAGGGGGTCGCGAGATTTGTTTTGAGGGGAGGGGGTCACGGGTGCTGGGTAAGAAGTATACCAAATGGATGGGACTACTAGTCCCGTCCATTTGGTTTGGCATGTTAATCCTAGATTAGCATGCCTTAACTACACGGAACTAGCGCTCCCGTGTAGTTCGAAAAAAATCTGATGCGGGACGATGGGAATTTAGGGTTTATGTAAGGGATTTGGAAAATTTGGGGAAGAATAAAGATTTGGGAAAACTAGGGTTTGGAAAAA